>JAKWJA010002494.1:26794311-26948708 GCA_027704765.1 Solanum habrochaites | reverse complement strand
TGGTGTTTGATGGAGACGCGAGGCAGTGTCAGGGAAAGAAAAGAAGAGTAGAAGAGAGTAAGGGGGGGGAAAAAAAAAAAAGAGGGAAGAAGAGAAAAGAGGACGTAAGGGCAAACATAGGGCTTTTAAAATAAACCCCACAGTAATAGACTTATTAACATTAACCCATTTTTTATAATTAAAGCAGGAAATAAGTCCAAACGCCCCTTAAATTAATTAATTATGAAATCCGACCCCGCCTGGGACTGGACGGCGCCCTTGACGGGCCGTGCGTGCCTGCGACACGTCCTCCGTGCGGTTGTCCGTGCAGCAACCGTCAGAAGACCATCAATTTCCATCAAGAGTCTGTGACGGTCCCCGTCACGCTTGTGACGGTGGCGCGTCCTGCCCATTTCGTCGTGACGGTCAGAGCGTCAGATTTTCAGTCACCGGGGAAGTACCGGCATATTCAGCTTTTCAATGTTTTTGAAACGAGACCGGCTGCGACGGTCCGTCGTGCCCATGACGGTCCGATGCGGTGGGGTCCCGTTGTTACCTTGCCCAGTTTTTCCAGAATCGAAGTCTTGCGACCTCAAAACGACTAAAACAGGATCGTTAGCGATTAGGTGTCAAATATGATGTTGTACGGATTGTTTTAAAGAATCAGACCTCTATTTCAGTAGCAAAAAGGACGAGATGAATTTACTATGGTCAATTGCAGTAGTTTTTTGGAACTCATCATGCCTTTAGTTCGCTATCTCAAGAAGTTTTCCAGTGATAAAGAGCTTTGGTGAATTGAAAGGTGAACGCAACTGTATAGGGGAGAGCCGAAACAGAGTAGAGACAGGAGCCCGTTTTCAAATAAGAAAGTATGGTAGTCATTCAATGATTTATAAGGCGGTCACATCAGGTATTTGCCTTCGTGGGGCGCTGCTTGGAATGACATTGCTTTCTCTAGACTGCTTCGCTAAATAGCTTCGTAGAAGTATAAGAACTCGTAGGTGATATGCAAGGATTTAGAGATGCTCGCTTTGAGAACTCTCAGTAACCCGGCAATTATACACACATAATTCCCTCTTCTCTTTTTTTGTCAATTGGTGGTATAAAATTGCTTAGAGGCAGGTAGAATTATTTGAAGAAGCCTGGTACACATCCGAATAGAAATAATGAAGCATTCCTACTAGATTTATCGGTTAGAAGACAGCCCCACCGAGTTTACAGACTTCACCAGAGCTTTTTAATTGCAAGGAATGCGTTAATAGGTATTCCGATTGGGATGGGGGCTATTTAATAAGATTTCAAGTGTCGACCTCACATTTTCAGATCTTCTGGTGCTCTTGCGTCCTTCTTTTTATTAGCTTTTTTTAGATTAAGCGGCATATTTTTTCAACACATGCAAAGAGATTTTCTGTAATTTTATGTAGCCTTTTGAAGAGAAAAGAAAGTATATAGAAGTTTTTAGAATGATTAGTATTTATTTTAAAGTTTATTGTCGTTTATGTAGTGCTAGGCATGAATTTAGAAGGATAATCATTACGTATTGGTTGCTCTCTCAAATGATTTTTGATCATCGTTTAGTAAGATCTCAATGCAAATAAGCTATGTGACATAATTTCAAAAAAATAAGGGATTTTGTTTATTTCACCAATGAATTAATAATGATTGCAATTCAAGATCATGCAAATGACAAAATTAAATTTTAAATTATAAACATTAAAAAGAATCAAAGAAATGTTAGGGATGGAATCTATGGATGGAAAGGAGCTAGACAGACATAGATAATTGAGGAAAGCTTCATGAGAGGGTTAGGAGATGGAAGGAGGTAGAAGACGACTGTTTCTACCATTGTATTATTATTATTATATTTAAATAAATTTTGATGGCAACATAATTTTTTTTGTCTATTATTAATTGTAGAAGTATGAATGATTTATAGGAGAAAGCACGACATAATTGAGTATTGTATCCTGTATTTGGGTTTGAAATTTATTGATCGTGTTATTTTATTCCACGAAATATTATATATATAAGATTTTATTTTAAATTATGTACTAGAGAAATAAATAAGATCCGACCCCGTGCTTGCATGACATTATTTCATCATACATATATAAAACAAAAACTAGATAATAACAAATCAGCACTTTGAAATTCATGAATGCAATGTGATCAATAAAATAACTAAACAAACCAACTCAGTACAACCTAGATATCATATGTTAAAGCCATTGACTTCACTTCTGCTATTGAAAAATCAATACTTAAATTAATTAACCATAACACCGCCACAGTGAACAGCCAACTCAATTTATTAGCCTTTACGCATAATACCATATATAAAAATGAAAAGGTGGCCAATAATTCCTAGTGGAACCAATTGTGATGGGGTAGAATCACATAGCCACTATTAATTTCAGCAAATATGCATCCACCATTCTCTAAATCATAAGCATGATACCGTATCTTGATATAATTAGAGAAGGATTAAGAGTAGAAAAATCACCTGAATACGTTTCATTTTCTCCCTTTGGCTAACAGATAAAAAGGATTCATTATTTGTTTTAATGTTATCTATTCCTTCAATCAGTAAAAACTACGTGAATTATAAAAAAATTACTTTACACTATTCATAGATTTTTAACTTACGAATAGTCGGCAAAGGTACCATAAGGGGTTAAAAAAATCTATTGAAAGAGTCGCTTGGATTTATGAAATTGGAAAAATGATACTAAACCCGCAAATGATTGAAACTGGAAAGGTCGTTACATTTATACTATGTTTACTTTAATTTTTTTGAACATTTTTATCTTTTTAGCTTTAAAGACACTTTTAATAAAATTACATTTATTTTAAAATCAAATGAGAAGTATTATAGACTTTTAATTTCTAGTTCTGGCCATATAAGCAGTTAATCCCCTAAAATAAATATATTGATGTAATTTATACTTACTAAAACCTTTTGTTTATAGTGTTATTTGTTCAGTTTAAGAATGACATGAATTAAGAGAAAAAAACATATTGATATATTGAGTTTTCTCAGTAATCATTTAACGCCAATTAATTTACTCAATAAAAAGATTTTATCTGGGGTTTTAAAAAATATTACTCTCTGAATAACTTAGGGTAATAAATAAAATAGGGATTGGAAAATATGTGTTTATCGTTTCTTGTTTGTCAAAAATAAAAAGTAAGGAACTGACTTAATAAACAATTAAAATTGTAACAGGCAACGGACAATTAAGACTCTGATAGGGTTTTGGTTTGGATTTTTCTTTTATTTACTTAAATGACCTATTTTATGATTGGTGAACATGACCGCTATAAAGGCAAAGTCACATGAAAATAGGTTTTGAAATTTTATATGGATTCCGTTGATGAAAAGTGGCATGGACCTGTATTTTTATCTTAACATAATACGATAAAATTACCCATTTTTTTTTAACGAATGACAATAGATGATACTGAGGTCCTCCTTCAAATACTTACATGAAATATTTGAGTTTCTTCTTTTTAAATATGAAAAAATTAGAAGGTTTCTTTAATTTGTTTAGTCTACTTAATAAGATCTATGAATATTTAAAAACAGAATTTTCTAGAACAAAACCCACCCGCCCACCCACAGCAAATCCCTCATTTCCTGCTTCAGTTCTAAATTGTTAGCCACCGACCCCAACACCAATTCCTCCAAAATTATATTTTTACAATTGTAATGCCTAATCTCCTCTTCCCATGATTTTTTGGTAGCAACGAACTAAATAATATTTTGTCAAAAATTACGAATGTTCTGGATCACAGGATGGCCGGAAATAAATGGTTTTAACTTACGGAATTTTTTCCCCTAATTAGCATAATTGATATTCCTTGGGATTTTAAAACTCTTCATTTTTTTACATATCGAAGTTTACTTAATTAATGCTGTTTATTGATGATTAAACTAAACATAAAAGTTTTAATGTCGAGATCGAATATAATGTTGGAAGAAAAAATTGTGATCATAACTACGGTTCTTAATTTGATTGTCTTTTGTTGGAAAGATAACAAAATTGTACTAACTTGTAAAAATGATCAAATCACTGCACTCCGATAAGCTGGCTTTTTTAGAAAGGAAGGGAGGATGCACAAGGATCACCGGTAACTGAGTGATGATGGAACAAAGTCTTTGAACTAAAGAAGAAAGAAGAAAGAAATATGTGTTATTTTTAAAAAAAAATTGGCTAAAATTGCCACCTTCACAAGGCGCGCTCCTATGTATGAGTTTTGCAATATCTTTGTCATATCACATTAGAAAAGGGATTCATGAAATATTACTTTTGGAACAATAAAATTGTTTCATAAGTTACAAACCTTAGAGTTAAGGTGTTAAACTTAATTTACGGACAAAGAACTTTAGGGGGGTTGCATATGCATAAGCCAAAACATATTAAAATGGTGAGTTTACTATTATATTCCAATCCAATATTAATATAAACATAGATGCATGTAAAAAGTGTTGATTTTGTATAAAAGTTTCTAGCTTTATATTTAAAATTTGTGTATAAATCAGTTGTGCTTGTATGTGGGATCCATTAGAGTTATCCAAGCAAATTAATTGGATTCATGTATTAGTGTTTTCAATGTTCATCTGAAACCTTGATGATCACTATGTAAATTTAACCAAGGTGACCTTTTGACTTGATATCTCAACATTATAAATAAAGATATCATTCCCATTGTATGATACAAGTGAATGCATAACGAACATTTCGCTATCTATTCCGTAGATACTACATTATCTCTTGTCTTATGCCGTCTATTATTGTTATATTCTTATGATCTTGATTTTATAACACGTTAATCAGGTCAACGATCCTGCTATCTAATTGAGATGAGTTTCTTTTGTTTCTTTAGCTAATTTTTTGGGTTTATTCTTGTTATGAGATCAGAGAGTATATAGCATACCTCAGAACCGAAGACGATTACTGGGATTATTGGTTTTAATAAATGACATGCTATAGCAAAACTTACTTAAATGGAAAGGTTATAAAATTTTAAGCAATGATTTAGAATATTAATTTGAGTAGTTGCCAGACTAAAGATAAATGAAAACATGTTGCTTCGGTATTAATTATACCGTTGGTTAAGGGGTAGACGTGATTAAAGTTCATCCGCACCAAAATGTAAACATCGAGTTTAAAGTCTCGGATACACCATAATTAAAAATATTTGAGATAATAGCGATAGATTCACGTTCTAAAATCTCCGCCAAAGGGTAATGACATTAATTAGAGTTTGTGTATGCAAGCCGTGATTATGTTCACGATTCCGGTAGAATGTATGTGCGTAACACTCCTTATATGGGTAAAGAGCCATGAGTTTGAGCAATGCAACCATAGCTATTATAAAATGATGACTAAGAAAAATAACATAATTTTTGATGAAATGTCTTGAATTCATTCCATTGACTTTTTCTCCAGGTCCTTAAAAAGAATGTGGTAGCAACATGATGATAACTCTGAAAATCCGCTATATTTGATTTGCTCCATCAATCTTAAACGACCGGTTTTAGAACGTTATTGAGCAACAGGATTTTTGCTGGAAACTGGCAGAGGTGACGGAGGCCACTAACGAGACGTCAACGGTCAACTAGGACCGTCGTGGAGGTGTCGTTGCAAACCACTGTGAAAAAAAAAGTCTGAAATTAAGGTATGTACTAAATCATCGACTGCTCTGACCGGCACGGGACGAGATGGCAGGACTTACGGGCCATCGACAAAGGGGAAAAGCTTGAACGGCCGGGCGTCACCGACTCTTTGATAGGAAATTGAGAATCTCGACGTTTGGCTACGGCCAAGCAGACAGAACCGATACTGCAGGGCACGACGGCCCTTCACGGGCTAGCGTAGAGATCCCAGCAGTCGGATTTCTTATTAGTTAATTTAAGGGGTCGTTTTTTTGTACTATGGTTCCCTGCTTTTAAGGTTATAAAATAATGGTTTAATGTTAAATAATTCTAATATACTTTGGGGGTTAAAAGAGGTACCTTTAAGATTAATTAGTGGAATTAGGTAGTGCCAAATCATTTTAAAACTTAATTGTATGATAAATAATTGAGGTAAAAGAAGAGAGGTTTAATAAAGAAGGAAACAGACAGGGCAACATGAGAGCTAAAGAAGCTCATTAGAGGGAAGAGTCAGGAGGAGGAAACGACCGTGGGAGGAGAACACTAGAATTGAGGAAATTTGCATATGGCTGGGTACAGGAAGATCACGAGGTCTTGCGGAAATGGAGGTCGGTTATGGGTATTTTTACGCTATCGTAGGGTAAACTCTATAATAGCGGCATGATCTGTGTTGGGGAAGATGGAGTATGATTACGTACTTCTATTATGCTTAATGAATGCGTGTAATGCTGAAGGATATCTTATATATATAAATAAAATGAGTTTTGTGAGATGAGAAGGTAACGCAGTGAATGGGGAGCTAAGGATTAATCTTGAAAAGTCTTAACAAGAAACCCTAATCATAACAGACGTTTTTTCAGATGATATGCGTGTGGTGTAATAAAGAAAGAGACAGGGGGCGGTTACTGATGCAAGTAACTGACAAAACGGTAATCTTGGCATCGGGTTGCCCACGGTTCCGGGTAACCGGGAAGAAGGAGGTATAAAATATATGGATCGGGAGTGTCAGGGGTTCCGGAGCAGCCGGGAGTGAGGTAGGTAATGAAAATGGATCAAGGGAAGAAAGATGAAAATCTAGGGGTACAAAAGAGGGGGGGAGAAAAAAATTGGATAGTTGCCCCTATTCCGGTACCAGTATGAATAAATTGAGGATGCGGGAGATGTGGCTCGTATCGACGGAAGACCAGATTGGTAGTAGTAATAAGTGGCTGACAAGGGGTGCCGGGGAACACTTTCCCGGTAACGGGCGATGTGATGAGGATAATGAGTGAGGTCGGTAGTTTCAAACTTTCCAAGGGACAACCAGGGAGGGTAATGTATGAAAATTTGATCGGGTTGCCGGAAACGTTCCGGTACCGGGATGATATAGAGGGAAAAAAGGATCGTGGAGTAGTCCACTTACCGGAGACACGATAGTAAAGGGGTAAATAGTAATGAAATCTTGAAGATACTAATAAATAACTCAATCTAAAGAAACTTTTCCCAAGAGCGAGTATAAGGGGAGGGGTGAGGAGGCGTGGAGTCCTGGCATTTGATGTTGCGTTGTGTTTTAAGTAACCAAGAAAACTAAATGTTTAATTGGTCAAATGCTGGCATGCTCGGATATTAGTTGATTGTGGATGATGTAGTAGCTTGAATATATAGCTGTTTCTATTTTGAAGTTGGGGGCCGGGAGTGATCCGAAACAAAATGGGGACTACATTACGTATGTGGTTGTCTTGACCCCCTAGCTTTTATGTTTTCTTTTTGTATATCGTGATGAAGGCAAACGTGCCGTCAATCTAAAAAGTCTTCGACGCAACAGTAGTTTCAACGCCAGTCTTCTAATCCACAAACTGGGGGGGAAACACGGATCCTGGTCATGGTGAGCTAATTGCTTCTAGCTAGTGGTAACTGGATCTCCTTTACGCTGCCCTCAGGTGTCCATGCTGCCCATTTAAGTTTCGATCTCAACGGTAGAACTAGCTTTTATTTGGTTTAAAATAAAGCTTCTTAGATACTCTGAGTAATTTATAAAACTTGATCTAGAGTGTATCTTGGTGGTTATGAGCTTATCCAGAGTTGGGGTGGGGAGGGATTAAAGACAAAGTTGACAAGCTTTGTAGTAACGTTATTGGAATTGTCTTGTTTGATCTAAATCTTAAGTCTTCCGCGAGTATGCTTTATGTTAGTAAGTAAAGAAAAAGGGGACATCGAAATGGTATGAACGGTTTGTAATTGGGTTGGGGGGTTCGGCATCACAATGAAAAGGAGATAATGGGTACCAGGGGTAGTAGTAATAGCCTACGGAAGGGGGAAGGGCAGTGTTGCAAAAAGGCCAAGAGGGGCGGGGGGGTCTGGGAAACGTGAAAGGGAAAAGAAAGGAAAAAAAAACGGGGTCAAAAATAGGGGAAGGATGGGAAAAATAGGGAGGAGAAGAGAAGGGTAAAAGAGGGGGGGGGGGAAGTTGGGATTTATAGGTACAGTGAGAATGTCAGGCGGGCGGTCGTGGGAAACGAGGGGCTATGTTGGGATCGGGGGGGGGGGGGGGGGGTGGGGAGGCGAAAGGCGGTATGCGCAAGTGGAAAAAAGCGTATGATACTGTAAAGTGGTCCATCAGGCATAAAGAGAACCGGTCGTATTAGCAATCTTAGGAAACGGTCGGGGGACGCCTTGCTTTTCTGGTTTAAGAGAGGCTATGAAAAACTTTGAGGAAAATATCCATGGATGCTTGGTTTCATTGGTCCTCGATTCCTTCCTCTCTTTCGTGTGACTTATTAAAACTTGGATTACGGCGAGCTTGGTATCTGGAGGTGGATAAACAATGTGGTTCTCGGATGACCAGCTTAAGACGGACATAGGGGGGAACTAGGGGGGTAGGGGTTAAAAAAACAGGCAAGGCGACAAAATAGTGTTGAAGGTGTGAGAACGTGACGAGCAACGTCCGGTTCTCCAGACTGGGGCAACGGATGGGAAAGGTCGAAAAGCACGACATATGCAAATCTGATGCCCTCCAGGCTGGGTGCTAAATTGGAGGCAGCTCGAAGTTTCAGGCCGTGGCAAGGATTCCAAAAAAGGGGTCGGGGTGAGTAAATCGGAAGTTGGGTGGAATGGGGGGGGGAGCGAGTCAAGCAATGAAGCATGAAAAGGAAGGGGTGGATAAGTGGGGTAGGCGTAAAAAAGGAAGTCACGGTGCTAAAAAATGAGCCCTGTAAACTTTTATCGAAGGGAGGAAAAAAATGAGGGGGAGATGTAAGGGGGAGCGGGGTGACCCGCGTCCACCGACTAGAAGAAGTAAGTCGGCATGAAGAAGGGGGAGGGTAAGGATGGGGAGGATGGTCAACGAAGTAAACAGAATGAGTAGAATGCCCGACCAAAACCACGCCCTACCCGGCAGAATGGAATGCAGGTCAGGTAATATCTCAGGGCTGTATCTTAGTGGGTATTGTCAATGATCATGGGTCATGCACCTCCAGTGTTTTTCTGCACCCAACACCGCCTGTGTTCAGAGGATAGCAACATTCAACCACTGGAGTGGCTGCCTCGTATAGGGATGCCTACACTGGGAGGCATAGGTCACGGGTTTCCGACTCTGACTACAATAAAACTGGCCTCACTAATGACAAGAATGTGCCGCATGAACCTTTTTTAGTAAGTGTCTTGAAATTGAAGGACCTGACCTCAGGCCACTTCAAGATCCAAGGAGTGCAGATCGTGAGGATGCTTGAAAACGATTTTCTAGGGGGGGGTTGAACTGTCATGAAACTACTACACAATATGGGGGTTAGTAGAAGGTTTGGTGTTGAGTTTCGTGGTAGTTATCAGTTTCAAAGGGAACGCCAAATGGTGGTGCTGGTCACAATGTTGAAGTGTCGCCGACCAACAGGGCGAAGAGACCAACCAGTAATTACTAGTGTGGAGACCTACAATTGGTCTCTAGTTTGTTTATTAGAAGTGGATATCCCAACCTTACTTGTGAGAGATAGTAAAAAGAGATGAAGTGTTTTGGGATGCCTAGATGGAAAGGGATAGGGGATGTCGGAGAATTCAAGTGCATATGAGGGCTGAAGTTTTCTTGCACTATCGAAACAAATATGGGCGACCCAAAACTTTGTTTCGAGTTCCCACAAGAGCGCATGTCGTCGCGTTTTTGTTGAAGGGGGGTTGAGAGTGCAGAGTTGCGCAATTTCAGCCTTACACAAAATGATGTCGGGCGAAGGAGCGGATGGGCAGAAGGGAAGTCGTGGGGGTGGCCGGGGGATGGGGAAGGAGAGGAAAATGGTGTAAAAAAGTAAAGTGAAGGAGGGAAAAAATGGGTGTAAGGGTGGGGGGGAAGAAGTGAGGGGTATGGCTAGGGGGAGGAAAAGGATGACGTCGGTTGGAAAAAAGAAGGAAGGTGATAGGGGGAGGGGGGTGAGCGACGGGAGGGAGAGGGGGAGAGGGTAAAAAAGGGGAAAGGGGGTGGGGGGGTTGGAGGAGCTTTCAGGACAGTCGGATAGGGGCCACAAGATGATTGCACCCACGGCGGCGACAGCCAAAGAGGTTTCGCAAGGGAGGTGAGAAATTTAACCTGGGTTCTTACTCTAGAGGACAGGGAGGGGGTTCCGGGAGGTTACTACAGTTCGACCCAATATCAGTCTTCACATACAGACTGTAGTCGGGGGTCCCTCAGACCGGGGTCAACCTTTCCTCTGAGAGACCTATGCGTGATATCTATAGAGAGTTTTATGGGGTGTAGTGGAGACTGGGCAGTTGCACTAGTTATTGTCAACAAAATAGCAGTGAGTGGAGCCCCAACATTGTAGTAGGTGAGGAGGGTGGACGATGGGGGCAGAGTCCGGTTAATATGGACCGGATGTACGAGGTAAGGTCGTAAAGGAATAATGGGTGTCGACAAACTGGCAGGTGTGATGGTCAAACATGTAGCCGACTACATCACAACATAAGGTAAGTGGGCAACGACTGAACAAAACGAGACTAGGCCCATTGTTATATCTTTTCCCCTGGGATAATCAGGAAATGCGGAGACTCTGATGCTGTCGATCACAGGTAGTCTTCGTTGTTGTGTGATTGCACATGCTTATGTAATTGTTTTGTAATCGCCGGGGTGGATCCGGCGTACAGTGGTTTCCGGTATGTATCGCTCTCAATTGGCTAAATGGTCGTAAATTTCATTGTGAATTGGCTTGATAGCGCCTAATTCTTTTCCTACGTCGGTTTGGTGGAGTCGTTTGGGTAGTTGGAAAGGTAATATTAGGGTCTAACTGTTTATTTGGTGAAGCTTTGTGGGGGGACAAACTTATTGGTATTTTGGTGATCTTAGAAATGAGATGTTATTTTGATGTAATTCTGGTACGTGACTGTTTGTTCTCACGTCAATTTGCGATCGGGATTGGAATTGGTAAATGCTAAAACGGTGACGTGAGCCAAAGCCTGGACCGATCACGTTAGTGTGGGTAGTAGAAAATGACTACACTTCTAATACCGGTGCGTATATTCTCCTTTCTTTTTTCTTCATTGGCACTCAGAAAAGGGGTGGTTAGGTAACGGGTGTAATGCGGCTTCTCGTAAATTCTAGGGGGGGCACATCTCAAGAGATAAAGGGCGACTAAAAGGGGGAGAAAAAGAAGGGGAGGGGGAGCCAAAAGGAATACCCCCGGAGAATGGAATTGATTAAAGGGAGTGGCGGGTTGGGGTCGGTTGGTGGTGAGTATTTTCTTTCTTGACTTTATTCCCTGCAGATTTTCCCCCCTTCCGTGTATCCCCCAGATAGGGCTATTGACTTCTGTATTGATCTTGAACCGGGTACTCGCCCCATTTCTATACCCCTTTATAGTAAGTCCCCCCCCAGTATTTGAATATAAAGTGTAAACTCCCAGACTCAGAGTTGTTGAGGCAAAGGCCTTCATTAGACCAAGTGCAATCTCATTGGGGTGTTCCGGTTTTTTTTTTGTGAAGAGAAGGATGGGAGTTTTCGTGATGTTCATAGACTACCGGCATTTGAACAAGTGACTATAGTAAGAACACTTCTCGCTCTTCCCTTTTGCCTTCCTGACTGATTGATGGACTTTTGTCCAGTCATTTCGCAATGTGTTCTTTGTTCTTCTCTAATATTGACTTGAGATTCGGTTATCATCAATTGCAAATAGGGCAACGGAGTAACCAAAGACTCTTGCTTTTTAGAACCAGGTATGGGCATTACGAATTTGTAGTGATGTCCTTTTGGTCTTACGACTGCCCTGCTGCTTATGAGTTTGATTAACGGGATTTTTAAAAGCGGCCATTATAGATCTCTGTTGTGATCGTATTTGATTGATGATAATACTGATAGACTCCAAGAGTAAGAAGGAACATGAGGAGCATTGGAGAATGGTATTTGGAACTGTGAGGGAGAAAAAGCTTTATGCCAAGTCTCCGCTAAGTGTGAGTTTTTGGCAGATGGCAGTGTCCTTCTTTGGGGAACGTGGTTTTCTAAGGATTTTTTGGAGTGATTGTGGATCCTTCTAGATCGAAGTAGTGAAAGAATTGGGTAAGACCTACTATGTGTCAGAAATAAGGAGCTTTGTTGGGTTACTTATCTACTACCGGTTCGATTTGTCCAGGATTCTCTTCTATTGCTGTCCCCACTGACGAACTTGAACTAAGCAAAATGTTCCCTTGGTTGGTCGGATGAGGGTGAGGAAAGCTTTCATAAGCTCAAGACCTGTTGACTACTGGCAGCCAATTCTAGTTCTAACCTTCCAGTGTAAGGCAAACTTCATTGTGTATGGGAGCATCTAATTCGGGTTTTGGTGCGTTGCTAATTGCAATAAAGAATGTGATTGCTTATGCTTCAAGACCATTAAAGTTGCATGAACGGATTAATCCGACCCATGATTTAGAGTTTTGCTGCAGTGGTGTTTCATTAAAGCAATGAACACTACTTATATGGGGGTAAGTGGTGAGGTCCTACGGATCCTCGTAGTCTACAGTACGCTTCACTCAGAGAGATTTGAATTTGAGACAGAGGAGATGGATGGAACTACTGAAGGACTACGACATCACTATTTTTGTCTCAATCCGGGGAAGGCGAATGTTGTAAGTCGATGCTTTTAAGTAGAAGGCGGGAAGCATGGGTAGTCTAGCTCACTTGCAGTTCTAGGCGCCCCATGTGGTAGAGAATTCATATTCTGGATAACGACCTTATGAGAATTAGAAGTAAATGAGAAGGGAGGATTCTTAGCTTGTGGTAGGACAAGATCTTCCCTTCCTTACAGATTAGGGAAAGCAGTTTAAATGATGAAAAATTGATCCGGATCCGAGATAAAGTGTTTGCAAGTAGAGGGCTAAAGAAGCGAAAAATCGATGAGGAAGGTGTTTTGAGGATTAGGAAGGGTATGTTTACCTCGCGTCGAGATTTGAATCAACACTATTCTTACAGAGGCCTCATAGTTCAAGGTATTCGATACACAATCCGGGCGCAACCACAAGATGTACCGTGACCTAAAGCAAACACTTCTGTTGGAGAAGAATGAAGCTTGATATTGTGATTTTATTGCCAAATTCCAATCTGTCAACATGTAAATTATAACACCAGAGGCCCGTAGGAACACTCTTCAGAGAATGACCCATTCCGGAATGGAAATGGGAGAGAAGTGCAAGGGACTTCGTGTTGGTCTTCCAAATGACATTGGGCAAGTTCGACTCTATTTGGGTGATTGTGGACAGATTAACTAAGTCCCTATTTTATTCAGGTTAAGGTGACCTTACAATGCAGAAAGTGAGCCAACTTTACAAAACATCTCTGAAGTTTCGATTGCATGGCGTTCCACTATGCCATCATATCAATAGAGGTACGGCAAGTTTACTTCTAATTTTGGAAAACATTGCATGCAGAATTGGGTATAGGTTGGACCTTGTTACCCCCCCGGCCGCGTTCCATCCTCGACCTATGGTCAGTCTGAGCGAACGATTCAAGTGTTTGTATGATATGCTTGTGGCATGTGTGATAGAATTCGGTGGCCATTGGATAGCTTCTTAACCCTTAGCGGAGTTTTCATACAATAATAGCTAATCACTCAAGCATTGATATGGCCCCATTTGAAGCATTGTATGGTAGGAGATGTAGGTCCACTCCCATTGGTTTGGTTTGATGCATTCGATGTAGAAGACCTTGGGTACTTATCTTTTTGAGACGATCGATGGAGAAAGTGAAGTCCATTCAAGAAAAGCTTCTCGCGGCGCAAAGTAGGCAAAAGAATTGCAAAGACCGAAAGGTTGAGACTTAGAGTTCATGGGGGGTGAACAAGTCTTGTTTGAAATTTCGCCGCATGAAAGGGTGGAGATTGCGGTTTGGTAACAGAGGAAGTCTTAGTCAAGTTTATATTGGTCCCTTTGAAGTACTTAAGCGAGTAGGGGAGCGTGGCTTCTGAGTTCGCCTTGCCTCCAGGGCTGTCCGGAGTAACATCCGGGTATTCCCCCGTGTCGATGATGAAAAGTAGCCAGGGGATGGAAATTACATTATCCGTTGGGAATTTCAGTTTTGCTTGATTAAATTTGTCTTATGAGGAGGAGCCTGTTGCTATTTAGATAGAGAGTTCGCAAGTTGAGGTCAGGTAAAGTGTTTCCACAAGTGCATGGAAGATCTACCGGTGAAGAAGCTACTTTGTGAGAAGGAGAGATATACAAAATAAGATACCCACATTGTTTACATACTCAGGTACTTCCTTTTCACTCTTGGGTGTTTTCATGATCGTATCGCGGACGAACGATGGGTAAATTGGTATCTATTGTAACGACTGTGTTTTAGTCGTTTTAGCAACAGATTTTATTTTGAAAACTGGCAGAGGTGACGGAGTCACGACTGCCGTCACGCGTGCAACGACCGACCGTCGTGGAGGTGTCGTTGCAAAACACTTGGAAAAATCTGAAATTGGGTACTAAAATCGACCCCTTTCTCTGACCGTGCACGACTAAATGGCATGACGTACCGGCAAAGATCGTGACGGACCGTCACAGACCTTGATGTAAAATTGAGTCTCGTATCTCTGACTGTTTGCGACGGACAGCAGGCGGACCGTCGCAGGCACGACGGCCCCAACTGGGCTGCGTATCCCAGGCGGGTCGGATTTCTGAATTAATTAACTTTAAGGGCTTTGGACTTTCCTGCTTTAATTCTCAAATAATGAGTTAATGTTAAAAGTCTACTTACCGTCTTGGGGGTTAAAAGAGGTAACACCTTAAGTTTAAATTAGTGATTATTAGTGCCCAACTTTTAAAAACTTAATTATATGATAATGAGGGTAAAAGAAAGAGGGTTTGAATAAGAACACAGAAAGAAAAAGAGAGTGATAAACGAGTAGAAGAGAGGCACGAAGAGGACACCAAGAAATTGAGAATTTGCTTGCTTGATCACGATTCTTCGGTGGAGGTAGGTTTATGTTTTTACACTATTCGTAGTAAACTCTTAATACGAAGGATATGTTTTGGGTAGTATATTAGTCTTCTATATGCTTAATTGCGTGTATGCATGATGTGATATAATAGTAAACTCACTATTTTAATAATTGTTTTGGCTTATGTCATATGCAACCCCTTAAAGTTGTCCGTATAATTCAGTTAAACACCTTAACTAAGGTTTGTACCTATGAAACAATTTTATTGTTCAAAATTAATATTTATTGAATACTTTTCACTGATATGACAAAGATATTGCAACACTCATACATAGGAGCGCGTGAAGGGGCAATTTTTAGCAATTTTTTTTTTTTAAAAAAAATATTTCTTCTTCTTTCTTCTTTAGTCATAATCCTTTTTTCAATATCACTCATTTCCGGTGATGTCGTCGCATCCTCCCTTCTCTTCTAAAAGCCAGTGATTTGATATTTTCTAAAGTAGTACAATTTTTTGTTATCTTTCCAAACAAAAGAAAAATCAAATCTAAGAACAGTAGTTTATGATCAAATTTTTTTCCAACAAATTCGATCTCGACATAAAACTTATGTCAGTTTAATCCATCAATAAACATTGCATTAATTAAGTAAACTTGATATTTAAAAAAATGAAGAGTTTTTAAAATCCAAGGAATATCAATTATGTAATTTAGGGGAAAAAATTCAGTAAAACCATTTATTCCGGCCATTGTGATAGAAATTCGTAATTTTTTGACAAAATATTATTCATGTTCGTTGTACAAAAATCAGGAGAGGAGAAGATTACAATTGAAAAATAAATTTTTGGAGGAATTGTGTGTTGGGGTGTTACAATTTAGAACTGAAGAGGAAAATGAGGGATTGCTGTGGGTGGGCGGGTGGGTTTGTTAGAAAATTCTTTTTAAATATTCATAGTTTATTAAGTAGACTAAAATAATAAAGAAATTCTAATTTCATATTTTAAAAAGAAGAAACTCAAATATTTCATTAAAGTATTGAAGGAAGTCCATCTATGTCATTCGTTAAAAAAATGGTTCATTTATGTCATTATTGTTATAGAAAAAGATAATTCATGCCACTTTTTCATTAACGGAATCAATATCCAGATTTTCAAAACCATTCATGTGACATTGCCTCTTATTAGCGGTCCATGTCACCAATATAAAATCAGGTCATTTAATTAAAATAAAAGAAAAATCCAAACCAAAACCCATAGACTTAATCTGTCCGTTTTACTTGTTCAATTTTAATTTTTTATTAAGTCATTTTTACTTTTTATTTTTGACAAATCAAGAAAAGATAACATATTTTAATACCTATTATACCCCTCAAGTTATTCAGAGAGTAATATTTTTTAAAAAGATAAAATCTTTTTAATGAGTAAATTAATTGTGTAAATTAATGAGTAAAACTCAATATATCAATTATTTTTTTCTCAATCATGTCATCTTAAAATTGAACAAATAAAATATAAACAAAAGGAGTAAGTATCAATAATCAATATATTTATTTTAGGATAATGCTATATGGCCAGAAAATTAAAAAGTCTATAATATTCTATTTATTTTAAAATAAATTGATTTTTTTTCATTTTTAATTAAAGTGTATTAAAGCTAAAAAGATAAAAATGTTCAAAAAATAAAGTAACATAGTATAAATGTAACGACTCATTTAATCATTTTGGGTATTAGAACATTTTATTTCATAAAAGACTCTTTCAATAGATTTTAAATGGATATTTTGGACTATTCGTAATTACAATTATGAAATTAGTGAAGTAATTTTTTTATAATTAAGTTAGTTACTGATTATAGAAGATAACATTAAAACAAATAATGAATCACTTTTTATCTTTAGAAAAGGAAGAAAAGAAACGTCTTCAGGTGATTTTTCTTACCTTAATCCTTCCTAATTATATAATGATATGTATATGCTTTATTGATTAGAGAATGGTGGATGCTATTGAAATTAATCGTGTATGTGACTTCTCCCATCAATTGGGTTCCATAGAAAATATTGTCCACAAATTTTATATATGGTATATTGCGTAAAGGCTAATAAATTGAGTTTGGCTGTTGTGGCGGTGTAATTAATTTAATTATTGATTCAATAGCAGTAAGTGAAGTCCAATGGTTTAACAATATGATAATATAGGTTTTACTTGATTGGTTTTGTTAGTTACTTTATTTGATTCACTGCATTCATGAATTAAAGTGCTGATTTTTATTTATTTAGTTAGTTAGTTATTATTATTATTAGATAAATAATGTCCATGCACGCACGGGGTCGGATTCATATTTATTTCTCTATTAATAATTTAAAATAAATATCTTATAATATATAATATTTTGTGGAATGAAAATAACACGATCAAAATTTCAACCCAAATAAGATAAATACTCATATTGTTGGCCCTATAAATAATTCATACTCTAAATTAATGAATAGACAAAAAAAAATGGACCAAAATTTAATTAAAATAATAATAATAATAAATTGGTAAGAAAAGTGTCTTCACCTTCCATCTCCTCAACTCTCTCATGAAGCCCTAATTATTATGTTTGTCTAGCTTTTCCATTCCAATATATATCATCCTCACCTTTCTTTTGATTCTTTTTTAATGTTAAATTAACTTCAATTTTGTATTTGCAGATCTTGAATTTCAACTCATTATTAACTTCATTGGTGAATAAAAAAAATAATATTTTTTTTTTGAAATATGTCACATAAGCATTTGCATGAGCTTCTAAACGATGATCAAAAATCATTTTGAGTTCAAAATACTTAATTATTATCCTCCTAAAATTTCCTCCTAGCAAATCAACGCCAATAAATTAAATCCCATCATCTAAACTTCTATATACTTTCTTTTCTCCTTCAAAGGCTCACATAAATTAAGAAAATCTCCTTTGCATTTGTTGAAAAAATGACTCTTATATCTAAAAAAAGATTAAAAAAAGAAGACGAAGAGCCCAGAAGATGAAAATGTGAGAGTTACATTGAAATCTTATTAAATAGCCCCCACCCAATGGAATATATTAACGCATTCCTTGCAATAAAACTCTTTGGTGAAGTCTGTACCCTCGGGGGGCTGTCTAAGATAAATCTAGATGAATGCTTCGATGATTTGTACACACGCCTTAATAATATACTCTGCCCTAAAGAATACACATTGACAAAAAAAGAAGAAGAGGGAATTATGTTATAAGCGGGTTACTGAGATCTCCCAAGCGAGCCTTCTAAATCTTTCATATCAAACTGAGTTCTTAATCTTCTATTAAGCTTATTTATCGAAGCTATTACTAGAGAAAGCAATGTCATCCAAGCAGAAGAAGGATAATACCTGATGTCGACCTCCTTATAAATATTGAATGATCCAATTTACTTATTTGAAAAACGGCTCCTTTCTCTACTCCTGTTTCGGCTCTTATACATGTTGCGTCACCTTTCAATCCAAGCTCTTTCCTAGGAACAACTTCTATGAGGATAGGCATAAAGGCATGATTAGTTCCAAAAATCTCACTGCATTGACCATAGTAAATTCCTTCTCGTTGTACCGAAATAGAGGTCTGATTTAAACAATCTCGTACAACATCATATTTGACACCTAATGTAACGACCTGTTTAGTCGTTTTGAGTAGCAGACTTCGATTCTGGAAAAACTGGCAAGGACAACGGACCCCACGACGGACCGTCATGGGCAACGACCGGACCGCGCATGGTCTCGTTCAAAACACATTGAAATCTGAAATTGGGTTACTACTTAAAATGACTCTCTGACCGGCACGACGAAATGGCAGGTACGGACCGTCCAAGCGTGAGACCGTCACAGACTCCTTTGATGAAATTGAGTCTCTGACCTGTTGCGACGGACAGCCAGGACGGACCGTCGCAGGCAAACGACTGCCGCACGGTCTGCGTCGTCCCCGCGGGGTCGGATTTCCTGATTATTAATTTAAGGGGCGTTTTGGACTATTTCCTTCCTGCTTAATTATAAATAATGGGTTAAGTTATAAGTCTATTACTTGGGGGTTCAAAAAGAGGTAACCTTAATTAATTAGTGTATATTAGTGCCATCTTTCAAAACTTAATTCTAATGATAATTAGGGTAAAGACAGAAGGGTTTGAATAAAGAAAACAGAAAGACAAAAGAGAGGAGAACGAGTAGAGAGAGAGAGGAACGAAGAGGACACAAGAAATTGGGATTTGCTTGCTTGATCACGATTCTTCGCGTGGAGGTAGGTTATGGTTTTTTACCAACTATTCGTAGTAAAACTCTTAATAGCGAATGTATGTTTTGGGTAGTATTATTAAGTCTTCTATATGCCCCTTAATTGCGTGTATGCATATGTGATCTTAATAATAGATATATAGGTTGTGAGAAACTAAGGCAATGATGAAGCTTATATTGAATCTTGAATAAACCCTAATCTACTTTGTTAATGATGATGCCGTATTGGTATAAAAGAAGCTTAATAACGAAAAGTAGTGAGATAGGGGATCGGTGCCACGTTCCGGTACCGGGAAAATATGAGGATTGGAGTTCACGTTCCGCCCCCCATGATAGTATATGGATCCGGGTTCCACGTTCCGTTACCAGGATAGAAATCTGAGGATGGAGTGTCACGTTCCACACAGGATAGTATTGGATCGTGGTGCCCACTTCCTGTACCCAGGATGAATAGGAGGATCGGAGTGTCACGTCGACACCAGGATAGTTAGGATCGGGTGCCACGTTCCGGTACTAGGATAGAATGAGGAGCGGAGTGTCACGTACCGACACACTAGATAAATAATATAATGAATCTTGAAAGATACTAATATACGTCAATCTAAAGAACATGTTTTCCCAAACTAGTATGATGAGGAGGCGTGAGTCCTCATTGATGTGCTTGGTGTTGTACCAAGGACTATGTAATTGGTAAATGCGGCATGCTAAGGATATAGTTTGATTTTATGATGTTACTTGATATATAACTGTTTTCCTATTCACCTGAGTTGGCCGATGATACCTATTCAACAGTACTTGTGGTTGTACTGACCCCCTACTTTATGTTTTCTTTTTGTATATCGTGGTATGCAGCAAACGTGCCGTCTCTCGACTCAACAGTATTTCAAGGAGCCAGTCTTCGTCACACCGATCTTCATGGTGAGCTTAGCTTCTAGCTTGGACTGGATTCCTTCCTCATGTTCCTGAATGCCTTGAAATTTTTGGCATAGACTAACTTTTATTTTTTAGCTTCTTAGAATACTCTTAGTTTAGTAAATTTTGACTAATGTTCTTGTGGTGATGACTTCCAGATTTTGGGGAATTAATAGAAGTTGAATTTTAGAAGTTTAAATTGAACTGTCTTTTATTTATAGCTTAAGTCTTCCTCCTTGCTTTATGTTTATATTAAATCGAAACTGTTCAGGTTTTCGCTTGGTTGGCGTTCCCTCACCTCGGAGGGTAACTGTTGGGTGCCATTCGCGGCTCGGTTTTTTGGTGGGGTCCGTGACACAATCATATGAATGTAGTCGCAGTGATGATTAGTCTGAAAGATGACAAATAATTAATGAATATTAATAAGGGTGTGGAGGACAGAATTAATAATAGTCATCATGTGGTAATGATAAAATGCGAACACTAATGAGTTCTTCAAATAGTACTTCAAAATGCTGAAGGTAATTTTTTATTATCAAACATGTATAAGGTCATAAGACTTGTGAATGTTGTCAACCCAATAAATTTGACAAGTTTTATTTAAATCCCTATCATGATACAAGAAGATAAAGTGATGGTACACTTGATCTTTCAAAGTGATTTTGAGGTGTGTCATGGATAATGGTGAATTTTAAAAGCCATGACAATGTGCCTCTTATAATGCAAATTTTATGAAGTACATATAAATAATTAAGTCCATTCCTTGAAGAGAATGTGACATTGTGATGAGTTAGCGTGAATGCTCGACCATTCTAGAAGAGAATGGGTCCAGATGTGATAAAAATCCTTATAGGTTGGATATATGCCACAACTCACCTCTATGGAAGTTTGAAGAAAAAATGATTATGTCACTTATCATCTCTACGGGAGAAATTTGAGATGTAAATAATTTTATTTGGCAGACATGGCTAATGTATGTACGTTGTTTTTTGTGAACTACCGAAAGGGCAAAAAGAAAGAAATAGTTTCTTTGCCTATAATGATTGTTGTTATTATTGTGTAGCAATACATTTGTCCATTGTTGTGTACCTATAGTAGAACAAAGTAAAGCAGAAAGAACGTCTGCTCGTACTGAGTTTTTGACCATGACAATGAATATATTTTCCGCCTTGAAGGAGTGCTCACCTAAGGATTGTGTCATGGCAATATGTGATAGTACATTAATTGCAGTTGTCTAATAGTTGGCTATTATCCGAGGAGAATATTGGGTTTAGTAAGTCTCAAAAAAAATTTTTAAGTTTACGGATGAATTAAAAAATATTGAGACTTTAAAGTCACTACAACCGAAAAGGATTATAAACGTTTATTGTAAAGAGTTACCGCCATGTACACCTTTTTAGTCGTTTGAGCACTAGAACTTTTTATGTTAGAAAATACTTCTTCCCGAATAGTTTTAAATGGGTGTTTTGGACTAGTCTACTTATACATTATTAATTAGTAGGGTACAATTTACATAATTTATTTAGTTGGTGGTTAAAGAAAATACTTTAAATTAATAAGGTCACTTACTATTTTTATTATAGTCTTATATAATAACGGGAATAAATATTTATAGGGGATAAGGGTTTCAACGCATTAAGACCTTCATAGGCGCACAACCTAAAGTTACGACATAAATGGTCCAGATTGGAAGGGTTCGGAAGGCAATAAGGAAAGGAAAGGCATTGGAGAAGTATTTGCTTGACTTCGATTCTTCGTTGGAGGTAGGTTATTATTTATTTCTATTTGATAGATAAAACTCTAAACTAGTGATTGATGGTCTTGTAATTAAGCGATATTGTAATGTCTCATATGTACTTGATTGTGTGGTTTTATGTTTGTGATTGTGTGGTTTGTGGTTGGCTTAAAATAAAATTATAAGAGTGTTGAATTCTACTCTTGAACCATCTCTATTAAAAGACGTCTTGAATAAGGAAGAAGGCTTGCTGAAAAAAAATAATGAGATAATTGGATCGGAGTGTCCGTTCCGAACACAATTTATGGGATCGGAGTGTCACGTTCCGAAACAGTATTATGGGATCCGGAGTGTCACGTTCCGACACATGTATTATGGGATCGGGTGTCACGTTCCGAACAAATAACATACAGGCAGGAATCATGAGTGAACTAATAACTTAATATCAAGAACCTATTTTCAAATAATGTTGGTGTGGAGGAATGAGTCTCGTAGATGTGCTTGATGTTGTGATTGATGGTGTACCTATTCTGGTGTTGTTGCAATGAAATTTTTTTTCAGTGTTTATTGTTTTTGCCACCTGTTACGTATTGTGGTTTAATTTTAATGTTATTATTCAATGTAATATTGGTTTTCTATTTTGGTTGGTCGGGGATCCTACTCAGTATAATGTTCCTTGTACTGACCCCTACCTTGTATTTTTTCCTCTTTTTCTTTTTTGGAGTGCAGCAATGTAAACCATCAACTGCCGACTCGCCCTCAGCTCTAGTCATCTCAGCACAAATCAGATTTTCAGGGTGGCTATTATTTCTAGCTCGTAATGGATTCTCCTCATCACGCTTGATGTCTTTTCGAATTTTCGGACCATACCTAGCTTTTTACTTGTTTTGGTTTGCCTTAATACTCTTAGGACTTGTTTAAAATTTTAGAGGATATAATGTTCTTGATGTGATGACTTCCAGATTTTGGGATTATAAGTTTAAACGTTTGAAAACTTATTAAATTGGTTGCTTATTATCTTTTTGAGTGTCCCATTATTTATATTATGATAGTTGCACTTTGGTACATGTTGTGGTTTAGATTGTTGGTTCGCCCACCTAAGGAGGTAAGTGTGGGTGCCCACTCCACGAATCATTTTGGGTCTGCAAACTGGTATCAGAGCGTTCGATTCGTTGGTCTCACTCATCACACAAGGACAGTCCTAGTAGAGTCTTGAGGAACGGTATGGGGACGCCTTTACTTTTCTTCGAGAGGCTATAAGGACTTTAGGAAAAAACCCCCATTCTTTTCATTATTTCGTGCTAATTCCTTGAATCATTGGTATCTACTAGGTTCATAACAACTTGTATCTGACATCCTCACTCTATTCGCATATGGTTAACTAGAGCAAAAACTGTGCCAACACCAACATCCGGCAAGACAGGGTGCTCTGAGCCCAACCATTGGGGCTGTAACTCGAGGAGTGAGCAGTGGCAGAGGCCGTGGTAGAGTTCGCAGGAGGACGCCCACTAGAGGCATATTACAAACACCTGGTCCATCTAGGATAGATTAGTGACTCCCCCAACCGACTGATGGTGGAGTGAGAGAGGGTGAGGAAGAGGAAATGAGCAGGGTCAAGATAAGGAATACCCTACACCCCAGCTACCCCAGAGATGATTAATCAGGTTCTTACTTATCTAGCGGGTTATCTTACGGCCATACACCTCCAGTGTTTTCTTGCACGCACCTCACAGGTTCATGGGGTACAAACATGCAGCTGGCTATGTCTCCCCGCCTCGGATGCATCATGGAAGTAAGCACTTTCCTCTCTTGACTATCAAGTGGTCTGGTAATGACAGGTGATCAACATGAACTTTCATTAAGTTCTAAAGTTGAAACCTCCAATCTTCAAGGTGCTGAATCTGAAGTGCCTATGAGTGTTTCTAGTTGATTTCTGAACGCTACAAAAGATGGACATAGTAGAACGATTCGGTGTTGGTTTGTGACCTATCAGTTTCAGGGGGATGCAAAATGTGGTTGCGGTCCGTATGTGGGAGTGTCAACCAGCACAGGCACACCTATGACTTGGCATCCTTTTCCTAGCTTATTTATGGATAAGTATATACCCAAACTTTGAGGGATAGGAGGAGATATGAGTTTCCTGAGCCTAGATCAAAGAAGATTTCCTGTTGCTACTATTAGGTCCAAATTTCGTGCCCTATCCAGGGACATGCCACTCATCTTTTTGCTTCAGTCCACAAGAGCGATTTCGCCGCTTTAATGAAAGGATTGGTCAGATTTGCAGATTTCAGCGCTTACGGTACTGCTGCGGCAAATCCTTGTCAATGAAGTGGTTTATTTTGGATAGAGGTAAGAGAGGTTGAGCCCAAGACTCACCACAAACATTCGACATTTAGAAGTTTCGTAATGAGGTGAGTTTAGAGTGGTTCTTAATCTCCAGAGGCAGAGTCAGGAGGTTATCTAGCACGTCCTATTCAGTTTCATTGCAAGGCTTCAGCTGGGGTCCGTCGCAGACCAATCAAATCACCTTTTTCTGAGTTTGGAGGTTATCTTCAGACTTCGTCATTTTCACAGCGACCTATACTTGACTCCAATGAATTGTTATTGATGTGGAGAGGCCTGGACATATTAGGAAATATTATCCACAACAAAGTTACCAGACCCGCAGTAGTTGAGGTAAGGTGGTCATGGTAAGGCCCGCTATTCTGGAGGACGTGGTGTCTAAGTTAATTGTGGTCACCAATTTAGTCGGGGTGGCGGCAAGTTGGAACTCACTGCAAGCGCAGCTTGGTAGGGGCAATAGACAGATAGGTGATATGGCCCATTGTTAGCTTTCCTCCAGGGGTCTGAAGCAGAAGACATCGAGCTGTTATCACAGGTACTCTTTTGGTCTGTGATTGCATGGCTTCTGTATGTTTTGATCCTCTTGATCCCCTTTTCATATGTATCTTCCTCTTTGCTACTGGTCTTGATTTACCTGTGATTTGCTTGACAGCCTAATTTGTGCTCTACTCTTGTGGGTGAGTCTGTGATAGTTGCGAAGTGTATAGGTCTGCCTAGTTACTTTTGTGGGGGCAGCCATTACTTATGTAGATTTGATTATTCTAGAAATGGTTGATTTTGATGTAATTCTGGTATGACTTGGCTTTCTCCAAATTTTGCAATCTTAGACTGTAATGCTAAACTGTGACATTGGCCAAGCCTGGGACGACCCTTTAGTGTGGGAGAGGGTTACTATATTTTCCCCCCAGTTCGTATTATCTCTTTGGGGGGGCCTGTAGCTAAGATGATGGTGTAGTAAGGTTGTTTAGCTTTCTTGCCCATCTCAGGGATGATTTTCCAAAGTACCTTCGATTAGTCTGTTTCGATGTCCGTGAGGTTTTCTGGATGTGTTTCCTGGCAGACCTTCCTGTATGCCACCGGATTGGAATATTGATTTTTGGTATTGATTGGAGCCGGGTACTCGCCCCATTTCCTTCCCCCCTTATAGCAATGGCTCCACTGATTTAAGGAGTTGATAATTCTTCCATCCAACTACACATCACATTGTTAGAGTAAATGTTTTATTTAGACCGAGTGCATCCTCCTAGGGGTTGCTCCTGTTTTTATTTGTTGAAGAATAAAGATTGAAAGTTTTCCGGATGTGCATAGACTACAGCAATCTGAAATAAGGTAACTATTAGAAGCAAGTATCCCATTCCTCGCCTTGATGATTTTTTTCGATCAGTTTACAAGGTTCTTGTGTCTTCTCTAAAAATTGATTTGAGATCGCCGTTATATCAATTAAAAATACGAGCAGCAGATGTGCCAAAGACTGTTTTTCGAACCAGGTATGGGCAGTATGATTCCTTTAGTAATTGTCTTTTGGGCTTACCGACTGCCCTGCTGCTTTCATGAGCCTGATGAAATGGGATTTTTAAGCCATATCTGAGACCTCTTTGTTATAAAGTATTTCTTGATTATACTGATATACCTCAAAAGCAGGAAAGAACATGAGGATCATTGATAATTGTATTGGAGTTGTTTAGAGAGAAAAGCTTTTATGCCAAATTATCCAAGTGTGCGTTTGTGGCCTCAATTCAGTGTCCGTTTGGGCATTCGTGGTTTCTAAGGATAAGTGATGGTTGACACCTTCTAAGATTGAAGCAGTGAAGAGTTGGGAAAGACCTACTAATGTTACAGAGGTAAGGAGCTTTGTTGGTTTAGCTAAATCTACACCCGTCGATTCGTCTAGGATGTTCTTCTATTGCTTTTGCACGACAAAATTTTGGACTAATAGAAGAATGTTCCATTTGTATGGGGCGGATGAATGGAAGAAAGTTTCCAGAAACTCCAAGGACTTGTTGACTACTGCACCAATTCTTACCCCCTTTGCCAGTGGAAGTAAGAATTTTATTGTTTATAGGTGATGCATCTTATTCTGGTTTGGGTGCATTGCTAATGCAGGAAAGTCTGTAATTGCTTATGCTTTCGAGGCAAATTGAAGGTGCATGAACGTAACTATCCGACCCATGATTTGGAGTTGTCTGCAGTCTGTTGTTTGCATTAAAGCAATGTAGACATTATTTATATGGGTCATTGTGTGAAGTTTATACAGATCATCGGAGTTTAAATTGTATTACTTATCTCATAAAGATTTGAATTTGAGGCAGAGGCGGTGGATGGAACTATTGAAAGACTTTGATATTAACTATTTGTATCACCCACCGGAAAAGATATGTTTGGCAATGCTTTAAAGTAGAAAAGCAGGGAGCAGGGTAAGTTTAGCCCACTTCGGGTTTCTAAGGCGCCCATTGGCTAGAGAGGTCAGAACTCTGGATAATGACTTTATGATGCTGGACGTACTAGAGAAAGGATGATTTTTGGCCTCTGTGAAGGCAGATCTTTCCTTTCTTGACAGATAAGGGAAAACAGTTTGCTGATGAGAACTGAGCCGACTTCGATATATGGTAAATTGTGAGGAGAGACTAAAGAGGCAATAATTGTGAGGAGGCGTCTTGAGAATTAAGGGAATAGTATGCGTGCCTCGTGTTGATGATTTGACTCACACTATTCTTACAGAGGCTACATGTTTTGAGGCATTCCATACTCCTGGTGCAACCAATATGGTATCGTGATCTAAAGCCACATTTTTGGTGGTCACAACTTAAGAATGAAGCGTGACCTGTTGATTTTTGTTGCCCCATGCCCGCATTGTCAGGCAGGTAAAGTATGAACATACACCATAGGCCTGAGGGACACTTCCGAGAATGCCCATTCCTGAATGGAAGTTGGGAAATAATTGCAATGGATTTCGTAGTTTGGTCTTCCAAAGACATTGGTAATTTGATTCTATTTGGGTAATTATTGACAGTTAAATAAGTCTGCTCACTTCAATTCCGTCAAGATGACTTACAAGCAGAGAAGTTAGTCAAACTCTATATCTCACGAAATTGTTCGAATTGCATGGATTTCCACTTTCCATTTCCATCATATCCGAATAGAGGTACACAATTTTACTTCTAAGTTTAGAGAACTATTACATGCTGAATTAGGTACTGGCTGGATCTTAGTACTTCTCCTTCACTCTCATTTCACACCTCAGACCGATGGTCCCAGTTCTGATCGAACGAACGTTCAGGTTGGAGGATTGCTTCGTGCTGTGTATTAGAAATTGGTTAGGTCATTTGGGATATACAAATGCCTTACCTTACCTCGAGGAGAGTTTTTCATACAACACCTAGCTATCACTGTCGATCTTATTGAGCTGGTGCTCCCCATTTTGAGCTATCTTGTAATGTGAGGGGATAGATGTAGTGTCCCCATTTGGCGTTGGACTGATATTCTTGATTCGCATATTTTGTTATACCTTGTGGTGGGTACTGATCTTTAAAGAATCATTATAAGAAAAGTGAAATTTATTCAGAAATCTTTAGCAGCTCATAGTAGGCAGAAGGAATATGCAAGACGAAAGGTTAGAACTTGGATTATAGGAAGGGAGCAAGTCTTGATGAAGGTTCACCCATGAAATGGTGTGATGTGGTTTCGTAGGCGGGTAGCTTTAGGTCCGAGGTATATTGTGACTATTTTTAAGTACTTAGCGCGTGGGGGAAAAAAACGGTTGGCCTATGAATGATCCTTTCTCCAGACTGTCAGGAGTGCCACTGGTTTTCATTGTCTATTGCTGAAAAATACCATGGTGATGGAAACTACATTATTCGTTGTATTCGTTCTTCCTTGATGAGAATCGTCTCTTATCGCGGAGTACCTATTGTCTATTTTAGATAGGGAGGTCCAGTCAATAATGAGATCAAAGAAGTTGCTTCTATCAAGGTTCAGGGGAAGAATCGGCCAGTTGCATAGTCCACTTTGGGGAGAGTGTGAGGTTGAATATGCATGAAAGTATACACATCTTGTTAGCGATATCAAGTACTCTTTCTCGCCCTCGCCTTTATTGATCGTCTCGAGGACGAACGATGGTAAATGGGTATCGTATGTGTAACGACATTTTCTCGTCTTTAGAGCTTCACCGAGGTAACGGGTAGGTTAGAAACTACGGGGGGTGGTCCCGTTGTTTAAATGGGTGTTGTTTGGCTAAGAATTCATACTTATATTATGAAGTTAGTGGGGTAATTTAAAAAATAATTTATTTAGTTGGGGTGGTTAAGAAAATAATATTAAAATTAATAAGGGTCACTTTTACTAATTTTTTATTATTAGTCTAATATAATAACTGAATAAATATTTTTAGGGGATAAGGGTGTCCAAACACAGGAAGACCTTCATAGGCGACACCACCTAAAGGGACGACATAATTGTCCAGATTGGAAGGGTTTCGTAGCAATAAGGAAAAGGACAGGCATTGGAGAAGTAGTTTCTTGACTTCGTTCTTCGGTGGAGGTAGGTATGGTTTATTTTCTATGGTGATAGATAAACTCTAAATATCGATTGATATGTATTTAGCGAATATTGTCAAGTCCTCCTATGTACGTTGATTTGTTTGGTTTGATGTTTTTTTGTGTGTTTGGGTTGGCTAAAAAATTATAATAGTGTTGAATTTCTAATCTTGACATCTCTATTAAATGACGCCCTTGAATAGAAGGTTTGCTGAAATCAAATAATGAGATAATTGGATCGTGAGTGTTCACTTTTCGACACAGTATTATGGGATCGTAGTGTCACGTCCGACACAATAACATTAAAGGCAAGTAATCATTGAATGTAACTTAATATACTTAATCTCAAAGAACCTATTTTCATAAGTAATGGGTGGAGGATGAGTCCTCATAGATTGCTTGGGTTGTGATTGATGGTGTACCTATTATGGTGGTTGTTGTCAATGATTCAAGTGTTTGTTGTTTGACACCTGTTAAGTATTGTGGTTGATTTTATGTTATATTATTCAATGTATAATTGGTATTCTATTTTGAGTTTGGCCCGATGATACTACTCAGTTACGTGTTCCTTGTAACTGACCCCTACTTGTATTTTTCCTCTTTGTTCTTTTTTGAGTGGCAGCCAAGTGTACCCGACTCGACTCGCCCTCAGCTCTAGTCATTCTCCCAGCCATATCAAGCATTTCAGGGGGAGGTATTATTTCGAGCTCGTGATGGATTCCTCTCATTCACGTCTTGTGTCTTTGAATTCGGACATACCATCTTTTTACTTGTTTTGGTTCTATTAAATACTCTTAGACTTGGTAAATTTTGAGGATAGATGTTTCTTTGATGTGATTCCTTTCAAATTTGGAATGATCAGTATTACACTTTAGCACCTGTATTTAAATTGGTTGCTTGTCTCTTTTGGAGCGTCCTCAATTATTTTCTGATTCTTATAGTTGCACTGTTGGTACTTTTGGTGTTTAGATGTGTTTTGGTTAGCCCACCTAAGGAGGTAAGTGTGGGTGCCACTCAACGAATCATTTGGCGTGAACCCCATTTTTCCTCTTGTTTGTTCCATACAAAACATGTACATGCGGATGAACTCACAATGTAAAAGTAAATGTATAAGTGTCTAAAATACAGATCAGTTGGCATGACTGGTTGACCTATCCAATTAATGTGATGCCAACGTGATTGAGAATTAAAGTGATTTATATGACTGAAGCCGAAATAAAGATTCTTCAAGAATTCCGTCTTTATGTTGCTTGTTTCTCGGTTTGATAAATGATATTGTACCAGCTAAGTTTGGGATTGTAATCTCCTAAAATTTTTGGACATATAAAAGGGTGAATATGGGGCCCCGTTCACACTTCATGTGGTCATTTACACTATATGATTGATGCATCTATGGCGATTGTTACATGTATTTTGTTGTCACTTACAAATTTATTTTTGTAAGGTTGTTTTGCTCGAATTGTTAAAATATGAGCACAGTTCAAACCTATGAAATTATTTGATAATGCTGATTGATTTAGGCATAAATTGTATGCCCCAATTATAGCTTAAAATCGTGGTTATGAGAACAAACGCCCAAAGAAGATTTGGTATGAGATATTTTTATTTAAACATTATCAACACATGTTGCATCAAAACCAACAAGTTTCCCCATTAAAATTGGGTTCCAGGTTCAGAATCATATAATTTTTCATCTACAATGTGAATGTGTCGGTTATGATTTTAATTGCTCCACCACGCACAAAGAATTCACGAACTTACAATAATGTTTAAAATGAATGTTAGGATTTTCTAACATTCGGGGGAACTATGATTGACAACTGAAAATTAATGTGTGAGATTAATTTGGAATTATCTAGATCCTCGTTAAATAAATATGAAAAAAAAGAACTTAAAGTTCAAGGATAATTCATGTTGCATAATTTGTCAAATTACTGCCAGATGAATGCACTGACCCTATATATATTCAGTTGCACATGCTCCAAGTGAAGTCCTTTAATGAAAGAGTCATGATCGCCGTAAGCGTAATAGACCAATCGATTCCAAATATCAAAATTTCTTGAAGAAGAAAGGAGTCAAATAATTCAATATGGTCATGATAAGAGGCACAGTGCTATAAAAGAGCACATTGACATACACTTTATAGAAATCTTGAAAAAAAGTTCATGACTTGAATAATGAAAACTGAAGAGATCTCGATAGTCTGTCTTGTTGGAATCGATATCAAAAACCGTCGATGGTATCTTTGATATGAATAGCGCTCATATATAAATTGTGACGAGTATCTTGAATCAATCTGTCATATCGTGTGGATAGTATAAATGGTTGGGGCCAAGTAAAATGCACAATTCAAGTATATTTTGTTTCACTTATAAAATGACATTTTGGACTGGTAGTCCATAATCAAGTATACATGTCAGTTGGGGTACAAATAAATTAATTATGGCGATAGTAATACCCGTAAATCTCACATACTATTTGTGGTCTTTGGGGCATAAAGGTTGATTTGAAAAATCCTGACATTATTGGAGATGTTTTCTCCTTTGGGTGGATCAATGAGTTTTGTTTTTGATCTGGCAACATTGAAAAACTTGAATGCATGTATGAATCATTGTAATGTCTAGCTAGACCTATTAAGGTTATATGAAAATCCTTGAAACAATCGAGGTGTCTGAAAGCATATAAGAGTTGAAAGAAACTTTTTCAATAAGCTTCACGATCCTATATGGTTGAAGTAGTCAAGGAAGAAAAAATGGTCAAAAGATGCCCTAATGTCCCTTGTAATTTTTATGAAAAAGGTTCTTGGTAGTACAAATTTTTTCTTGACCTACAAATATGAAATTTGACAGAATGAAATATTTGTCTAACAGTTGCACATACACTGAAAGTTTTTTTTGATGCATTTTATATGGATAAATCGCCTTCATTTAGTACCCCACTGATATGAATCACTTGACATAAATGATGTTCAGTTTGATCTTAAAAGAAGGATTGATAGTTTTCCTTGGTGATGAAACTCTATCTTGGTGTCAATCAGGGCCTAGTGCATCTTACTAACAATTTGACCAGATATTTATTTTGGGCAGTACAAAATTTACTTGGCAAGATGCAGTTTCTCCTCGATAAAAAGGACCTTAAAAATGGTATTGAGCAGCATGATTTGATATCCTCCGAAGGACATGTTATGGGTTTATTCTATTCCGGGACTCCAAGACAAAATTGGTTGGTACGCAGATGTCAGAATATTTATCCCTCTGATCGCATGAATCTCTATCTCAAGCCACGTTATGTGTTTGCATTGAGGCACAATAATTCCTGGCAATCATAAAGCCAAATGTTGTATGCAGAAATAAAAGTCCTCCATGAAGCAAGTCGAATTGCGTCTGGTTGAGATAAATGACACACACCATATTCAAGAATTGTGGTTTTTTCTTTGAATAGAATATACAACCCACAATGTATGGAAGGTTAGAGACCTCCATCACAAGAAATTAAGTGATGTTTTTAATCAGGGGAAGTAAATACGAGCGTTCACTCTTTTTTCCTTGCTGAGGTTTTTTTCCGACCGGATTTTTCCTGGCAATGGTTTTTAAAATGATGCACCAATAGTGCGTATCAAAAGATATGTGTACTCATTTTTTCTTCACTATAATTTTTTTCCACAGATTTTCCTAGTAAGGTTTTAACGAGGCAGGCATTATTTATGGACTCCAAGGGAGAGTGTTTTATCAATCTTTGTGTTATGTTGATGATCCAGTAGAGTTATCCAACAATAATTGGATTCATGTATTAGTGGTTTCCAATGTGTAAGATCCAAGGTGAATGAACCTTGTGATAACTATTTATAATTTCAAGGTGACCTTTGACTATGATATCTCAACACTATAAATAGAGATATCATTCAGCATAGCCAGAAAATTTGATCAGAATGGTAAATAACATATTTTTCAAACAATGTTATTTTATTTTTTTAAAACATTTTTACCCTTTTAACTTTAATAACCTTTTAAATGAAATTGGAACAAAAGATCGATTATTTGAAAAGCCCATAAATAATATTATAGACTTTATAAATTTCTGACTAAATTTTAGCTAAATTTTAATATCCTTTTTAAATTTCTGACTAATTTTGGCCAAATTTTCTAGTCATTTAACATTATCCTATTTAATATATCTATAGTTTCATGTAATTAAGATGTTAGTTTTGTTTGTAATTGAAAACATTGACTTGGATTTTGGTTCTTTGATTGATTAACGTGAGGGAACTGAGGCTTAACATTTGTAAAACTTAAACTTATTCTGCGACTTACATACAATGAAAGAGATGAACAAGTGGTCGAGAGCAAATGATTTGGGTTGGGTATGGACGAAATGACTGGGTTTAAAATTTAAAATTGGAGGTGAATTATTTGATTAAGAATTTGACACGTGTCTATCCATTAATATTGAGAGTAAATCTATCCTAAAACATCAGGAGAAGGATATATTTAGATTTAAAGTATAATAGGAAAGGTTTAGTTGAACTAAAAGTATAACGAAGGGTATATTTGAATTATTTTGAATAGTAAAAGGGTATATTTAGCCCCTTTCGTTCATATATTATGAGTCACGGTTGTAGTTCAATGAAACTTCTTATGAAAATTCACCGGTATTCACATAAATCCTACTTGTATACATATTAATAATATTGTTATTAGAATGTACCTATTTATAAGTATTTGTGTAAATACAAACTTCATTATTAATTTTTCATAAATCATATATAAATAGCTAGAGTAAGTATATACAAAATTCTGAATTTATATAACCAGGAACCGAATTATATAAATTCTAAATTATTCAAATCAGAGAAATTAATACAAATCAAGCGAATAGAGAGAATTGAAAAAATTGTAATCGTGAATTATAATTTGGAAAAATTACTTAACTACACAATCTTTCTTTCCATAATTTCTAAAATTCCCTACCTTTTCAAAAAAATTCAAAAATCCCCTTTTTCCTCTTTTTCTCTCATTTTTCAGATACATTATTCACATCCCTTCAATCCAACGATTTTTTCCATATTTTTACGCCTAAACTCACTCCCATATATCAACAGTTACATCAATCACACAATTTTTTTAATTTTATATTTATTCTCTCTCAAGTTCATCAATTTCAAGTTCCTAAAGAGGTAGAACTATTTTTTCATCAATTCTTTATTTTCAGTTCTTCAGATTTTGTTTTTTTATAAAAGAAAATATTGTTTTTATTTACAATTTTCTTATTCATATGAATTTTGCTCCCTCTTTTTAGTATGGTACCTTGTGTATTTGAATTCGATGATGAAATTTTTTATGAAAATAGATCTAATCAATTCCTTACTATACCAATGATGATGATTGAGTTGAAAATAGATCCAAGAGGGTTGTCGATCCTTAAACAATTGTGACATATATTTGAAGACGAATCAAAGAAAAAGAAACTTTCACTTTTAAAGCAAATGTGGAAGAACTTCATCCTGCTGAGTTATTTTTAAAAAAATTAGATATGTTGACACAAATATACATTATCATATGATATTGTCCCTTGCCTTTAAAATCTTACGAAATTATATATAAAATCGTAATTTTGATTCTTTTTGTTTTTTCGTATATTGTCACCAATCTATCAAATTATATAGTAGAAATTATTTTGATGAGATGTAATTGCAGAATAGTGTATCATATTATAAAATAGCTTACCACGATACCTAAATAACTATAATGAATATATGATGTTTCATTTCGTATCAGAAGCAAATATAATCAAGTGGTATTGAGTATCAGTTACTATTATTATCATTACGTATCAACTAAACTATAAGATTTGTTGTAGTTACTATATCATGTAATTAACTTTTTGTTAAAATTTAATTAATTTTTATAATGTAACTGCTGAATATTTATAGTGAGGTTGAATGTTTATAGTTGCCTTTGTTGAATTCTTTAGCGATGAAGTCAACATCCATCTCATGGTTTCTGAGCTGACTACCTTCGCACAAGACATGCAACACTATTATGGAAATACGATCTCGACAAGGTCAAGGTGGGATATGTTAGCGATTTGCGATGATCCACTAAAGCTGAAGAGCTATTTCACTTCACAACAATAAGATGACTTGGATCATATATATTAGTGATTATGTACCAATTCACAGACAACTTTTGATGTTTATTTTTTGTAAGACACATTAATTAATATTTTGGAGGGTTTATTATCTTTCAAGAAACATTTTCTCAAGTTTTACAGTTTTTTTTAACAAAATTGTTTATTTTGAATATGATATTTGTTATTGTTAGTACCTTGTTACGTTTTGTTTATTATAAGTATTTTATACATCATATATTATCTGATACAAAATATAAAAAATTATGTATATGATACACTATTATAAGTATTTTATATATCATATATTTTATACTTTATATTAATTGTAATATAGAGTATATTACAATTAATATATAATTGATACTATATTATTAGCAGATACAAGATTTTTCAAAACTATATTATGTATATGATACACAATTATTTTTTATATAACAAAATTTGTATGTATCACAACACCTGATACTATATTTTTATACTTGATACAAATCAGTTAATTTTCAATATATTTAGTACCTTTTAACATTATGTCTCTTATAAATTTGGTACAAATGACTATAGTTGATACTATATTATAAGTTGACACAAATTTGTCAAATAATATATTATGTATATGATACACAATTATTATTTTTCATGCTTTCAATAACACAAATTGATGTGTATAAGTTGATACAAATTTGTCAAAAAAGTATATTAAGTATATGATACACAATTATTATTTATTATGCTTTCAACATCACAAATTGATGTGTCTCACAAAATTAAACCTGATGCTATACATTTATAATTGTTCCAATCCTCTAAATTTGTAAGATATTATCTTTTAACATTATGTCTCTTATCCTATACACATTACAACTCTTTTCTGGTACATTTACAACACTTGATACTATATTATCTGGTACAAAAAAATTAAAAGAATTAAGTACCAAATTTATTATGTTAACAAATAAATGCAATGTAATAGTATTTTCAGTACTTATGAACAGTTACATATACATTAATTACTTAACCAATATGACGTATATTTTAAAAGTAACTTTATATCAAACACAAAACAATACACAATATGTATAGCGTATTCACTTTATAAAAAAATTAATAATAAAGAAATATTGGCAGAACTGAAAAACATAGCATTACAATTTATTGGATCAGAAATAAGTAAGCTAAAACATTTTTTAATGTAAACATTTGTAACAGTGGAAAGAAATGTTTTAATTTAAAAATTATTAGATTTAAAAAAATGAAGTACTCCAAAAAAGTATTGATCAAGATTCTTTTGGAAATAAAGTACAAGTTATTCGATTGTGATCTTCTTGTCCACATCACCCACAACAATTCATATTTGATGTTAGTTTTTCATCTGATTTTTCTTCTTTTTTTTCTTGATTACTGGACATTCTTTTGTATCTTGTTGGCAAGACAACTTCTTTCAAAACACAATTCGACACTGATCAATCACTTTTGTCCGATATTGATTCCATTGAAACTGCATAACACACTAATATATAGATGCAATTGTACCAAAACAAAATAATAATCTCTCTTGACACCAAAGGTTCAAGAAGCCAAAACAACATCCAAACCAAAAGAAAAAAAAGAGAAAAAACAACCATAAAAAAGAATCAAACTTTTACTGTTTTTAAAAGAAAAATGAGAAGGTTTCACAATTATAAATTAAAAAATGCCTAATTCAGTTTTAGAGGTTTATGAAGATTGATCGGTAGAATTGTTGAACGTCCGCGTGATTCATGCGGTTAATTATAATTTCCTTTTTTAATTCTTTTTTTAAGCAGTAAATTGATAACAACAATTTAAAGTTTAAGTATCCGTCCGTTTTGATTAAAGTATCGGTCTGCAATATTATATATCCGAAATAATATAAAAAAGGGAATTTTTAGTAATTAGTGAAAAAGTAGGAATAGAAAGTAATTTCTATCTTAGTCTATGTAATTTACCTAATTTTTACTTATAATTTTCTTAAGCTTTTACTATACTACCTAATATAGGCTAAATGTTTGGTATTCTACATAATTTTCCCAACTTTTTACCCAATCATTCAGGATTGGGCTAACAGCTTCAAATAAAGGGATGGTTCCCAAATACGATAAATTAACAATTAAGTCACAATTATTTAACATAATTAGTTAAAATAATAATAATTTAAAATATTTATTTAAAATGACAGAATGACGATATTTTTATAAAATAATATGCATTCATATTTTAGTATTTTAAATTATTTTATTTATGGAAAGAGTCATTTATTGGATCAAAATACACACTAATAACCTTTTAAATTGAAAAAAAATAAACTAATATAATTTACCTTTTTTCATTACCATTCACCTTTCTTTCCCACATTTCACTTTTCTTCACGGTATGTCACCTTTCAAATTTAGATTCCTTCAAGGTGTCAAATTGTTGTTCACCAAGAAAGTATTTATTCTTAACTAAAACTATTTATTAATTCAAGCAGATTTCTAGATTGACAAGTAAATTTTCAAACATCCCAAAATTATTTTTTGATATTTGAGTTGAAAGCACGTTATACACATTACGGATTTCCAGTCGACTTTTTCCACTTTTCATTGATTTTGTTTAAAATATTTCATCATATATTTATAATTTTCAATTTTTTTTTGTTCGAATAAATAAAAAAAAATATATGAATGAATATTGATGAATGACGGGTGGAAGCGTCCATGGCTCCGCCACGGGAGGTCCTTGTCGGATGCGCCCTTTTGATGTCACGAGAGGATCCACTCTTTGCTTGGGTGTTCCTGGCCTGTTTTTTCTTCCGAGTCCCCCTGTGTTGCCTGGTGTTCACGGCGCGTCCGGTGCCAGGTAGGCGCTCTTGAGTGTCTGCGCCGGTGCCTTTCGGTATGTGCGTCTCTTTTAATTTTTGCTAGAATTTTGTAGATTCTAGAAAATGAATATATATGTGTTTATTTGTTTTGATGTGAATACATGTAATATTGAATACATCTTTGTTTAATACGATGTGAATTCAGTTATAGTATTATACAAATATCAATTATAAAAACTAAAATGAATCCCAATACAAACAATAATCTAGTAGGGCATGAATCGCATTAGGAAAGAAAATATTAATATGAAGAGAAAAATAAAAATAAACATAAAAAACATAACATGAATACAGAAGAGTTTCTTAAATACCTCTAAAGATTCATTTGGCATCCTATTGGAATGAATACGAACTAAAAAAGAAATACAAGTTTAATTATACAAGATACAACATGAAAACGAGGATGAATACAAATACAAATGACATACGCATTGGAATGATTACGATTTAAGAAAGGATACAAAATTCTGATAAATAAAATAAATACATTGTGAGAAAAATATGTAAGAACATATAAAAATATAATATGAATACAAATATAAATGATATACATGTTGGAAAGAATAATATTAAGAAAGGATACAAAATAAAATAAATATACTGTGAGAAAAGTATGTCAAATAACATCTAAAACTATAGGGGTTCAAATTTGTAAATTTTAAAAAATTAATTTTTTAATGAATAAAAATTATCATAAAATTTCATAACAATAACTAGTTTTGAAAGATAAGACAACTAATGGTCTTTACGAAGAAGGAAGAGACCACCTATTTTAGGTCTCATAATCTTTTTAAGGAAAGTAATAAAGATTTTAAGCAACTTAAATTAATTTGAATTATTCCCCCCTTGATTTTCTCTAGTTTGTTATTTCTTAATTATATTATGTTAAATTAAATAACGCAAAAAATACATAAATCAACCCATAACAAACTAAAATATTGTCATTTTTAATAAATATCGAAAGGTATTGCTAAGAGATCCTATTAAATGTCAAAATATCGTTGTTTTGAAAAATTTCTCAATCAAATATATATATATATATAAAGTAATTAATTTACGATAATAAGTGCCTATCATTATGATAACCCAAAATAAACGCACCTAAATGATCTCTATACATGAGCTATACACTGTTTATACAGATAATACACTTAAAAAATTGATTATAACTTAACTATATATAAAATATACGCTAACTATTTAATTATGATCAACTCAAATCATCTCTAAACAATCCCAAAAAATAGATATAATTTTTTTATATCTTTTTGATAAATAATTCGCTAGAAATTAATTAAGTTTGCGAAACATCAAATTCAAGTTTGTCATAAAGTTTATGGACTAACATTCTTTCGTAGTTATTCCTCAAATAACTTTGCCCTCTACATCAGCCCAACACTCTCATCTTTAGCATAAAATTGGATTAGTATATATTAGATATTATAGCTATCTTTTAAGAAAATTATAATTTGCGGTTACAGTTTTCAATTTTTACTATTTGCCTGATTTCTACAAATCTAGAATTTATATAATTCAGTTTCTGATTGTATACATTCAGAGTTTTATATATGCTTATCCTAACTATTCATATAGTATTTATGAAAAATAAATAGTAAATTACCCTATTTATATATTGACTAGCGAAATATACAAACGCAGTTCTGAAAATTTCTAAATGTATAAATACAACATTTGTGTATATACTTATTCTATTTGTATATTAGCGAACAAACTATACAAACGAACATAAATATACAAACTGCAGCCTTTAAGCAAAAAAAATTACAGCTGTAAAGTGTAATTATTGAAATAATAGCTATAAAGACTTATTATGTTTTGATATTCCTAAGAATTTCTCTCTTTGATGCTTTTTAAAACTATATAACGGTACATAATCGAGTTAAATAGTTATTGTAATTTAGTCCTTAGGATAATGATATAAATTTAGGAGATTAACTTATATCCACTGACAGTGGACAAAAAAATTACACCATCAGCTCATTTTTAGAAATACTTATTTTGTAAAATTATTACTTATTATAATATTTGATAATAATAAAAAAAGTATTATATGATAATTAAACTTTAAATTAATTATATGAGTTATTTAGGATTCTTTTGGTTGTCAAAGAGGATATTTTTTGCAGTATTTTATTGTCCTTTATTTTACCTCATCCCCATTCAACACGTTGAAAGCCACCTTTTAGACAATATCAATGATAACTTTTTACTTTCTTTTTCTTTTTAAAATCTAGATTAATTGATTTCATAAAAAACATTAATCATAACTTATTAAATCTTCTTTTTAACATGAAAAAGTTTTTGAATAGATGCTTCAATTGTTTTAACTTTTCTCTTCTTAGTTTTTTTTCGATTCTCTTTTTAGTTCATCTTATCGATAATACAAACATTAATTGAAAATAAACTTTGATCGATATACCTTCATATGTATTCCAATTTACTTAAGTAATACTCACACCAATTTATTTAAATAATACTCATAGTCGATAGTATAAAAGTATTTGAATTTTATTCCAAAAAAATCTTAAATTTATAGAGAGTTTTTTTTTTTTTTAAAAAAAGAGAAGCTAAAAGAATCATTAATCTTTAAATATGAAAATATGATAATTAAATTAAAAGAATAAGTATTTCTAAAAATAAGCTGACGGTGTAATTCTTTCTTTCCACCGGCAGCGGATATAAGTTAATCTTATTTGCTTCAATGATTACACCCATTTCCTTGTAATCGATTTCATCATAGAATATTGCTCATTATTTCTCAAACTTGGCATGCATGTTTATTTTAAAATATTTACTTACTTTTTTTAAGTTCATATTAAGTGAATTTTTTGACTTTTTTCATAATAAATTAGTCAAATTTATAAGTATTATTGAACTATTTTTTTCATATCTATTCTTCATTGATCTAAGAAAGTTCTTTACTATTTTACATTCTTAAGAAAATAGTTTGGGAACAATCACAGAGTTATAGTGAAAATTACAATTTGATTTATGTTCTTAAGTAACTTTTTAAGAGGTATGACAGTCTTGACAATTCACTAAGGCCTCAATTGTTTGCATTTAATAAAGGAAAAATAACACTTATACGCCAAGAAAGTAAAATATTTACCTTTAATGTCCATTATTATCATATCACATTTTGATTTTAAAATGACATATATTTATTTCTTTTCGCACACTGATGATAGGCAGACGTCACATTCCACTCTTTATTTTCCTCTTTCTGTCACTATCCAAAACGAGTCGTGAGTGGCACCCACACTTAACCTACAGGTGAGCGAAATAAACAAATCTAAACCCCAACATCTACCATGTTCAAACTATGAATAACAAAAATGCGGAAGCTCCAAAACTTATTAATTGTAATCAATTTAAATAAGCTTCAAAGTTAAACCACTTATATCCTCAAAAAAATCTGGAGAAGTCCTCCACATCAAGAACATCTATCCACAAATACCAAGTCTAGAGTATTTAAGCAATCAAATAAGTAAAAGATGGCCTTGTACGAAATGCAAAAGACATCAGATGTGAATGAGAGGAATCCAGAACGAGCTAGAAATTAATAGATCACCTGAACTCTGATGTGCTGGAGACTGGATAGAGCTGAGGGCGAGTTAAGCGATGTACACTTCTGCACTCCACCAAAGACCAAAGAGAAAAAGAAAATACAAGTAGGGGTCAGTACAAGGAAACCACGTATTGAGTAGGTATATCGACCAACTAAAATAGAAACCAATCTTACATTGGAATAATAATTAAAATCAACACGTTACTGGACCGGTGGTAACAAACACAAAAACATGAACTATTCACAACAACACCATTAATAGGACGCCAGCAATCACAAACTCAGGACACATATGAGGACTCCATGCCTCCACACCATACTCATTTAGGAAAATAGGTTCCTTTGAGATTAAGTAGAGTAAGTGTACTTCAAGATTCACTTGGTTTATAGTGTCGGAAACGTGACAATCCGATCCCATTAATACGTGGTCGGAACGTGACACTCCGATACAATATCTCATGATTTTATTTTAGCAAGCACTTCTTTATTAAAGGCTTCATTTTAATAGAGAGGGTTCAAGATTGAAATTCAACACTCTCATAATTTGGGCCCAACCACAAACCACACAAATGCAAAAACATACAACCAACACAATCAAGTACATAGAGAACTTTACAATATCACTCAATACCATATCAATCGCTATTTAGAGTTGATTATATCAATAGAAATTTAAACAATAACCTACCTCCAACGAAGAACTGAAGTCAAATAAGTTTACTTCTCCAATACTTTTTCTCCTCAAGGCCTCCGAAACCTTTCCAAATCTATCAAGTATATGTGCATAACTTGTAAGTTACACAAATTGATAAACACTCATATTATTCATGTCTAGCTAGACTCAAAATCAGTAAACACAAAGCTATACTCAAGTCCTAATATTTGAGGTCCATTAATATTGTCAGGTCTCTTCTTATTTCTTATATTCAAACCTAAGTAAGTTCCACTTCCCCTATTGTAACATAAATTTAATGGAATTTAAATAATTTGATATACCTATATTTCATTACTATTATCATATATAAAAATAAATTTATAAATGCAGAACAAACTATTAAACTAATGTCTGATGAAAGCCACTAGTCAACAAAATCAGTGGCTACGGACTGACCAAAACAACCAACTATAGCACATACGAAGTATAGCCACATGCATGCATTATATATACAAAAATTAATGATTAAAATCCCACGAGGTAAAAATTTTAATTCTTAGACTTTATATCCCCCATATACCCACCTATATTAACAATAATAATTTTAGTAACAAGAACTATTACTAATCGAAAATCACCAGTTTCTAAGATCAGTAGCATATCTCGTAATGTATTTTAAAACTAGCCTATTTCTTTCTCAATTTCACCCAAAACTTCAGCAAATCACTAAATTAAATATATCTTCAAGGTTAACATATACACTAATAATAATGATATAATAATAATTATAATAATAGTAAATTATCAAAATTAAAGACACTGTCAATACTTCTAATCAATAGTATCAATTCTAATGTGGAGGGAATCTGCTCACACATATATAATATATTATATATGACCCTTTTATAATCGCTATAACACCACATTCTTCCTCACTTTTGTTTTAACAGTTAACAATATAATAACAAATTAAACTAGTCGACCTGGAATTCTCGCTTGCCTGACAACCATCGTAACTCGATTTTCGTGTTTCAACATTATAATATAATTTCTTACTTTACAATTAATAATCTCCTTGGTAAGAATGAACAATTCATGGAATTACCTTAAAACCACACACTTAAATCGTGTTTCTACAATCACTTTCGTGACTGCTGCAGATATTGTTTCTCTTTGGCTAAACCCTTGATTTTCCTTTACAGAATAGGTTTTTTCCTTAAATATTAATATAACTAATTATAAAGAGTGAGTGAAAGTTGGACCCCACTATTTATTTCACTATTATCCTCTTTTTTAACCACCAACTAAATAATTATAAAATTACCCCACTAATTTATAATTATAAATTATGAATTCATCCAAAAAAACCCATGAAATCTATAGGAAAGTATTTTCTGACATAAAAAAAATTTAGTTGCTCAAAAATGATCGAAAAAATGGTCATTATAATAGATATCAATTACCATCGTTTGTCCTCAAAACGGATCATAGGAGCAAGACGAGGCGAGAAAGAGTAACTTGAATCTGTAAAAAGATGTGGAATCTTTCTTGCATTTTTAAAAATCAACCTCACTCTCCCAAGTGGACTCTTCAAATGGCCCGATTCTTCCACTGAACATTGATAGATGGCCATCTCTTGGACCTCAAATTGCGAATCTCTCTATCTAGAATAGCAAACGGCTCACTTCCTCATAAGATAGATTCTCATCAAGAAGAAACTGAAATCCAAACGAATAATATAGTTTCCTTCACCATGGGATTTTTTCAGCCTTAGACACATGAAAATATAGGTGCCACTCCGACAGCCCCGGGAGGCAAGGCCAATTCATAGCCACCACCCCCACGAGATTAGAAATCAAAAGGAATCAAATATACCTGGACTAATCTTACCTCGCTTACCAAATCGCATCAAACCACCCTTTCATGGGTGAAACCTTCAGTTAAGACTTGTTCACCCTCCAAAAAAATCAAAAGTCCTAACCTTTCGATCTGCATATCTTTCTGCATCTCTTGACTGCTAAACGCTTTTATTGAATAAAATTTTTACCTTCTCTATGATTCCTCAGAATATCATACCCCACGGGTTTTCACCTCAATGCATCAACCAGCCAAATGGGAGACATACATTCCTCCCATAAGTTGCTCAAAATGTGGGGGGCCATATCAATACTGATGATAAGCTATTGTTGTACGAAAACTCTGCTAAGGTAAGGAAATTTATCCCAATGACCACCAAAATATACCACACCCGGAAGAAGCTATCCTCCAACACTTGAAATTGTATCGCTGACTATCCATGGTCTGAGGGTTGTGGAATGCAGTATAAGATCCAATCAGTACCTAATTCAACATGTGGTCAGACCAAAAACATAGAAGTAAATTTGTGTACCTCTATCTGATAGGAGGAAAGTGGAAAACTCCATGCAATCGAACAATTCCGAGATATAGAGCTTGACTACTTTCTATGCATTGGAAGTCATCGTGAATGGAATGAAGTGAGCAGGAACTCTAGTTAAACATATCAACAATACCCAAATAGAATCAAAAAACTACCAAGTATTTGAAGAACAATTACGAAATCCATTGCAAATTCTTCCCACTTCCATCAGGGATGGGCGTCTATTGAAGTGTCCCTCAGGCCCTTTGGTGCTGTGCATTACTTTACCTGCTGAAAATTAGGTCATGGGCAACAAATCACAATGTTCATGCTTCATTCTACTACACCAAGAATGTTGCCTTAGATCACATAAATCTTGTGGCACTAGGATGTATAGAATTACCTCAAACTATAGCTCCGTAAGAATAGGTGAGTCAGATCCATCAAAACGAGGAACACATACCTTCCTTTAATCATCAAAAGCCCCGTCTTTATCAATTACTGCCCTTGAGCCTCTCATCGCAATACCAAATTCGAAATTAAACTAAATTTTCCATCAGCAAAACTATTCCCTTAATCTTGTCAAGGAAAGAAGATCTTTTCTCCCCACACGCAAAAAACCTCCTTTCTCTGTAATTTTCCAGGCCCTCATAAATTCATTAGCCAGAATCTGAACTCTCTAGCCAAAGGGCGTCTTAGAGACCTGATAAGTGGGCTAAATACATTGCTCCCTGATTTTCTACTTAAAGCATAGGCCACAACATTAGCTTTTTTATGGGGTTGATATAAAATAGTAATATCATAGTATTTTCAAGAAGCTCCATCCACCTCATCTGCCTCAACTTCAAATTTTTTGAGTAATTGTAAAAACTACGATGATCTATATATAACAACTTCACACTTGACCTCCTATAGATAATGTCTCTATGTTTTTATGCAAAAATACAACTGCAACCAACTCCCAAATCATGGGTCGATAGTTACGTTCATGCAATTCAATTGCCTCGAAGCCAAAGACAATACATTTCTCTCCTGCATTAGCACCGCAACCCAAACCAGAATAAAGATGAATCACAATAATAATAAACATTCTTGACCTTCTACTGCAATGGCAGAATAGGTTTGCCAGGTACCTCAACCATGTCTGGAGTTTCAGGAAAGCTTTCTTCACATTCGTCGGACCTTACAAATGGAACATTCTGCTTAGTCAAATGTTAAGGTGGGAAGCAATAGAAGAGAATCACTTACGATCGAGATATAGCTAGCCTACCAACAAAGCTCATTATCTCTGAAAAACATTAGTAGGTCTACCCCAACTCGTCACTACTTCAACTAGAAGGATCCACATCACTCCCATCTCTTTAGAAACTACGTGCCCCAAGAAGGACACTAAATCGAGCAAAAACTCAACATTGGGAATTTGCATAAAGCCTTTCTTCTTAATACCTCCAATACCAATTCTCAATTCTCCTACATGTTCTTTATGCTTTTTGGTATTCAGAATCTTATCAAGGAATACAATAACACAGAGGTCCGTATGGCTTAAAAATCCCGTTCATCAGGGCTCATTGAAAGCGCAGGGGCATTCGTAAGCCCAAAAGACATTACTAAGAATTATAATGCTCAGTACCTGGTTCGAAAAGCAGTCTTTGGCACATCTGCTGCTCGTATTTTCAAATTGATGATAAACCGGATCTCAAATTCAATTTAGAGGGAAGACACAAGCACCTGTAACTGATTAACAAATAATCAATGCGAGGAATGGGATACTTTTTTTAAAGTTACTTATTCAGATGCCGTAGTCTAGGCACATCCGAAAAAACTTCAATCTTTCTTCTTCACAAATAAAAACAGGAGCACCCCAAGAGGATGCACTCGGTCTAATAAAACCTTTACCTAACAATTCTGAAGTTGGGCCTTCAACTCCCTTTAAACTCAGCTGGAGCCATTCTATAAGGGGAGGGAATGGAAATGGGGCGGAGTACCCGGCTCCAGATCAATACAAAAATCAATTATCCTATACGGTGGCATACCAGGAAGGTCTGCAGGAAAACACATCGAAAACTCACGGATTCGAAACAGACTCACTCGAAGGTACTTGGAAATATCATACCTGAGATGGGCCAAGAAAGCAAACAAACCTTTACTAACCAATCCTCTTTAGCACGAGGAAACGAGGATAATACGAACTGGGGGGGAAATATAGTCCCCTCCCACACTAAGGGTCTGTCCAGGCTTTGGCCAATGTCACAGTTTTAGGCATTACAGTCTAAAGATTGCAAAAATTTGGAGAAAGCCCAAAGTCATACCTAGAATTACACAAAATCAAACAAGTTCTAGAATAATCAAAAATCTACATAAGTATTGCTCCCCACAAAGTCACAAGGCAGAACATACACCTTCTCAAACTATCACAGACTCACCCACAAGAGTAGAGACACGAATAGGCATGTCAAAGCCAAATCACAATTAAATCAAGACCAGTAGCAAAAATAAAGGAGAGACATATGAAAATCTGGATCAGGATCAAACAATACAGAGCCATGCCAACACAAACAAAAAGAGTACAGTGATTAAACAACATCAGATGTTCTCTGTTTTCTGACCTCCTGGGGAGGAAAGCATAAACAATGGGCTCCTATCACCTGTCTGTCCATGCACCTACCAAGCTGCCGCTGCAGTAATTACAACTTGACCGCCCCCCAAAATGAATTGGTTACCCACATTACCTTGAGTCACCATGTCCTCCAATGACGGGGCCTCTACTATGACATCTCTACCTCTAACTACTGAGGTATGTAACTCTGTATTGGGACAATATTTCCTAATATGTCCAGGCCTCTCCACATCGATAACAATTTTTCTGGAGTCAAGTATAGGTCTGTGAAAAATGACGAAGTCTGGAGATAACCTCCAAAACTCATAAAAGGTCGACTGGTCTACGATGGCCCCCCCAGTGAAGCCTATAATGAAGGACTGAATAGGGGGGCTGGAAACCTCCTGAATCGCCTCTAGAGTAATAACCACTAAAATCACCTCCTTACGGAACTTTAATGTCGGACGGCTATGGTGAAGTCGTCTGGCTTCACCGCCCACCCCCATTACCTTTATCACAAAATCAACTACGTCTGAAAGGATTTTGCTGCAGCAGCTACCTGTAAGGCTGGGATCTGCAAATCGACTCAATTCATTTCACAAAGCGGTGAATCGCAAATCTTGTGGATGAAGCAAAGTTGAGTGGCATACCTGGATAGTGCACGCAAATTTTTTCCTCATAGCAGCAACAGACATCCTCCTTGCCTCTAGGATCAGGGAACTCATCTATCCTCCTATCCCTCAAAATACGGGGTATAACTTCTCCATAAATAAGCTAGAAAATGATGCCCAAGTCAATAAGGGATGCTGTGATGGTTGCCACTCAACATTACGGACCGCCACCACATTTTGGCCACCCCCCCTGAAACTGATAGGTCACAAACTCAACACCGAATCGTTATACTATGGCATCTTAGGTAGCAGTTCATGACAATCAACCATAAAAAATCATAGGCATAATCAGATTCAGCACCCTTGAAGGGACTGGGGTTTCAACTTTAAGAAACGTAATGAAAAGATCATGGTTGATCACCTGTCATTATAGACCCTGTAGTCAATAGGGGGAAGGAAGGAAGGGAAAGGAAACGTGCCTACTTCCACTGATGCATCCAATGGGGGAGCCATAGCAGCTGCATGTTGTACCTCTGAAACCTGAGGTGCTTTGGTGCAGAAAAAAAAACACTGGAGGTGTATGGCCCTGATCAGAAAAACCCGCTAAAGATAAGTAAGAACCTGATTAATCATATCTGGGGTAGGACTGGGGTGTACTTCCTTATCTGAACCTGCTATTATCCCCTTCCTCAACTCTACCACTTGTGACACCCATTTATACCCCACGTCGGTAAAATTAATTATCGAGCTTCGTAAGTTTCCCAAACAATTAAATTACTAGCGTTTACAAAATTTGTTGAAAATATAATAATATAATGTTTACATAGTTAACTATATATCGGTATATTGTATGTATATTCGAAAGACCATCTCAAAAATATTTTAATTTTAGTACGTTTCTCTTAATTTGAAACTTATGATTATATCGGAATTGCTATTTTATACTAGAATTAAAAAATAAAGAAGCTCATTGGTTAATTAATACAAATTCATTTTATTCAAGGATTCAGCCGAATTGATCATTTTTATTTCAATTGGTTATTTATTTAATTAATCCAATTCCCTTCCCCGTTTTAATTAACTCCACCAGCAGCCCATTCCAATATTAACCTCCCAGGCCCAAACGTCTTCAGCGGTCCACCTCATCTCTTTTCAACCCAATACCAATTTTATTCCCAGCAGCCCACAAATTCAAGCCACACCCTTCCATTAATTCCCGGCGGCCCAACCCAATAAACCCCTCAACCCAACCCAATTATCCCTATTCGACCCAATTCCTCAAGGGCCCAAGTCCACATTTGAAATTAGTCTAGGAGAGGTGGGCTAAAGCCCAATGGAATGGATTTGGGCAATAAGGCTCAAGTTCAAAATTTTCTCCTCTTTATTTATTATTTGCTTGAATTAATTAATGTTGTGGTAGAATTTTAATAATCTCCTAAGGGGTAGCCAATTTTCACTATTTTAAAATTTACCACTTTATTTGCTTATTTTTGTTTTATTTTGTCACCAGTTTCCCTTAAGTTTTCTTTAAAGTTGTCCCTTTAGAAGGAATAAAGAAACAAAAATTTAAAAATTAAAGAATTAATCGATCAAAACAATTTCTTACTAAGTTAAAAAATTAAAATTATAGATTAAAAGTCATTTAAGTCAAATCGCCGGTCAATCGCAACGTTAGCGGGCATCCGAGGGCCTAACACCTTCGTTTTTTCGCGGGGAATGGACATTGGAACTCTCGAACCTTTTCAATGATTTTAATCTGTTTTAAATCTTTTGAAATTTTTCTGATTTTATCAAAAATCAAGTGGCGACTCCTATTGAAAAGTCAATTTCTTATAGATTTTTTGAAACCTAGTCAATTGTTACCCTTTTTTAAACCAAATAATTAGTAGTAGTATTTTTTAAATTAAAACGGAAATGGTGACTCCGCTGGGAACTGTTAAAATCTAACTACAAGATTTGATGTTGAATACTTGTTAATTTTGTTTTATGCAGCGGTTGTGAGGAATTGTTTAATCTTCATGTATTGTCAGTGCTATGCATAACATATATACTTCCGTTCAAAATGAAAATTATTTCATTTCCACTAAAGGACGATATGCGGGTTCGCAGTCGTTCGTTAACCAAAGATTTTCTCGGGGCACCCTAACGAGTTGTAGTTGACTACTTGATAGTTCAACGATCGTTAATTGTCCCAGCCCAAGTAGTCCGCGTGGGTACCCAATTCCACTTTTAAATACAACCCAATCTTAGTTATACTAGATAGAGCGAAACCCAATCCAAAAAAATAGCGCTATTGCTAAGATGAACAACATCAAGGAGGTTGTGGGCCCATTTAGAAATTACTTACCTTGAGTCCAAAGGCATACGCTCGATAGGACGTTCTACTTATCTTTTCAAATTTGAAGGTGTATTGCGTGTGTAAACTGATTGTGTTCGGGGGGATTGAAAAATTTGTTTTAGGTTTTGTAGGGTCGGGTCAGTTACTTAATTTTCCCAAAATGGTCACCCAGGCGGGCCCGATATTCTGCGAGTATGGTGGGGACAATCTTCAAGAGTGTCAGAAGGAGAAGAGAGAGATATCGTCTTACTTGGGTCACCTACCTTCGATTAATGAAACTTCAAAGGATGGCCCACGTTTATCGAGGTAATCATGCTCGATTTGGTTGTTTTGGACAATTGAGAAGATGGTCTCCGATTGGAGATGTCGAAAAATAACGCATACACTAGAAGAAATCAAAGACTGCCTTGACTCGATTGGACGTGTGCAAAAGGACAAAAAATGTCTGGAATCATCACTTCTCCTGCCAGAACATAATATTCTTTAGTGAATGCAAATGGTTAGAGACCACGACATTCACTTTGATATTTCTTCGAGATATGGGGGGCACGACAATTATTCAGACTATTCCCGAACGAGTTCCATGATTACAGGTACCTGGAGACAGACTCAAGCGATTGCTTCTCGGCATGCTTTTGGGAAAATATGGTGTTCCTAAAGATGAAGAAAAGAAATCACACCCGGGTAGTGGATGGTAGTGAATGCCATGTTCAGAGGAATCAACAGAAAATCAGAAGAAAAAGAGTATTGCTGCTATCGGCCACAGTCATTCTGGCCGACATTTACCGATCCTTGAGTCCCCCCCCCCCCCCCCCCCCTTATGCAAAAACGAAGTCCCCTTTGGTGAAGGTTGAGTGCAAACATCCTACTCCAATGGTGGTTGAACTGAACATTTATGAAAGAGACACCCAAGCCACAGGAGTTAGCCAAATCAAGTCAACAAGTCCTCTCGATTAATTACGAGTTTCTTGAGTTATTAGGAAATTTCCAGTTCAAACCACCAGGGAATGCGGGGCAGGTCAAGGGTTGTTTTATGATTTGAAAGAGGGAGACATAAAGTGGGGGTTACCGAGCTTCAAGTCAAGATGATAGAGCACAAGGGGTTCAAACTTCCCCCTTTTCTAAGGGGGTTTTTTTTTCTCCTTCCCGGCATTCAGAGGACGCGTTCCTTACAACCCGAAGAGAGTGATGCACAATTTGGGGGAAAGTCAAATCATACACGGACAAGGAGATGCACGCTCTTTAATTGGTGATTTACAACGAAAAAGACCAAAAATACCTTCGCTTAAAATTATCTCCAGGATGGGGCCGGTTGTGTCAACATGAAGTGGGAGGTGGCCGAAAAAGGTAGGGATATGGGATGTCACGATACAAGACATGGTTGAGCAATGATCTACAATTGGTTTGTAGTGGATCCAAATTAACGAGTAGGGTCGAAAAATCAAAGAACGTTTGCAGACAAGGCTTAGATTCATGCATACAATTTTCAGCCAAGAGTGGGGGACCGCAGGAGATCAAGAATTTCATAAGAGAAGAGAAGGAATTGCAACAAAAATGAGAGAGTTACCAACTTCGGACTAGGAAAATCAGAGGGTTTCGGATGGACGTCACCAAGGGAATTAGTGACAGAGGGCTTGTCTTATGCGTTTGGACACTATTCCTGGTCAAGCAGCTAAACACCTTCGAGCCATAACAAACATCTTCCAAGTTGTGTTCGTGAGCCGTACGTGTTTCACCAGCAAGTGCTTATCGCGACGAAAGGGGGGAAAAAAAGAAGTAGAGAAGGCCAGAAAAGAGGCGCTGAATCATCAACCCTTTAACTCCCAGCGTGGGATGCCTTTATATATGTATTGCACTACATCCCTTCCTAGATGTATCGTTTGATTTTGATTATATAATGACGCGGTGATATTTAGTGAAAAACTTTTGGGTTTCGGGGATAAATTAGTTTGTTTAAATGACTCAATACATCCTTCAAGATCGCTAGGCCTACCCTTGCACAAAACGGGTCACATGCATGTTTAGGATACGATATAATGTGTGTTTAATGCTTTTAGTGTTATGTTGGCCTTTTAATGAGGAATCGTAAACCCACTCCTAGCCAGAAATTCAAAGAAAGAATATACGGAAAGCACTATTACAAATGTCCGACCAAAATTCCCAAGTATCAAGTTTCTCACCAAAGGCAATCTCCCATACACAAATCCTAAATACCGCTCATCGTCTCAGGAAAGGTGATCACCGTAGGGATAAAGGCAAGAAACGTCCAGACGGAGCTCACGGAAGAGGAATGCGAAGAAAGAGAGAGCGAGTCACTCGAGGAAATTCAGAAGGTTAAGGAGAGGAAGCACTTCTTAAAGTAGACATCATAACCACGGAATTCTAGAAGTTGCGGCCAAGAACATTGGATGAGGATCTGGCGTCGCAGATTAAAAAGAAGAAAGAGGTTGGAGCATGAAACCGAAAGCTTGAGAAAAGGTTGAACTTGCTTCGTTTAAAGGTGGCCGAAGGAAGACAAGAGCAAGCAAAATAGACATTGAGATGCCGTACTATTGGAAGAAGTGCGTCACTCGATGAGGAAGACGACCGTGGCAACAAGACGGAAAATACCTCGCTCGTGACCATGGAGCAGTAACAGTGGATCCGAAATTAATGATTGAGGAGGACGATGAGGAGGGAAATCGTCTACAAGCCTCATTTCGATTATCTGCAAAGGACGGAGCGACGCAACAACAAGACGAGAAATACCGAAATGTTATCGTCATCTTCTAGGAATTCAATGTTGTTTTTTCAATCCCCTGTAATTGCAATGAAGAATCTGAATGAAAATTTCATCCTAAATTCGAACTAGTGGCCTGATTTCTCCTTGTGAGATACGAGGCAGCCTTCTCGGCCCGACCCCTTACGTTGAAAATTTTCCACTCTCAGCCGTGTTAAAAAGAATGAAGATAAGATCAACGGACATCGAAAGGCAGGCTACAAAAGACCATAGCTCAGCAGTGATTCGCCTTCCCGAGATAGCGTCGAACAAGCAAAGTCCTATTTGTTTAAGGAATATATTGTCGTCTCATTCGTGGGTTTAAAATATCTCAAACGAAGTGACTTATGTGTTTATCTGCTTCTGTGCGATATTAGTATTTTGTACTTCCGAAACTGCACTACAAATTGCCTTTGAATTGTGTCACTTCCAGGTACCTTTAACTGGTCTTTGTCGTAAAAAGCTGGAAATAATCCCTATTCCTAGATCGAAAGGTCCTGCATATTCCCTTCCCCGAACCAAAACTAAGACAGAGGGAAATACAGCTATGGGAGACATATGAGGGAAGTTAGTTTACAGTGTTTGTGGTGGCTCAGCCACAGTGGCCCAGCAGACCAAATGACTATGCGCAAATGATGCAAGCAGGATAGTTGATTTGAGCGTCGAGATGCAGCTGAAACAGGACAAGCCTCACCCGAAATCGGACCCCAATTGTGTTGAGCAAGACCCCGATGTCCTTTACCCTCGTCCATGTGGATCCGAACACTCAGAAACCAAGCAGTCAAACACCCGTGCAAACCGTCTGGGTGGATATTGACAACCCAAAAACCCCCAGTACGCTTCAGTATCCTAGCCAAAACTCCCCCACCGCTTCCAAAACAATCCTACTCAAATGCACCACACCCCAGAATACATCAAAAAGCCCCACACTTCAAAAATCAAAATCAAACTCCGACCGCCTTCAACCTCCAAACACCACATCCCACTTAACCTAAAACACCCAATCCTCAAAACTAACACCAAAGACTACCAAACTTGCACAAAACGTCCCGAGCCTTCCATTAGCTCCACCCCTCCAAAAAAAGAACCACATTCTAACTCCCGTTCCAGCCGAGACGAGGCGCACGGTTCTGAGTTGGATTATACGAGGAGCAGGACGAGAGAGTGGAAGTCAAGGGAAGAAGCGAAGATGACATAAAGGAAGGATTAAACGGGCAATGAAAGTTTGCATGCATTCCAGACGTCGCCGGATTGGAGTTATGCAGAAAAATGTGTATCCACCCAGACTTGAAAAATTCCTGAAGGGTTCAAAATCCCGAAGTTTGATATGATACCTTCGGAGGGGTGGGAAAACCCCATGACGCATTTGACCTTAAGAGCGACTAGCTCAAGATTTCATGATAGATTGCGTACATGTCGAGATAGTCCAATGATCGGTACTCCCCTAGAGAAAATGAAGCAGAAATTGACAGGAAAGCTATCGGGAATGTACTATAGATGGAGAAGAAAAAGATCTCGCGGGCAGCGAGGGTGGCCTCGATATGAAAAGGAGATAGATAGTTAGGGAGAAGTGTTCGTACGGGGCCAAAGAACCAGAATAGTATGACGGAATCATCTGGTAATCGAGGCCAAAATTCGCCGCGATAGTCAAAGTTGTGAGACTATCGAAGACGGCCTGAAGGGGGGAAATAGGACCGAGTGTTCCGCCTCGCCATGGATCTTCAGGAAGAATGGGGAGGAAAGAGACAGGGAAGGTTGCCGCCCTATTCATACGAGGGAAGAACAGAAAAAGCCCTATTAAACTTCTCGCGTCCTCAAGACCCGTCCAAGCCTCCGCAAAGTCTCACCCAAGCCTATGTCCACAATCCAAGCCACTCCGGCAAATACAATGCTACCCCCATTTCTCAAGATGCCACAAAAATTTGTCTCTATCAAAATCCACCCCCAAATCTCCAAAATTTTCCCGCCGTTATACACCAAATCTACCCCCACTCTTATAAATTCCTCCCCCTACAGAATATAGATCCAGCTGCTGCAACGTACATTAAGCTATTGAGCACCTTCCCCACATATTCAAGTTCAAGCTCAAGCATATCAAAGCCCCCTCCCAAATAATAAGCTCCAGTGCAAAATTACCAAAAGCAAATTCCCTACCTAGAAACCCAAGCTCCTCACCCAAATGCTCGCAATTATCAACAAAGTTACCTCCCCCTCAGCAAAATGGGTATGATCCTTCTCGTCCCAGGTTTGAGAGAAGAGGCCCTCGAGAAAACTTACCGCGCTAGCTGAAAGCAGGGACCAAGATGTTCGAAAGAGTATCAGCGGCCGGATACATCCACCCTGTGGGGGCCCAAGGACCCGTGGATGTCAACTCCAGCTCTACAAACCGGAGCAGAGATGTGCTTCATTCCTTCAACATGTTGTACATGACACGAAGACTGTATCAATCTTAAGCACAAGATCCAGGCTTTGATCGACCAGGAAGTGGTCTCCCTCCAGCCTACGGCCGCCGCAACGTCATACAAATCGTGCCGACTCATTGGGGTGGAAAACATCAACATGATAGAAATAGATGAAGATGAACGTGAAACCAATCGGATACTTCTGTTGGCGGAGACTTGGAAAAGGTTGTCGCTTTTTAAGCGTCAGGGAAAAAGGATAGTCGTTATTCTGACACATGCGAAGGTTGTTCCTTGTGCCCCTCGAAGGACTCTCAACCAAACCAAGTTTGTCTAGAAACGGTCGTGGCCCAAGGCATGACTAGATCTGGCAGAGCTACACTTCCTGATGAGCTTGCTCCGGAGGACAAAAAAAGACAGATCATGCCAAGAGACCAAATAAGTGAAGCAGAAGCCAAGGAGTTCGCAGGAGAATGGCCTAAAGATACTCCATTGTCAAACATTGGAGAAGACTCAGGCCCCAATTTCTGTGTGGGCCCCCTACTATGAAGTCCTGGTTGCACAGAAAGGCTTTGCTGATGAAAGATTTGGATGGACACGTATGTGCCCTCAGGTACAAGCAACGATACACGTCGCTGCCATGATCAACAAAGTCATTCGAAGGACAGAGTCAGCTTCTGCGATGATGAAATTGCCAGCCGAAGGAGAATTCATAACAAAGCTCTACAGTCACCTGTGATATGACGCGGGAAAGGTCGTCAATCGTGTTTTGGTAGACGAGGGTCTGGTTGAAAATATGCCCCTTGTCAAATTGAAACAATGAGGGTGACCTCAGAAAAGCCTTGGAGCAAAAACAGGGTTAATTCGGGTGCTCGATTGGTGTGTAAAGGGGACACATTGGGGGCGTAAAACTTTGAACACTCCAAATGGGCCTCGCCAGAATTCGACGCGAAGTTCCAAGTTGGAGATCGGAACACCAACTATAACCTTCTTTGGGAAGGCATTCATTCAATAGCTGGAGCATTCCTTGCACTCTCCATCAAAATGATGAGCTGGTATGGAAAAAAAGGAGTAGTTATTCACGGTGCACCGGTATTGTTGAGAGACGCCGCAAGGTTCAAATTTTAACACGGGTGGAGTTGGTAAATGCCAATGAGGATTTGGCTCCGCAAGAGACTACTATTGCGGCCGTGTAATAGAATGATCTCCACCCGGTAATGCTTGCAGGAATGGTTCTCGAACTAGGTTTTTGGATGGGGAGAAATTCCCAAAGGGATTCATTGACTTATTCCGGTCCTTGCCAAAGGAATCAAAAAAAATATGGTTTGAGGTAATATCCCCACAGATGACGATGTGAGATGAAATGAAGAAGAAAAAGGATTCAAGAGTGGCAAAACCGGATCCAACATTTGTATCAATCCTTCCAGTCGTGGTTGCTTAGCCTGAAGACTGCAGGAAAGGAATCTGGGACCTTTTTCAAGGAGGATTCAATGCTATCATCGAGGAGGAGGTCGAGCCAGCTGACATTGTGTATGCTGAACAGGGGAAGGGAAATGGCAGAATTGGACTTCCACGCCAATATGATGTCCGATACTTTGGGTAGAAAAGAGTTATTTTAGGCATACTCAAAGTGGGTGGTTGTCCGGAAGAGGACCAGACCCCCCATTTCCGCATTTTATTAATTTATTTGAATTTTTGAATTTTCGTTGTGTGATTGATGTTTAAAAGCGACTGGCCCTATGTTTGTTTTTTACATGACCAAAGTTTGCATTTTTTTTTTTAAATGAAAGCCTCCTTATTTTTAACTTTTTATTTAGTTGCTTGTTATACTTTACTTTCCTAATTTTTTCGGTTTGATTTCAGTAACGTAAAGTTACAGACCTGCCAAATGTCATGTCATGTATGAGCAAAATGAACAAAAAATGAGGACAAATGACGACAAGGTTGACGACTATGAGAAGGAAATTTGGGAACCAGATTATGTTGCAAAGAATTTCGACAATTCGAGAAAGGAATCAGCATAAACCTAAATCTAGAGGAGACAAGAAACAGTGGCATTGGGAGATCAGAATGTGTCAAAGAGGTTAAGAAACAGCCCTACCTGAATTGGAAAACTCAGAAGGAGGAGCTGGTTCATGCTTGCCGAAGGACTACAGTGATATTGTGTTTGTTTGGGAAGTCGGTGGGACATGCAGGGGCTGAGTACTGATGTCGTATCTCACAAAGTACCTATTCAACCCAGGGTTCGAGCCGGTGAATATAAAGACTCGAAAATTCAAGCCTGAACTGAGTTTGAAGATAAGGAAGAACTCACCAAGCAGATAGAGGCGCGGATTAAGGAAGAGTAACGCAATTATCCAACCTGGGTTGCCAACGTAGTCCAGCCGCAAGAAGGATGGAAAAATCAGGATTTGTGTTGATTATAGAGACCTCAACAGGCTAGTACGAAGGATTAATTTTCCATTGCCGAAGATCCATATTTGATTGACAATTGCCAAAACATGAGATGCAGCCATTTGTGGACTGTTACGCAGGTTTCACCAAATTTTGATGGAGTTGACGAAGACGCGGGAAAAAAAAAAAAACGGACACCTCATCACACTTGGGGTGGTAGTCACTACAGGTGATGTGTTGCGGCCTCAAAAACGCCGGTGCCACTTACATGAGAGCGTATGATATTTTTCATGGAATGATTCACAAGAAATTGAAGTGTCCGTAGACCGACGTCTACAAATCACGCGAGAGTTCGGATCCCGTCGGTACAACTGAAGATAAATCCTGTCAAATGCGCTTTGGAGTCCCAGCTGGGAAGTTGTTGGGTTTGTTTATAGTCAGCAGAAGGGGTATTGAGTTGGGACCTCTCCAAAAATTAAAGAAATTAAAGAGTTTACCTCCGCCAAAGACGAGGAAAAGACGATAATGTGTTTTTGGGAGGGTAAACTATATCAGCCGGTTTATTTTATAGCACAATCACAGTGGTGTTGCGAGCCGATCTCCATTGCTGAAGAAAGGACGCCCGATAAATTGGACTGAGGAATGAAAAAAACTGCTTTCGATTGCTATCAAGAGCTACTGTCTAACCCCATCGGTATGAGTTCCTCCGCGAGAAGGGAGCCATTTGTGCTAATTTGTCTTTCAGATAGTGCATTCGGATGTTGTACTTGGCCAAACGACGAGAATGAAAGAGAGGAAAGGGCTATTCTAATAAGTAAGCAAGAAATGTTACTCGTCCGAGTCTCGTACAATTTGCTGGAGAAGAACATGTGTGCTATGACGTGGCTTGCTAGAAATTGAGACACGCATTGTCTTCATACACGACATATCTCATTTCCAGCATGGATCCATTAAGTAGTACATCTTCCAAAAAAGCGATGCCGACTGGAAAGTTAGCTACATGGCCAAATGTTGGAGTAAGGTTGATATCGTGTCCGGAACTCGAAAGGAATAAAGGCACAGGACTTGGGCTGATCATCTTGCGGAAAATCCGTTGACGAAGGAATATGAACTCGCAAGAAATATTTCACGATGAAGAAGTGTCATTTGTGGGTGAAAGATATTTTTAAGGCGTATCCAGGTTGGAGCTTTATCTTTGACGGAGCGGCGAATCACCAAAGGTAAAGGTATTGGAGCAGTCAGTATCAGAATCTGGACCAACACTATCCTTATGGCACAAACTACGATTCAATTGCACAAAACAACACTGGCTAATACGAAGCTGTTATCCTTGGTATGAAAAGGCCATTGACATGAATGTTACGAGTTACGGTTATTGGAGACTTCAGACCTTTGATTCAACAAGTTCAAGGTAATGGATGTGAAGAAACCCAAAAATATACCCACGTATAGTATGTGCAACAATCTGTGTAAAAGGTTTCGCAAGATGAGTTCAACATACTTCCGCAGGAAGACAAAATGAATTAGCCGATGCCTCTGGCCACCATCGCCTCGATTATCAAACCTTCCGGATACGGATTACTTGACCCCGCTGGATATAGATTTGAAGGAACCACCCAGTCCATGTTCACTGTTGAATCGAGCCAGACGGTTTGCCTTGGTATTTTGACATAAAGAGGTACTTGGAGTCGGGGACATATCCAGGAAGATGCTACATCTAATCAGAAGAAGTCGATTACGTCGTTATGGCTCTCAATTTATTTCCTAAATGGAGAAGTCCGTACAAGAGGACTCCAGAATTGGGTATTTTTCTTTTAAGATGTGTAGTGTTGTTGAAGACGTGATGAAATGAAACTTATTGAACAGATACATGCTGGAGTTTGCGGTACCACAATGACTGGGCTTACTTTGTAAGAAAGTTTTTGAGGTTATTTCTGGATGAATATGGGAAAAGACGTTGCAAATTTGGGCAAAAATGCGGACAAATGTCAAGTGTAGGCGATTGATACGGGCCGCCACTCACGAACTTAAACGCTATGAGTCACTTGGCCATTTGTAGCTTGGGGAATGGATGTCATCGGTCGATAGAGCCGGGCCGCTTCTAATGGACACAGATTTCATTTTTGGTTGCCATTTTAATTATTTCACTAAGTGGGTAGAAAGAGCCTTTGCCAGTCGGTAACCAAGAAAGTGGTGGGACAGATTTTGTCCGCAAACAATCTTATATGCAGATTTGGAGTTCCAGAATCCATCATTACTGATAACGGTGCAAATCTCAACAGGTCATTTGATGAAAAGAGATATGTGAACAATTTTTAAGATTATTCACAAAGTCAACTACTTCTCCCCCAAATGAATGGAGCTGTTGTAGAGGCGCCAACAAAGAATATCAAAAGATTTATGAGAAAAATGATTTTGATAATATAAACAGCGAGGTGGTGGTTGAACATGAATGTTGCCATATGCTCTTACTAGGTTATCGAACGACGGTCAGAAAATCGACTGGGGCTACTCCCCATTACTGTATAGTATTGGAACAGAGGCAAAGTCGTGACTTGAAGTCGAGGATACCGTCAGAGGATCATCCAAGAAGCTGAATTAAGTAACGCCGAAATGCGGTTTAGTAAAGGATTGACAACTAGATTTGATGATGAGAAGAGGATGGTAGCCTTTTCCATGGCAATTGTTATAGACAGAGAAGACTCGCGCTTTTCACAAAAGGAGTAAGAGCCAGAAATTTTTGAAGTGGTCAATTGTTTTAGAGCATTTTCCTATCAGACGAGTTACAAAGGAAATTTGCGCCAAAATGGGCAGTGTCCTACATGGTTCGTAAATTATATCTGGAGGTGCTTTGCGTCCTGTACACAGATGGTGGCGTTGTATGGCCCAAACATATCCCAACTAGATGCTTTGTCAAGAAGATACTATGTGTGAAGTTCCATTTGCATTTTATATCATTACTTGTAACGAATGGTTTTGCTTGTATTTGTCAATTTGAATTCTTAGCCCTCTTTGTAACGAACTACGTCATGACCTGAATTCTCAAAAACGAGATACGTAGGAGGCCTTGTCGGCCTTCGGTTCACCCCATTTTACACCCTTTAATTATTTCTTTTGTAACCAAAAACTAGTCTACCTGAATTCTCGAGAACGAAGATACGTAGGCGGCATATGTCGGCTTCGGTCACCCCATTTACCCCATTAATTATTTCTTTGTATCTGAATAAGTTCGACCTGAATTTCAAGATGAGATACGTAGGAGGCCTATGTACGGCCCGGTCGGTTTCTTTGGAAATGTTAATTCTTGTTAACCTTTAAGGGGAACTAAGTTTGACCTGCTCTCTGCATCAACGGGATGACCTTATGGCGCCACAAGGGGCTCGGTAATATTCTCGTAAGTTCTATTTCCCCCCTTTACAATAGGAAAAGGGACAAATTTTTGAGCGGGGGAATCAAAAAACAATTCTCCAAAAGGAGCCTTATCGTAAGCGGATCACACCAAAGACGTTTTTTGGTGGAGATTTGCGAAGGGACAGGAATTTTTATGGGATCTCAAAAATCTCGCGATCTGTTCAGTTACAGTAGAAGATAAGAGGGACAGTAAATGGGACAGCAATTTTGAGATGGCCTCAAAATTGCGTTATGGGTTTTCCTACCAAGTCCGGAGTGCTCGAAAGCTCAATCAGCGAATGTCGGACTCAAAGGAGCTCGGTATAAGCCTGATATGACATGCCTTGGGAGTGCCTTTTTTCAAGACGTTTTTTTAAGATTTCTTATTTCTCTTAAAATTTCCCCTTTATGGTTCATTGTTTGGGCCATAAGATTATTTTTTTATCTATCAAGAGTGGGAAATTGGGGAAATCAAACGGAGATATCAAGACAAGGAGGGAAAATAGCTGAAGAAAGAAATCGACACAGGATCAATATGTTTTAAAATTGACAATTTTTCTGTGGATGCAGGTTTATAGTTTGCTTTGGATCGATCGAATTATCCCGACGCATGGAATACGGATGAGAGCCCAAAGAGGAAAAATACGCCAAAACCAGTGATGTTACTGAAAGCAGGAGGGCAGTTCATCTGTTTTGTGTCAAGATGCTTGTGAATGTGTTGGTTATTTCCTAGCCATTCCCAAAATAGACAATTTACAAACGTGTCTGGCAGATTTCAAAGGGGAATCAAACAGAAATTCTCAGCAAAGATTTCATGATTCTGTAAGGACGCTATTTGCATTACGTCATCAAAACAAGATAATTATTGTCAATCCAAGGACAATGCATTACCCCAGAAGAGATAGTTATTTTATATTTGTATTATCGCTCAAGTCAGTATCTATGTGAGGTCGTTTTGCCCGTTATCATTCATAAAGGACGATATAAATAATTCGCATCGCGGAAAGTCATTACTTGCTGAAAAAAATCTGCTCGCGGAAGTAATACTGCAGAAATGCATGCATCGTGGAAAAAGTCATGCTGCATCGCAGAAAAATCATGCATTGCGAAGTCAACAATTATGTACGACAGGAGAAAGATTTCATACCTCGATGGGGATGAAAGTAGACATCGCGAGAAGATTTATACCTCGCGGATGGAATTTGTTGCATCACGAGAAGAAATCCAGCCTCGTTGAAACTCATGCATCGCGAAGAAAAAGTCATGCATTGCGGAGGAAATCATGCATGGCGAGTCAACTTATGCACGCGAGAAGATTTCATGCCTGTCAAAATTCTACAAGCGAGAAGATTTTATGCCATCGCTGACATTTAGGACATCGCGAGGAGTTCAACCTCGCCGAGATTTATGCACGCGAAGAGAATCCATGCCTCGTTGTTGAAATCTGTCACATTGCGAGAAGAATTCATAACTCGAGGAAATAACGTATTTCTTTCAGGAAGATCTTCACGCCCCGCAAGAGGACCGTACACGGATGAAGAAAAGCATATTTTATCCAACGGCCTCATTGCATTCTTTTTATTTGATAAGTTAAACATCAAAAGAGCATCGAAGATAACGAAAAAAGAACATCAATATTGCATCGCATTTATTATTTATTTCGAATCAAGTATAGGACTATATTGAAAGTTATATGGCAAAGCACAACGCATAAGCTTTATTTGCTGGACGTCAGAACGATTCGAGTCAACGTCGAATATTTAAGGAGAACACTAGAGGTGTCGACATGGAAACGACACTGCTCCCATCCCAATGCTTTTTTTAAGCTGACGAGTTTTATCTCAGTCTTGTCGAGAGGCATCCAAAGGAATGATTTCAAAAACCACAGGAGCGGACGGACATCAAAAACGGACGCAGCACAACGTGGAACTTTTCTTAGCCACGAACTTGGGGAACAGTCCAAAGAGGAATATCAAAACCTTAGGACGCGAGCGCCCGCGGCCGAGGACCCCTCGCGATCTGCTCGGTTCCTACTCCTCCACCCATTTCTCTTCCTAAGCGCATTATTCATATGAGTTCACGCCCCCGTCGAGGCATGCGGGTTTTCTTTAGTTCGGCAGTTTCACTCGCATCCGAAAAGTTCTCAATCTTGTACGGCAGCAAGTTTCCAATCTGAGTGAACCAAATACCGCCACGCGTTTGGAATATGTCCGCAGCCCGAACTTTTATTTGTTGTTCACACACTTAGTGGGTTGGTGAAGCGCGCCACACGATAATGGCTAAGAGGTTACACGCGCTTTTCCATCCCTAAGTTAACATGTCATTGTCCAAACCGAAGGTTATCTAGCATAATCCCCGCCCCGACCCTTTCCTTTTCCACCCGATTGAGTGTCAACCAAACTACACACAGCTGGATTTCGAAGGTTTAAGGAATTGTAGGCGATTCAATGTTGAGAGTCTGGTCGTATTCCAACATTCGTTCTCCATTCTATTCTTATCCAGCTGTTTCGACAACCTCGTGGTATGTAAGTTGCGTAGTATTATCCGTGAGGAGGGCTTTTGATTTGTTGAAAGCGTTTCATTTTGCGTACATACACGGCTTATAAAACTACACATGACTTGAAGTCTTTATGCATGAGATTAGTAGGAAACCTGTTGCAAGGGTTTGGCATAATCCTAAACCCTTTGTCACGGAAATCCTTCCTTCAAAAATGAAGGAATGGTTCAAAAATTGATTTGGTCAATTTAATTTTCCTCGAATGGCTTGCATCACCCAAGACAATGAGGGCCCGTGTTGCACCCAATTGCTTTGACCCGCATCGGTATAAAATTTAATTATCGAGCTTCGGAAGTTTTCCAAAAAAAAATTAAATTAACTAGCGTTACAAAATTTGTGAAAATATAATCATATAAGTTTACATAGTTACGGATTATAATCGGTTATATTTTATGTATTCGAAAGGGACCATTCAAAATATTTTAAGTTTAGTAAGTTCTCTTCGTTTGAACTTATGAGTATAGTCGGAATCTCTATTTGCTAATAATTACAAAAATAAAGAACGATTGGTTAATTAATACAAATTCATTTATTCACGGATTCGGACTGACTTTATCATTTTATTCCATCTCGGCTCCACTCTTATTTAAGGATAGTGATAGTAATCCCCTTCCCCATTTTAATTAACTCCACAAGCAGCCCATCCATAGTAACCCTCACAGAGATCAAACGTCCTGTATTATTTGCCGGCCCAACACACACAAAACTTTTCAACCCTCGGTACCCCCCCCCAATACCAAAAGGTATGTGTGTGGAAGAGGCCCACCAAATTCAAGCCCCAAATTCCATAGGCCCAAACCCTTAGTTAATTCCGGGGCCCCAACACCACATTCCACTCAACCCAAAACCAATAAAACCCTCAAACCCACCCAATGGTCCATATTCGACCCAATTCCTCAAGGCCCAGTCCACATTTTGAAAATTAGTCTAGACAGTGGGCTCCGCCAATGGAAGGGATTGGACATAAGGCGCAAAGTTCAAAAATTTTCTCCTCTTTATTAGATCTTGCGTGAATTATAATGTTGTGGTAGGAAGAATTTAATAATCTCTAAGGGGTAGCCAATTTTCACTATTTTAAATTTACACTTTATTTGTGCTATTTTTGTTTTATTTTTCTCCACCATTTTCTCCCACCCCACACCTTCTTTTAAATGTGTTCCGTCTAGAATTTAATAAGGAAACAATAATGGATTTAACCATTCAAAGAATAGTGACCTCAAAACGACTTTACACACACAGGTGTGTTATAAAAGTATGAAAAATACATATTTAAAGTTTATTTATATGTCAAACGCCGGTCAATCGCAAGTTGCGGGACATCCGAGGGCTAACACACTTCTCAGATTTTTTTTTTTTTCTGTACATTGGAACTTCGAACCTTTTCAATTGATTTTTAATTGTTTTTAAATCTTTTGAATTTTTCTTGATGTTTCCAAAAATTCCCGTGGTTGACCTCTGATCGTCCTTTTAAAGTTGATTTTCTAAATAACCACAACACATCACACATTGCAGTTTGAACCTAGTCAATTTTTCCCCTTTTTACCCCAAAAAATAATAGTAGTAGGATTTTTAAAAATACATCCCACTACCTCATCAGTCATGGTGGAGGACTGCTCTTTCCATAGCTGACCAGGTGTTGTTTTGGTTTTCCCTTGCCTCTCGCGGGCCGTCCTCCTGTGACCCCACCACGGCCTTTTGCACTGCTCCTCCTCTAGCGTACAGCCCCTGTTGGCTCAGACGCACCCCTTCTTGACGTCCCGGGTCACTGTTCCTGTGTTTTGGCACAGTATTGTTCTTGTTCTAACATCTGAAAAAAGAGTGATCGGTCAGATACCAATTTGTATCCCCCACCCAGATACCAATTGATCAAAGTAATAGCAGAACGAAAGCAAGAATGGCGTTTTTCCTCAAGTCCTATAGCCTCTATTGCCGCAAAGTAAGTTGTCCCCATACGTTCCTTTCACGCCTGTACAGAATTTGTGTAGAGAGTGTGAGACCAACGGAACCTAAGGCTTTGATATTACCCACCGTTTGTCACGACCCCCATGAGTGTGAGTGTCACCCAATTACCTACTGGGTGATGCGCACCAACACAAATCTAAACTCCCACATCTACAATAGTTCAATAGTGAATACTCCCAATCATGCGAACGATCCAAAACTTATTTAATCTAACCAATTTTAATACGTCTAAACTGCCCCATTATATATCCCCCAAAAAATCTAAAAGTCACTCACATCAAGCAACATCTCTATCTCACATCTACACGTCAAGCGGATTTAAGAAGACACCAAAAAATTAAGTAAAAGATTGGTCCTTGTCCGAAATTCCCACGACCTCTTCCAACGAACGGAGGCACGCGTTCTCTCGCGTCCGGCACCCCCTGCAGCACTAAATCCAGCACGAGCCTAGAAAAAATTAGTCACCTGAACTCTGAGTGCTGGAGACCTGAGTAGAGACTGAGGGCGAGGTTGACGTCTATGGTACAGCTTGATGACCCCAAAGAACAAAGAAGAAAATACAAGTAGGGTCAGTACCCGGCCCACGTATTCGCCGTAAGTATCACGACCAACTCCAAATTCTCATCAATATACATGAACTACATAATTATAATAAAACTACGGTCTACTTGACAGGTGGTAAACAACAACACATGATCACATGTGTGGTGTCCAACACCATAATGGCCGACATCACATCCCACAATCAAGCAGCACCTATGGAGGATCAAGCCTCCACACCATACTCATTTGGCAAAATAGGTTCCTTGAGATTAAGTCTATTAAGTTACTCAGATTCATTGCTTTTAAGGTATTGTGTCAAACAAAGTTGACATCCGATCCATAATACCGTTGTAGGAACGTGACATACGATCCATAATACTGTGTCGGAACGTGGACACTCGATTCCAATGATCTCATTATTTATTTCAGCAAGCCTTCTTGATTCAATGGCTTCACTTTAATAGAGAGGGTTCAATATTAGACATTCAAACATTTCTCATTAATTTAGGCCACCAAAACCACACAATCCAACTGTTAGATAATTCTGTGTATCACAATTAAGTATCATAGGAGCTATGTTGTATGTATGATCACTCAATAAATATCAATTCGCTATTTAGAGTTTATCTATCAAATACGACATAACCAACCTAACTCCAACGAAGAACTGAAGTCATACTAAGGTACTCTCCCCAATACACTTTTCTTCTCCACTGCCATCTTTTTTTTGACCCTTCCATTATCAAGGGTGGTTCATAATTGTAAGTTAACGCTTATAAACACTCCTTATTCTTTCATGTTAGCTAGACCATAAAAAAATCAGTAAAGTGTCAAAGCTATTACTCAAGTTACCTAAGCTGAGGTACCTTAATATGTAGGTCTCTCTGTTTTATTATATTCAACACCTAAAGTTACAGTTATTGTAAACTCACCACACCCTCCTACACATTAACCTTTAATGGAAATTTTTAATAATTTGATTTACTAATCGTTAACAACTATTTTACGTATTCAAAACATAAACCCCCATCATGCGAAGAACAAATCCCTTAATACTAATGTCTGAAAGCCACTGGTCACAAATGTAGCCTCGGCTAGGGACTGACAACAACCCAACTATATCCCCGACGACGTAAGCACATGCATGAATATATATACAAAACTAACTGCTATCCAAATTCCCCACGCCCCACGACCACCCACATAATTTCCCCTAGTATTTAATCCCCCATATACCCACCTATATTAACAATATTAATTTTAGTAACACGACACTATTACAATCGAAAATCCACTGCTTTCTAAGATCAGTCGCCACAACCCCGCGCACACAGTATTTTAAAAACTAGCTCTCTTGTCTTCATTATCTGCCCCCCAAAACTTAGCACTAACAAAAAAATCACTAAATTAAATATTCTTCAAGGTTAAACATATGTGACGAATAATAATGAATAATAATACTTATAATAATAGTAAATTGATTCCCAAATTAAACGAAATTCGTCAATTTTAATGAATGAGTATCACATTTTTCAATGTGGAGGGCATATGCTCACACATATAAATATATTATAATGATACCTTTTATAATCGCTATAACACCACATTTTCTCATTTTGCTTTTAACTAACAGTTAACCAGATAATAAAACTTAACGAGTCAACCTGAATTTCTACGCTGACTATTTTTATAGATCGTAACGATTGACTGTGCAACACCTATAAAGATAAGTTCCTACTGTATCAATTAATATTCTTTGTAAAGGAATGAAATTTCATGGAATACCTCCTTAAACGCCACTGCCAATCGACTGTTTTAACCAATCGTTCGTGATCCAGCCGAGATATGGTTTCTTGGCTAAACCTGATTTGCCTCTTTTACATAATAGTTTTTCCTAAATGTCTATAATAATTATAAGAGTGGTGAATTGTTGAAAGTGACCCTTTTTTTTTTTGATTGTTTATGTACACTATTATTCCTCTGTTTAACCACCACCTAAATAAAATTAATAAATACCCCACTAATGTCATGATTATAATTATGGATAACTTTAAAAAAACAAACATACTCTCCCTAAATCTCTCATAGGAAAGTATTTTCTGGAATTAAAAAATTTTAGTGCTCAAAATGAGGCGAAAATGATCGTTCCACTGTGATACCATCCGATATATCCAGTATATGAATATACTCATGTGGTTATCAAAACACACTTCGCCCTTTAGAAAATACTCTTATTTCCAAAAAGTTTTTATTAAAGTGTATTTACAAAGACAATATTAAAGTGTGATACAAATTTAAATGGTAAATTTGGGAGTGTAGCCATTCTCTTGGTTGACACATGTCCATCCACATGTCACTGCCGTGGATGAATTGGGACAAGTGGCTGGCGAAGTCAACTTGGTTGTACCTTCATTTGCCTATAAAAATGCATTAATTTGCATTGATGTAAGTAAGAAAATACCGCCTCACGTTCTGGTATCCTTTTTCAGTTTCATCGTTCACTTCTTATGAGTAAATAATTAAGATTTTGATCTAGTTATTTATATAGGAAAGCAGTTACTTGTTTACTTATGGGGAAAAACATTTCACACATTGAACTAGTTTCGTAGGACCAGTGTCCAGACGAGCTCAAGTAGTACTTATTAATTAGCACTATACTATTTTATATATCGTTGTTGTAATAATTTCATCTATTTTTAGGATCACTTTTGATAAATAATAAAGTTATTATTAATATTATTATTGTGGAATTTTTTAAATTTCCCAAAACACTCTAAGAAACTTGACATATTAATTTGTTTCTCTAAAATTTTGAGGACTGTAGGCTGTCCTGAAAATTATTGCTGATACTGATGTATGAGGACAGTAAAGTTGTTGTACCACTGAGTGATACTGTTCAAGTCATTCTGCCAGAGGATTACGGTTTTTAAAAAAAAATTACAGGTTGTAATGACCTGGTTACAAATCAATGCTAATAAATAATCTCATGCAAAAATCCGCTCAATGCAAAAAGAATGTGAAAAGAAATGACAATCCCGCTAAGCTAAAAACATAACTTGGCTAAACGGAGATCTGATGTCTGTGGTCATTTCTAGAAATAAATGTTTGTAGTCCATGTGATAAAATGGAGTGATAGACTTGGGGCTTACTCGGGCACAATATTGTTGAAGCTAAAATTACCAAAAAGTCATGTTTTTCAGTAAGTAGAGAAACTGAATTATTGTCTTTGATCCACACTGTTTTGGATGATTTGAGACAGACTATGACTAAAGTTGGTAAAAGATATAATGTTAATTTTATTGATGATTTTTTAGATTTACTAAATTGTATTTGCTCATAAATAAAGATGATGTTTTTATTGATTATAAGTCTGAAGTTGAAAATTAACTTGGTAGGAAATCAAAAGAATTCGATCTGATAGAGGTGGAGAATATGTATATCTAAATGTTTTATGTGAAAAAAGAAGGCATTATTTATGTGGTTATCCCGCCTTGTTCACCTGAGTCTAATGGAGTAATTGAAAGAAAAAATATAACTTTAAAAGAAATGATGTATTGCATGTTAATTAGTTCTAATGCTCCTGATAATTTGTGAGGTGAAGCAATATTATTTGCATGTCTCTTACAAAATAGATTTTCTCAAAAAAGAACTGATAAATCTCCTTATAAATTGTGAAAAGGTTATAGACCTAACTTGAAATATTTAAAAGTATGGGGGTGTCTTGATAAAGTTTTTTTGCCTGAATATAGAAAGAGAAAATATGATTCTAAAGCATGCAATCAAATAAGTTTTAAAATTTCTGATAATTGCTTACTATTGGAGATGTTGAAACATAGTGTTGCCTTAGATTTCTGGTTTTTGAAAGGATGTGGTTGATTTGCACATACCATTATTGAGACGACAAAGAAGTTAATTTTTTGAACAGATCTTTTTACTTTGTGATTAAAATTTCTCATGCAACCTGTGTGAAAAAATTAATAAGTTGAGGAACTGCGGAGGAGTAAAGGCAAGAAAGAATATTTTTCTTTATGGAAATTATTTTCAAATTTTTCTTGTTGACAGTGAACCACTAAATTATTTTGAAGCTATATCTTCTTCTGATGCTAAATTTTGGAAAGAGGCAATAAAAATTGAAATTGATTCTATTATGAAAAATAAAACGTGGATTGTGACCGACTTACCTCATGATGCAAAACCTATTGGTTGTAAATGGATTTTCAAAAGGAACTTAATCCTGATGGAACTATAGATAAATATAAAGTTTGGTTAGTTGCAAAAGGATTTTCTCAAAAATGAAATACTGACTATTTTGATACATTTGCACTAGTGACCAGAATATCTTCTATTCAAATGTTAATTGCCTTAGCATCAATTCACAAGCTTTTTGTTCATCAAATGGATGTAAAATCAGCTTTCTTAGATGGTGATTTAGAAGAAATTTATATGGTTCAACCTGAAGGATGTATTATTTCTGGACAAAAAAATAAAGTCTGTAAATTGACCAAATCTTATCAAAAGACTATTTTACCTCTGTTGAAGTGGATAAATGTATTTATACTAAAATGGTAGACAATGATTATGTGATAATATGCTTAATTATATGTTGCTAACATGCTTATATTTGGTACAGTTTAAATATTGTGATTAGTACCACAATACTTTTTGTCTACTAATTTTGATGGAAAAATATGGGTGAAGTAAAAAATTGAATGGTTTGAGGTGACACATGTAACCACTCCTTTTGATGCTAACTCTAAATTTATGTTGACCCAATTGCTTAGTCTATGTATTCTCAATTGGAAGTCTATTGCACTTGATAAATTTTACTAGGCTTGATATTGCCTATGTTGTTTGTAGATTGAGTAGATATATATATACTCATAATCCCAGTAATGAGCATTGGTTTGTGTTGAATAGACTGATGAAATATTTGAAAGAACTATGAATTATGGCATCGTGTAAAGTGGATTTCCTTCTACTTTAAGAAGGGTATTATAATGCAGCCTGGATCTCTGATTCATATTATATGAAATCCACTAATGGATATGTGTTCACCTTAGATGGTGGTGCAATATCCTGAAAATCAACTAAATATACAATCATTGCTAGATCTACTATGGAGTCAGTTTTTGTAGCTCTGGAGCTATCTGTTAATTCTGGGTGAATGGCTAAGAAAATTTTAGTGAATATTCGTTCGATGAAGGATGAATTATTGATCCCTTCAATGAAGGATGAATTATTGATCCCTTCGATGAAGGATGAATTATTGATCCCTTCGATGAAGGATGAATTGTTGATCCCTTCGATGAAGGATGAATTGTTGATCCCTTCGATGAAGGATGAATTGTTGATTCCTTCGATTAAGGATGAATTATTGATCCCTTCGATGAAAGACGAATTATTGATCTCTTCGATGAAGGATGAATTGTTGATCCCTTTGATGAAGGATGAATTATTCATCCCTTCGATGAAGGATGGATTATTGATCCCTTGATAAAGGATGAATTGTTAATCCCTTTTGATAAGGAAGAATTGTTGATCCCTTTGATAAGGATGAATTGTCTCATGTGTTTATACAATGGGATTGTGAAGCCGCAATCGATATTGCAAAGAATGAATCTTACAGTTGTAAGATTAGACACATGAATTGAGGCATGATGTCGTTAAGCAGCTGCTGCAAGATGGAATAATTCCAATTGATTATGTGAAGTCAGAATTGAATTCGGCCGATTCACTGACGAAATCTGTGGGAAGAAATTAATTCTTCAGACCTCAATAGAAATGGGTTTAAGGCCAATTGTTAGCCAATAGGGATGGGAACCCAACCTATGTGATTGGAGATCCCATGAAGTAGGTTCATATGGGTAATAACAAGTCGACATTGGCTCTACACATTAACTGAGAGTGTTTGAAACTGCTACTAAAACTGAGGGATGAGTTTTTAACTCTTAATGAATTCATAGTCCTTAATTAAGGAAGGTGTATTTAAAGCAGTTTATACTTGATTAATTCACATATATGAGAGTAGGAGTGTGGCCGCTCCTATGAGACTTTGGCCTAGTCTCTAGAGCTCTCATGAACATCAGGCACGCGCATGACCTATAGGCGCAAAACTGCATTGAACAGCAAAATTACTATGGTCAAAATGTGATTGGTAAAGTCACTGATTTACACCTAGAATTATTTCGTTCATAGAAATATTATATTTCACCAATAATTCTATAAATTAAATTTCATCGATCTAAGTTTGGTTCATAGTCCGAAAGACACCAAACCTATTGCATGTTGTCCTAAAATTCTAGCAAGTTATAATTTTATAAAAATCTTTTGAAATAAGTGGAGGATTGTTAGAAAAATATTGTTATTTCAAAACATTATTTATTTAAGTGTATTTACAAATCCAAATAATTAAAGTGTGTTAAAAATATTAAATGGTAAATTTGGGAGTGTATATCATTCTCTTTCTCGACACATGTCCATCCACATGTCACTTTGCATTGATAAATTTGGACAAGTGGCATGCCACTTGTCAACTTGGCTGCACCTCCATTTGCCTATAAAAAGGCATTACATTGTGCATTGATATGTAGTAAAAAAATACCGCCTCACGTCCTGTCTCATTTTTCAGTTTTCATCTTTCACTTCTTATGGTTAATTAATTAATGATGTTGGCTTTGTTATAATTTCTTCTAATAACTTACTGATGATAATTAATTTGTTGATGATAATTAATTTGTTGATTCCTGTTGCCTCTATCTATTTAAGATAGGGAAGTACTTGTTTAATTATGGGGAAACATTTCACATCGTTGAGATAGTTTTTTAGGACAGTGCCCAGCATGATTCGAGTATTTATTAATTTATGTACTATTTTTATATATCGTTATAGAAATTTTCATCTTATTTTCAGGACCACTTTTTGATAAATAATAAAGTTATTTATTATTATTATTATTGTGAAATTTTCTAATATTCCCCAACAAGAATAACTCATCAATGTCTTTATTGAAAGACTGCTACTTCCTCCTTGATACAATCAAAGTACTAATCAATAAGTAAATGAACAGTGTTATCATAGAGGTTTGCTTTTGTCCTTCGATGTGATTACTCAATCATTCATGATACCATTACGATATATCTACGCACTATTATAGTATCATTGAGGTATGTTTCATTTCTTCAATATTTTAATTAAAAATAGCTTTATAAACAATCAAAATTTAGATACAATTTTAAAAAAAAAAATTGCAAAAAGAGATTGTGACTCGAATAATTTTCTCTTAATTGCTTCTTATTTATTTCCTAATAAAATATTCCAATTTTATATGATATCGATAGAGTATCAATATACTATAAAGTATCACATAGGATTAAACTCAGTGCTATATGATACTGATATGGTATCAATATACTCATGAAAGTATATATTTTCTACTAATTTAGAGTTTTATAAATGAAATTGTGACTTTAATAATTTTTCTCTTAATTGTTTCTTATTTATGTCTTAAAGAATATTACAATCCTATATGATACAACTAGATATCAATATAATGACGAAGTACCGCAAAGAGTTAAGCTCAATCCCATTATACCGATGGAGTATCAAAGATGATTAGTTTTGATGCTAATGTCATGTTGGTATCATACACGAAATAAAAAAGAAGAAAGTGGGGTAAACAGGTAAATAACTTGTGTTGGATCGAATTCGGTAAATAATTTCACAATTGAGTCTAATAAATGTTCTATATAAAATTTTCACTTAATGAAAATCTTAATCTTATTCACTTAAATCTAAATTATTAAGTCAGTTTATTTTCAAAGTTTGAATCTTAATTATTCCGATTTAAAATATTAAGTGTTTTTGTTTTTCTTATTTTACAATCATTTTATGGGTTTGAGTGATTAAGATCCATAACAAAGTTGTAATATCATTAAGAAGTCTATTACAACTCCAACTACTTTCACACACCACCAGCACCCACCACTATATCATTTTAGCCACAACTGTCATCACCATCTACCATCCATAACCACAATCCTCAGTTCAACCATAAGTATCGCAAATCACAAAAATCAATCTCCATCATCGTTAGTCCTTAATTGCAAATCATCACCATCAACTATTATTAAATTCACTATCCGCTACTGGATATTTATCAACGTTCTATATCATTAGCCGCTATCATCAATAATCGCTGTCATTAGCAACAATATTATTCCACTATTACTTTTCAGTTTTATTATCAAAAACTACAAACAATCGTTATTGTATCTTATTATTTTAATCATTATACCATAAGATATCACAATAACTATCAACATCAGTCAACGCAATCCCAAATCGACATTCACAATCATCACCATTTGTCACCACCAACATTTATCATATACTATTTAAAAATATTTTATTTATACGATATTAGATCTATTTAGTATTTTATTTAAACTTTATATTTATCATTTTATAAACAAAGATGAATTATATATAGTCAACCGTTGAGAAACTAAACGGTCTCAATTTAATATTCAGTCTTGATGCAATATTTTAAAATTAAATTTGTATTTAGATTCAAACATCTAAACCTTGTTAATGCATATTTCAATATTCAAACGTTCATTCAAATAGAGACGTTTCAATCTTAATCAAAACAAATGAGACACTAAAGTGGGTCCCACTAAAGGAGTTTCTTTCAATTTTTTTTATTTTTTAAAAAATTTGCTTCTCAAGTCCGAATAAGTTTGCATCCATTCAATGATGATTCTCAAAATCTTAACCAAAATCTGTAATAATGAAATCAGATGGAGTATCTTTAAGAAGATACTTAGATCCATCATATTATAGCTGCATGAATTATTATTTTAGATTATTGTTGCATGACAGAAGCATTATTGCATAAATGACATATACTAAATCTAGCTTTTCGTGCAATTATATTTATCTAATCATTGAAGAGTGGCAGTCAGATAGTAAGTATAGTATACATCTCTAAAAAAATATTTTTCGACTTTTATATGCCTAATATAATTATTTATTAACAAGGATATTTGGATGATCATCACGAAATTAACGTTTTTACGTTCCTCTATTCCCTCTTCAATCAGAATTTTAAATTTAAATTACTTTCGATATATTTCTTTAAAAAATCAAAAAACTTATTAATTTTCACCTATAGAGTGTATTTATCCTCCCTTCCCTTATTTCTATAGTCTAATAAAGTGCTTAGATGACCATTGATCGGATTTGCAATAGCAATTTACAGAAAGTTCCATATTATCCAATTTTATTCATTTCAAAGGGTATCATAGATTTTGTCTTTTCAAGATTGTCTTCTGATGAGATTTGTTAGAAAAATAAATTTTTTTGTTTAGATAAGATAGTCAAATAATAATGTGACCTCATATGATAGTAAATATTAAAAAAATTTAGTTTGAATCTTATTATAATTAACTATCAATCAGAAAATTCACATTTTTTTTTTTATCTCCCTAAATTTATTTCAAATGTCATCAAATATATATTATTGCATCTCTTTTTCTTTTTATAATATATGATCAATCACATATGTTAATAGTTCGAGTCTCACTCCCATTTACTATTAAAAAGATCTTTTATTTTTGTATCATATAAATTATATATCTTGAAAATATAATTAAAAATAACAATTAATAATTTCAACTTTTAGATTTGCGAAAATCATTCACCAAATAACAAGGCTGACCAAATTGAAGCTACCAAACATAATATTTTGTAATTAGGAAATATCCACGAATGTCCATAGAATTTCAAGTCATTTATTATTATGGTCCGACACTGCTAGTATACTCATTATCAGGAGCGGAGCCAGTTTAGGGTTAGATTCTTTTAACATTTTGAGTTATCAATTATTGTGACTTATAGTACTTTTTATTTAGTTTACAAATATATAAATTTCATTTCAAAAAACTTGAAGATTCCACACGCAAATGTCCAGTGTTTGACTTTCGAAAAATGAAAAATGCCACATAAAATGAGACAAAGAGATTATTATTTTTATAAGATTAAAATTAATGTTTATATCGAAAAAATAGACGTTATATTTCCTTTGGTTAATTTGTGTATTTACCTTCTTCTTTTTTTAATATTTTAAACTGCTTAGATAAAGATTTCGACTCTACGCCTACTTATAACACATTCTTGTTTATTATAATAAAACATAAACATTAAAATAATTGTATGTAATGGACTGAACAACAATGTTCAATGAACACAAACCTAGCAAAGCGTGTGATACAATTACTACAAACCTAACATATTAATTGTATAAAGTGATTAGTGATTACGCCTAATCAGATTCTCCTTCGGATATTAGAAAAGACAGTACGTTGTTTCTTAAAACAATTTACGTAGAAGATAATAATCGAGTTTAATTTAGAGGATGATTATTTATGACTCGAAATTAATTTTTCTTCATTGTTCATTGAGTCAAGCATGATATACAAATATTATCTAATACAACTTATATCACTTATATAATAAAGAATTTAATAAATGCTCACAAATTATCTCGAGATTCCAAAAAAAAAATACAATAATCTCTGGATGGACAAAAATTCAGCGCACACGGAATAAAATACCACTTTGTCATTTTGCTGCTTTTTAAAAAAAAAATTCACTAATTTTAATAAATTGATTCCTAAGATATCACAAAGAAAATCAAGTGGATAATTTAATGTTTTTAATTTCTTGAAAGATTTTTGTGGTCCACCAATTGTCTTTTTCAACATTATTTAAGTCACCGTTATACCCTATGTATAATGGATACCAACCAATCCTATAGCTATAATGGAGATAAAGATATACTTCTCTTTCTATTTCTTCAGTTTGTAATTTGGTAAATTATTAATTAATTAAGAATATATTCTATCAAATTAGGCTTACAATAACATTTTTCACAGGGACAAAGGTACATGCATCTTTTAGACTACCATTAAAATTTCACTAGTATATTGTAACTAAATTAAAGTTTTATTATCAGATTAAATTCAATTTTTTGTAATTTTATATATTTTTTTAGTTTATATGATATTTAAATATCTTTTACGCGTTTTAATTGTGTTAAGTTACAAAATATGCCACGTAAATTAAAAGATGTATAAAATTATATTATGAAAATGAGTTGAAAGGACCTTAGTTTAATTTAAGTGTCTCTCTAAAATTTCACTCATAGTCCAGGATTTTACTTTATAATGTAAATTTACTACTTTTAAACTATTTAAAATTTAATTACTAAGTTGGAAAATTATTACTGAACAATAAAATAAATTAAGACTAGTTGGATTTTTATACTACATGGTAGCTCGAAAGGTCCGCAATAAGAAATAACTTTAATTTTTATTCTGTAAATCTTGATATATAAACAATGATATATAATCAATATGTTTATAATATACACTAAATATACGATATCAAATTATTACGGTTAAAAATATTAGGATCCGGTGAGAATATTTGGGAAGGGAAAAGTCAAATTTAAATCATATATTTCCCCATAAACAATTCTTCCTGAAAAGAAAAAAAAGGATAAGGTGGTAGTCACTTTATCAATTTCTTTTAATTATTTTTCGTTCTTCTGCCATGTTTCTAAAATATTATATTGAAATTTTGATTTAATTTAAATAACACAATAAAATTTATTCAAGGATTATGCTATCAAAAAAGAATTATATATTCCAAACTCAAATTCATAATTTTTTAATTAGCTCATAATTTTTTATTTAGCTCGTTGTACCATAATGCATATTTGATGTGATGGTCACATTAAGAAGCTGCATTCAGTAGAGCGAAAGGAATTACAAACCGATAAAATAAAATAAAATAATTGTGCCCGTACTTGGGCACAAAAGTGATGTAAAGTTATTTTTGAAGAAATTTTTTTCAAAACAACAAATATGTTATATTTAAACAAAATTCTTTAGTTACAATTTTAATAATTACAATTTATAGTTATACTTTAAATTGTTATAGATTTATCTTTGTTGTATTTTATCATTGATTTATATAAAAATTAATAAATATTAGGAGGAGAGAAGCGAATGAGATATTGAGAAAGGAAAGAGGCGAGAGAATTGAGAGAGAGAATTGTGCTTTATATTTATTTAATGCATAAGCGTTTCGTGTATTCCGTATCAATTGTATTTGAAATACGATAAATACAAATGTATTCATCTAGTCTCCTCTCTCTCGATCTCGACTGTTTCTCTCCTCCCTTTTTTGATCTCGAATACAATTGATACAAAACATAGAACATATATGTTTTAAATAAATTTAAGATACAATACAAAATAAATATAAAATATAATTCAAAACAAATATATCATTTAAATATAAAAACAGTGATATATACCTAGATCATCATTATATAGGTGAGAGTGAGAGAGAGAGAACACGAGAGAGGCAAAGGAGATTGAAAGAGAGGAGTGAGAAATTTACTTTAAAATCATACATGTAGCTATAAATTGTAATATTTATAACTATAGTAGTTTATCTTAAATACACATCATATATTTACTCTGTTGTGTATTTTCCTTTTGAAAACTAAATACTGTATACTCTTATAAAATAAAAGAATATTATTTCAAATTAATATTTGTATATTGCTTTTGTAAATTAAAAAAAGAAACGAACATGTTAATTTCATTAGATCATAAATCACACGAAAACTATTTTTTCTTATAATCAGTGCTCACATGAGCAAAACAAAATCCATAAGGATGCAGTTGGAGAAGAAGAAGAACAATGAATTTGGAAAAAATCAATTCAAATTATTCCATTGTAGTTGTACACGTTTTATACAAGGAGAATAAAATTTGTAACAATAGTACAGATGTCAATGAGCTGCCACTAACTAACCAACTAGGCTAACTAACTAACTATCTGAGAATTAATCAACTAAAAAGGAATTTATTAACTAATTCTAATCGTAATTACCCCCCCCCCCCCGCAAGTTGGAGGAGTGAAAAAACCCACTGCACCAAACGTGTGTGTAAATGCAGAGGAATGTTTAACCCAGTCAATGTTATGGTCAATATGTCTTGCAAGTTAGATCGTTAGATCTATGTGATGTAGCAAAAAAATGAGGCCTTATTGTAGAGGTTTCGCACAAAATGGCAGTCAACTTCGATAGTTTGGTTCTTTTCATAGAATACAGGATCCCGAGCAGTTCAGAGATGACTGGCTATCACAATAACTTTCAATTGGACGTTGGCAAGGGCATTTTGAGTCTCTTCAAGCAATTCTTTTTAAGACAACTAATTGACATGCAACTTTCTAAAGGCCCCTATACTCTGCCTCGATGAAGTGAGATATTGTTTCCTATTTCTTGGATTTCACCACTGAGTGGACTATTAACCTAACAGTACAATATACCCACTCACTGACTTTCTGGGATCAGGACAACATCCCAATATGAGTAACACAAAGCTTCTAACAATTGTAAGAATGATCTGCGACATGAATTCTGCCTATAGTTGGGTATGTTTTGAGATACCTTGGAGATGGAATGCGCCTTTAAATGAGGCTACCTGGGTCCTGCCACTAAATGAATAAGATCTGCACACTATAGGATATGTCATTCTAGTATTAGTCAGAAAAATTTAACTTCCATAAGTATTCTGTAAAAGGCCAGGACTGAATGTTGAGACTTCTTTGGCTATGAAGGTTACAGCCAGGATCCAATGGAGCAGTGCAGTTGCTTAGGATGGAAAACATTGTAAGTCTTACCAAACAAGAACCAATTTTCTCTGTGAAAGAATGGAGTCATCTTCCTTGTAAAGTACCTCCCTCCCAAGGAAATAAGCAACTTACTAAGTCTTGTGATCTTGAATTTATCATGTAGGAAAGTGGTGAGTTATTCTTCTAGCTACACTTGGCCAGTTATAGGATAACCTCACTACCATAAACAGCACAAAAATGGTGGGTCGGCACTCTTTTTGTGAAAGAGAGAGTAGTATTTAAGAGGGGTTAACCTTTAGTGATAATACTTCGGCTAGTGGCATACACTGCTTGCTAGAGGTTTTCAACCAATATCGTGACTATTAAGCTTGCACAACCATCCATGACTGTACTTGATACTAAGACTGGTGGGTCATTCCTGTGACTTCCTCATGTAGTTCACCATGGAGGATGCATCTGCATTGTTCACATCCTAACGGTAGATGCCTCCATCCTTCTCTTAACCTGTGTGGCTTTAACAAGGCTCATTAACAATTGTCATTTTAATGACTGGTTGAAAAGTTTCTGTGTAATCAATCCCAGCTTGTTGAGTGTAGCCTTTCACCACAGTGGCCTTAAATCGATCATGTTCCCAATCAGCCTTACGTACATTATACACCAGTTGCACCCTTAATGGTCTTCTTTCCACTAGGTGGTTAAAATACACTAAATCCCAAGTATTGTTTGAATATAATGCTTCAAAAAACTCCTGTGTACATAGCTAGTTGCCAAGCAGGATGATGGTTGATTCCTATATGAAGGGAAGGTTCATCATCACTGCTAATGTTTCTTACAAGTTACGTGACTCTCAGGTTCTAGACTTAATGGTGTTCTATGTTGGTGTTGTAGAGAAAGCTGTATTGAGAGAAAGAATCATTAGTTGAGCATTGTTTAGATATAGATTTAGGAAAGGATGTAACATGTAAGTAGATACACGGTAGTGTATGTGTTCTATGAGATCTAGTTGATGTGGGGGAGAGATGATCAACATTATACACAACGCTAATTTCCTCTTCTTAGTTTTCTCTTTCGTATTATTTATGGGTGAATGGATGGGAGCAGTATATGTAGAATTTGGTAATGTTTGGTTAAGGGAAAGGTTAATCTGGAATGTACTTGCAGCAATTTCATTATTCTCAAGAAGTAGGGTTTGTGAACAATTTCAGTATCAATAATATCTACAACAGGTACAGAATACAGAACAAGAAGGAAAAAAAAAAATGACACATCAGAAAAACCAACTGTAAATGGAGGAAAAATATTTCTTTGGAAAATTAACATCTCTAGATACAGTATCTTTCGTGTTGGACAGACCAAAGACCTTGTAACCTTTTGATCCCAAAGGGATACCCTATGAAAAGTGTGGGTGTAGTTCTCGCTTGTAATTGGTCCTTGACAACTTGGGAATGGTTGGGTAACAAAGACATCACCAAAAGATCTCATGTGAGAGTATGATGTTTGGAGTTGACACGTTCATATGGGACATTTCCCTTTGACATGGGACAGTAGAAAGGTTTGTTGATTGATATATGTGGCACACAAATACCACTCCCCCCAATATTTTATGGCAGCTTTTAGATGAAAAAGGAGAGCTCTGAAGTTTTAATAAGTATTTGTGTTTTCTCTCCACTATACCATTTTGATGTGGGTGTTAGGACAAGTGTTATCATGGAGGATTCCTTTGACTTTAGAAAAGATAATGTTTCTGTATTGATGATTCAAGCCCTAGCCGTCTGTTAGAATTAACAGTTAGTATCAAAATTTGATTATGCAACCATGGATATTGTTAATGTCTTGAAGCACGTGCTAAGGGTTACTCTGGAAGGTTACAATTGGGTCCCTGTACTCTATTGTTCTCAACTAACAGTGATAAAATATTTCTGGTTATCATGTATTGTTGTATGGTAAGAGTTCCCCATAAAGTCAATATGTACATTGAAATATTTTGGTGGACTGTCTTGTTGATAATGTGGGAAAATGACAGTCTTTCTTGTCTTCCATAGGGCAATGTTACACAGAAAAGGTGTTTGGTTGAGAATTTTTTCAGATAGATTTAATGCCCTAATCTTTACAAACGCTACATGGCCAAGTCTATTGTGTCAATACATCAACATCACAAGTTGAGCAGAAGAGAAGTAGAAACATGAGACTGACTTTTATTTCCAGAACTGATTTTATAGTAGAGGATATGTGAACCATTTATTCTTGCTTGAGAACATTGTCTAAACTTATAGTATTAATGACATTTCATTATTGGTTTACTGGCAAATAGGAAAAGATTAAGATCAGGATCTAGAATTATAAGAAAACCACAAAATATAAGTTAGAGGCATTTGAGGCAACAAATAGTTGGTTGTGGTTTCCAGGAAGTTGCCATAGACAGAAAGTAGAGCCTCTCAGCTTCACCAATCACCGGGGCATTGTCATTGAAGGGGCCTGCAAAATGCATGAGTTTCAGTGAAGGAACAACCACTCTTGGTATAGACTTAGAAAGGCCATTGAATAGAAACAAATTGTACTTAAAAGAGGGCAATACAACAATTATGTAAGATAATGTTTGATTGCAAGTATCACTTTTACAACTGAGTGACTTTACCCTATACCATGTGGTAGGGTTCGACTAACAAAAAGGATAAGGTAAGTGTAGGTTGATCCTTTAGGAATTTTAGGCAGAAAAGTCATATGATTTGAGGCTCCTGAGTCTACAAGGCCAAGAGTTAGACTTGTTTTTGAAACACCTGCCAGGATAATTTCCAAAATCAACCAGGAAGTACAGACTATCATACCTGCAAGGTTCCGTTGGCCACACATAGGGTCCATTGCCCTTTAACAGATTCTCCATGATTTCAAGCTTGAAATTGCTGCAAACAGACTCATGCAGTGTTCATATTGTTTCCATAGGCAATTTGGATGTGTATCATGTATACCCCTTGTTCTCAGGCTCTCATTTGACGCACATCAGATGAAGGGACTATGCCACATTAGCATGAGTCCTTTGCTTTAGTTAAACCTGGGATTTTGATGTAATTGTGCGATATCCATTCTGAAAATTTTGGTATATGGAAGGATGGGATTCTGATTGTTTTTGTGGGGGGAGCCATGAAAGTTATAGCACTTATTGGTGTGTCCTACTCTTGTTGCAGTAGTCACACACCACCACGACCCCTAGTTATTGAGGTTGGAGGTCTGGAATAATTGGTTCTGAAACGGTTGATTTCCTATGAAGAGAATCCCTGCTGAAGGAGGATAACTTGTTGATACTGTCGGAGTTGTTTCGGAGGCTTGCTCATTCCTGAACCAGGCACATTAAAGAAGACAAGGCAGAGAGACACGAATGTAGAATCCAGATCCACACCATTTAGTTTACCTCCGCCGAAACAGGCCAACCACACGGAAGGAGAAACCAGCGATGTGAAGGGGGTTTAATCGGGAGCAAAGGCAAAACAACCAGAAGCGAAGCAGTCTGCTGTGGAGGGGAGTACCGTGGGGTGTTAGAAATAGAGGACGCCAGGTATGTAGAGGGGATTGTCGGAAAAGTGGGGCAGACAGGACGAGGGAAGGGGCGAAAAAGAGAGAAAAGTCACGTGTATGAGAATAACGGGAATTATGCATCAGATATTCGGTTGGAAGCAACATCACGAAAGAGAGGGGAGAAGGGAGGTGAGACAGGAATGGGGGGGGAAATAGAGAAGAGGCGGGTAGGAGAGGAGCGAGGGGTAGAATGGTGGGCTGTAAGGAGGGGAATCCCAACCGCAACCCAACGGCAATCGCGACACATCTTCCCCCCCATCACGCTCCACCCCAGCTACTCCCCCCCTTAGCCCTCTCCACACTCGCTAATCCCCCACTAACCCACCGATACCCGACATCTGTATCTCACGCCACCCCCTCCACCCCTAACACCAATCTACATATTCATTTCCCCATCCCACGATCTCGCTCCAAATTTGTATCGTCTACCACCACTCCCACACCACCCCCACTCTACCACCATCCCCCCTCACTACCACACCGCAGATTCAACAGCTTCCTCCAGGCTCCCAATAACCCCCTCTCGAAGACCATCACCTCCAAAATCAATCTACTGTCCCCACCCTACATACCCCCATTCAAGGACTAAACTACCAAGCTCCACCCCCTTCATTAGTCCGAAACAATAAAGAGCTCCACTTATTTACCCATCCGTCCCTTCCCGATCCCCAACCCTTCTCTAAGTGCACTCCTAGCTCCACCTACATTTGTCCACCAACCCCTAAAACGCATTTTCTTTCTCACGACAACACATCAACACCCCCACCCAACCTACATTAAACACACCGGTAGCTTATACGCACCCACGCTAAATCGCATGAAACTAGACTGTCCTATCACATATTGTCCCCAGCAACGATCCACACCACAGCCCAACACCCACACCCACCAAGTCCTCATTTCTACGCCTCTTTCACATCACTAACGCCACAGTTACCCCTCCTCCGTATTAGGACCCCTAAACACGGCAAATCAATATCCGGCTTAACACCTAAACTATCCCACCCTCTTTGTCCCCACCCCCCTCCCACTTACTAAACCCACCACCTACGCTATTAATTCTCCTACTCCGGCCGAGCCCCCTACCCTCTAATTACCTATATATCAACCTAAATTCAGACAAAACCTTCTCCTTTATAACTACCTCCCCCCACTATCCTCGTCAATCTAATACTACTCCTTCTCATGATCATACCCCAGATCCCTGAATACCCTACGTAACCTTACTCCCCCCCCCTACCCAACTCTACCCCACCTGCATTACCGCAATTCTATTGCACCCCTAAAAACAACCCTGTTATCAGGTCTACCCCATACACCTTCTCTCACCCATACTCCCCCTTTTCCCCCCAAGTAATCGCACCCACAGTGCTCTCACTACCTCCGCCCAGCCCTGATTCCTATAACCTTCTTTACCCCCCCCCCAGCTCCCACCTCAAGTATCAAACTTAAGCCCATGCATCGCAGCTAATCTCTACACTTCATACCCCCAACTAAAAATACTCCACGACTTTTCCACACCTCAACCCTCTTCAATCTCCGCCCATTAAAACGAACGAAACCCACTGCGCACTTATCATCCACACATACTCTACACTTCATGAACACCTCCTCCCTATACGCAAACCCATCACCAACCTGGCCAAAAAAAATCTCCGTCCCCCACCTTTCTCCAACATCACAAACTGCTCGCTACGAAGAATCCCTCCACTACCCCCCCCCATAAACTACTCAACCTCGCCTCGATCACCCGTTAACACAACCCCACCCCCCCCCCTCGAAAATCCTTTCTCCCACGTATTTAGTCACTCCGCTTCCGCCCCTTACCTCGTCGATTCTCCACCACACCAACAGTCCAACAATCCTAATATCCCCCCCCTCATACATACCACACATATCCACCCCCTCATCCAAACACCCCACCCCCACCCACACCCCCAACTCCCCTCACCAGAACAACTGATGTTGGGCTGATTTTCCGGTGTTTTTCGTCTGCACTAATAATGAGAAGCTTGTGCACAGTGATGGCAAAGGATTCATCATGAGAATGACTTCCGCGAATCGCGTATAACTCATTAATCCCATAAGGAACTGAATCAATCCTCTTGTCCTGTTCTGCGGGCCATTTATAAGAATTTTCACTTAGATCCACAAAACACAAGTACAACTATTGAATCTTCAATGAACGAGTTACTCAATCCTCCCACAATGCTTTTCCTCACCCCCTCACTTCGTATAGTATGTGTGATATCCATAATTCTTGAGATTGATCAGTTGATCTCACGTTGAACTTGGTAGAGTTTGCTCTATCGTCTTGATTAATCGATCTCCAATTCTTCATAAAACTAAACGGAATCACTCACATACTCATAAACTATCAGAAAATTCTTTTGCAAGGAATTTAGAATCATGAGGTCATTATATTAATCGCACCTTTCCCATTGACGATACTGCCAAGTTCCTCCCCCCCCCCCCCCCTCCCCCCCTGGATCTGGTTTCCAACTTTACCAGTAATAAGCCTAAATTGTTCTTAATGAGAGAGGATTGTAAAACACTCTCCTCCATAATTGTATCCTGTTCCATCAAAAGGAATTTTCACTAAGGTGCACCGGATTATCAGGATGGATGCAGTACAGAGAGAACTGATTTACTTCATCCAGTACCATTAGCTTTCTACCAGGTGCCACTTGATGTTCAGCAGTGTCATTTGTCCGCATTAGATCAATTTCAATATATGTGTTTTCCCACTTCTATCAGAAAGAATATAAATCGATGCAATCTCACAACTGCTTATAGATCGAAGCAGAATAATTTTCAGATTTGATTAATGAGAAACAGAAGAAGAAGAAGAGAATCAAAGAACAATTTCTAAAGTTCGATAGAAACAGAAGAAGAAGAAGAGAATAACAGACACAACCTATCAAAGTAAGTTGTGCTCTGATACCATGTTAACATCAGTGCTCACATGAGCAAAACAGAATTGGATGTAGTTGGAGAAGAGGAAGAACAATGAGTTTGGGAAAAATCCATTCAAATTATTCCATTGTAGTTGTACACGTTTTATAGAAGGAGAATAAAATCTGTAACAATAGTATAGTTGTTAATGAGCTGTCACTAACTAACCAACTAGGCTAACTAACTAATTAACTGAGAATTAATTAACTAAAAATGATATTTAATTAACAAATCCAATCTTAATAAAAATTATATAAAGAATGAAAACTAAAACATTATACTCTGCATTTAGAGCCACGATTTAAATTTTCAAATGGTGCAAAAACACATATTCAAATGCAGATTGTTCGTAAAAAAACATGTGCCTGAATTGCCTTTACAGAAAAAAATGAATTAGATATAGTTAATTCCGTATTAATTAAATAAAATAATATTCTGCAAAATTAAAATTAAAGAAAATTAATTTGTCCAAAAAAGATTATTAATCAATCAGTATAAGTAAAAAGAAGAGGAAAAATGGAAGGTGAATTTAGCTAGGGAACGAACATAATTCTTTCCATTTTGAATAGATAAAAAGAAGAGACATTATAAAGATCATTTTATTTTCAAATCTATTATATGCATAAGCAAAATCTCTTAGAATTAAAATTTAATCAATTTATAAATTATTACAAAATCCAATCGACTATGAACGCGTTAATTATTGGTACCGTACATTAGTAAAGCGAAGAATGTTTATATAAAATTTGAGTATTGATAATAATAGTTTAGTACTCCCCAAATAAAAAATAAATTTTACTCATATGAGGATTGAGAAATTTTTTTACTATTTGTTAGACCAAAATTTTAGTTTGACATATTCCTCAATTTTGTCACTTAGAGTTAATATATCTATTGTTATTATCCTTCGCTTGATCGTATCAAAAAATATAAAACAAATATCTTAAAACTTTTTTACAAGTAAATTTTTGTTATGCCAAACATGCTTTTGTGCTTAAATAAATAATGTAAAAGAAAAAGAGAGGAAAAGAGAAAGGAGTATGCTGGAAGGTAAGTACGTAGTGATTTTGTCAATTGACACCAAATTTGAAAAGGTGGTTAGTTGACCTTAAACCGAAGCAACACAAAGCAAACACGGAAGACAAGTCCCAACTAATTAAATATTACTCTCTCATATAAACACCTATTAATCAACGATTCACATTATACTAATAAAATAATTTAATAAAGATAAAATGCGATTATTTTATATGAATTAAGGTATGGTAAAGATTAAAATATGTTTTGATGGATCTATATATTTGATTTGTTTGTTAGTTTGGTTGTTTTTGTTGTTATTTTTTAATAAAATTAATTTCAAGTCAAATAGTATCAATTTTATTCAAGAATTTAAAATAAAACCTACCCAAATCAAATCAAATATTATTTTTTCTAAATCGACCTAATTTTTAATCATAACCATGACTTACCCTATATAGAACGTCGGACCTCGGGGTAGAATGATCTAGGGATAGGATGGGAGGATATAATAAATACATAACTAGCGTTTGGTCATAGATTTCCAAATATTTTTGGCAAATATTATTTGGATGAAATATCACCACGTGTTTGGCCGTAGTATTTGAAAAATATATTTCACCTTTTAGAAAAATATGATTTATACCCATAAGTTTTAAAAACTATCAAAACTAACAATAAGTTTGTATTACAAGTAAATTGATGTTTGTTGCAACAATAACAAATAGTGTCCATGACACTAGAACAATGTAGTAGTTTGGAGTGAATGCAACAAGCATCATTCCATAAATCGTGAATCAATTTTTCATCAACAATCATATCATCATTTAATATTCGCTGAATATTTCATTATTACTTTGGTGTTCACATAAAAAATTATGTAATACCACACAAATAATTACTATAAAGGGTGTTTTTTATAAAAGATAAAAATTAGGAGTAAACTTTCAATTTTCAAAAAATCCAAATAATGAGATTTGGCTCAAATATTAAAAAATTTAATATTTGAAAATTTAAGATATTTGCCGAATATTGACATAATCTTATTTGCTAACTTTTTTCCCAAACGGCCCATAATATCACTTATAAAAAAAATACTTTCATCGAAAAAGTCATCTCCTTTACCTTTAAAAAAATTATTTTCTTAAAAACAAATTAATCAAATCAAGCCCGAAAAATGAAAATCTTTTCAAAAAACGTTTTCCTCCTTACCAAACACACCCTCTACATTGTCTTGGAAACGCCACGCTAGAAGCCTTTCCCAGGTTTTTGAGTTCAGACACGCAATCTTTTTTAATCTACGACACGTAATTATAATTTCTTTTTTCTGTTTTATGAACTGAAAAAAAAAATGTTTGTGTAATTGTTAAAATGAAGTTTAAAAAGTTGGGGTTTGATGAGAAATGTAGGGAGTTATCCATGTGTGTACATACATAAATTTAAATGAATGAGCTTTATAAATCTTTTGAAAAATGGAAAATTGATTATATTTTAAGCCATGTGAACAATGAAAGGCAATCTCTATCATAATAATACCAATGTGAATGTCATTAAATATTGTTCGACTTAGTTTAATCTTCTTTTAATCATATCTATATTTTTCTCTATAGCTAATTTTTGTAAGTTCGGAGCTAAAAGAATAAAAAAAATTGTCAATAATTTTAAAGGGCACATCAATTTTCTTAAAACTAGAAAGTCAAGTCTTACACAATAACGCGATTAAAAATAAAAATTGCTGCGATTTTTTCCAAATACTTTTCTTCTTTTTTAATTAAAATTGTTGTCGTGACAGTGATTTTAAGTCTGATGAACTTCTTTTTTTCTTACATCGCAATACATTTTTCATGTCTATTGTTAATGTGCTATAGCATTATTTTCATGCCTATTGTTAATTTTTAATAATATAAAAATGATAAACAAGACGGACAATATACTCAATATAATTGTTGAAGTACGAGAAAAATTGTATTATATATCATAAATAATAAGTAATAAAAGAATATCAAATTAAAAAAAAAACAACTTTTAAAAGGAAAAGATTAGACATATCAAAAAAAATAAAATTTAATTTTATCAAAATCGATGGAAATATAGTCATTTAATAACAAAAACTTTTTTAAAAATTCTTAACCAAAATTATAGTAATAGCAGCAATTTAACGTTAACATAATTATTTTTTTAAAAAAAATGCTGATATAGCAATGATTTTAAAGAAAATTCTTTTTTTAAAAAAAAATTGCTGCAATTTTTTTTAACGCAACGTTAAGAAAATCGCTTCTTGAGAGCCGTGTGATGGGTGACTATCCAGCACGGTTCGGAGAGCACTTTTAGTCTGCGCTGGTGAATGGAAGCCCCCCCTATCAAGCAAGAAGGAAGCGGCTCTTCCCACGGCGATTCCCCTCCACACCAATCACGAGTTTTTCTCTATTCCTCTCGTATATCGTCGTAACGCCCTTAATGCTAGGTTTTGAAAAAGACTTTTCATGTCATTCCCCTTTTGGTTATTTTTTTATGTGCCGTTTTGATTATTTTAAAAGAAAAAAATTGTCCTCTTTTAACTTTGAACTCTAAATTTTGCTATGTGTTATTCTAACTATATATAATTTTACAAAGATTTATTTGTTTAAAGGATCAATAATAGTAAAATTTAGTTATTTTAAATATAACTTTTTCACATGGAACATGTATAATTTATTCACATTAAGTATAAGTATTTTTTTTGCAAAAATTATAATGATTTGTCTTATTTTAAAAAAAATAATTTTTTTTTTATAATTTCAAATCAAAACTTAAAGAGTCGAAATCTTAAATTTTATCACCAAACTCTTTGTAAATATAGTAGAAAGACAAAAATATATAACACTCAATTCATTTAAAAGATTATCTATTTTAATGTGACGCACAATTTTAAAAAGTAAAAACTATCTTAAATTTTTATAATTCTAAATTAAAATTATATTAAATATAATAATATATTATTAATTCATTGACTTTTAACAAGACAGATAAGCCTTGAAATATTAACAAAAAGGAAAGAAATCACTCTTTTCAAAATAGTAGTAAAAAGAAATACAATTCACTTTTTTTAGAAAGAGAATATATAAATTAAAATTTAAAACAAGTACACTCTCTCTTTTAAAAAGAATTACATGCTTTTATTTTTAGCTATTTCAAAAAATAATTTTTCTCTCTTTTTATTGAAACACTTAATTTTATTTATTTTACTTAAATACACAACCTATTTAATATATTCTCTGAAATTTCCTACTAATTTTTAAAAATTACAAAAATTTCTATTCTCGTATTCTCAAATATATCACTTTACATTAATTTTAAATAATATATTAATTTGGATATATCACTTAATATAATAAATTGATAGAATATATCATTTTATGGGATGTATCGAGACATACGTGATGTATCGAGGATATTAAATGATGTCTCTGAAATAGAGAACGTTGAGTGATGTAATCTAAAATCGACTCACGTTATATTGAGACATTGGGGGATGTATTTGAAATCAAAACGTGACGTCTCAAAACTTTTTGGGTGGATCCAAATTTCACAAAATTTAAGGAATTTTTCGTAATTTATAAAAAAAAAATTAAGATATGATATAACTAACATTTAACACTATGAAAATTGTATAAAAGTTCTCTTAATGTTAATTCTTCTTGTGGTATATTTAAAATCACAAAATTAAATGATATTGTGCTAAATGGCCAAAAAATTTAAAAAACTATAGTATTTTTTTAATTTTAAAATTCATGATTTTTCTATTTTTTAAAGTAAAATGTATTAAAGTTAGAAAGATAAATTTAAAAAAATTCATTTTAATCAAATTTTCTAATTAAAAAGATTTTTCGTTAATATATTTTCGTTATAACAGTAATTTAGAACTATAAATTATTTATTTTTTAATGTGAATTCAAAGAGAAGTTTTTATTTTATCGAATTTATAGAGGTTTGGTAAATTTATACATGACGACGAAGTTAACAACTTTGTCTGTTATACTGACACCTTTCCATCATTCCAATTAATCTTTTAAGTGAAAATACGCGTGATTAAGGCGCGTGTTTGCTGTGTCTTAGAAACAAGTTCCTCATCCTCAATATCCAACCCTCCATTCTCTTTAAATATTAATTAAATATATCAATATCCAACGGCTCTAAATTAAATCTGTTTAGATTAAATACCCGTACCTCTAAACTACAAAATCATTTTATTAATGCCTAATTATTTTTTTTATAAAAATCCAAACTTTTTGCAGTAGTTGAGGTATCAGTTGCAAATTGAAAGCATCTTTTTCCTTAAAAAGCAAAAATATGTCCTCGGATTTCTCCGGCGGAGTTCCAGACTTTCACGGTGGCGCCGGTAGATCCAACTTGATTCCGTTGAACAACTCCCAGCCACAAATTCAATTAGACGGAGCTTCTCAGAATCTCCACCGGAGACCTACGTTCATCGGGAAACGGTCACTCGCAGCCTTTCAACAGCAGCAGCAGTTTCAGTTTCTACAACAACAACAAGGTTTGGGATTTTATCTACGTAACGTAAAGCCTAGAAATTACCAGCAGGCATCTCCAATTTCTCCTCTAGATTACTCTGTTTCTTCCTTGTTGATTTCATCTGAATTTTCTCCGATGACTCCACGCCATCCTCTCCCGATTTCCACGGCGAACACTAACGGGGTCTTATCTTCTGGTAACCCGAATTGTTCAGCAGTTGCTTCTTACCTAAATCAGGTACAGAACAGTTTATACCAGGAATCAGAGGAAAAAATGATGAATCGACTGCATGAGTTAGAGAAACAGCTCCTAGAAGACAACAATGAGGAGGAAGAAGATACAGTCTCTGTTGTGACTAACAACGACGAGTGGTCGGAAACAATAAAGAATCTGATTACTCCGACTAGTAACCACTTATCTCCGGCATCATCTACGTCTTCATGTTCTTCTTCTATGGAATCTCCGCCAGTATCTTCTCCCAAGCAGTCTATTGTCGAAGCTGCTACCGCAATAATCGACGGAAAAACCAATGTTGCAGTACAGATCCTCACGCGCCTCGCACAGGTCGCTGATGTTAGAGGTTCTTCCGAACAGCGGCTGACGGCGTACATGGTTTCAGCACTGCGATCGCGCGTGAACTCCACGGAGTACCCACCGCCGGTGATGGAGCTGCATAGCAAAGAGCACGCAGTTTCAGCTCAAAATCTCTACGAGATATCCCCGTGTTTCAAGCTAGGATTTATGGCAGCTAATTTCGCCATTGTTGAAGCTGTAGCTGATCATCCCTCAAACCAAATTCACGTCATTGATTTCGACATAGGACAAGGTGGACAATACTTGCATTTACTACACGCGCTAGCTTCCAAGAAAACAGATTATCCCATCAGCTTAAGAATCACGGCGATCACAACAGAGTTCCCGGTCAGAGCTGATAACAGTTTAAAATCCATCGAAGATGATCTGAGAAGTCTAGCAAACAAAATCGGTATTTCCTTGATTTTCAAAATAATTTCATGTACCATCACCGATTTGAGTAGGGAAAAATTAGGGATTGAACACGACGAGGCTTTAGCAGTGAATTTTGCATACAGATTATATAGATTACCCGACGAGAGCGTAACAACAGAGAATCTAAGAGACGAGCTTCTCCGGCGAGTGAAGGGGTTATCACCAAAGGTGGTGACATTAGTAGAGCAAGAGTTGAACGGGAACACGGCGGCGTTTGTGGCGCGTGTGAACGAGGCGTGTGGATATTACGGAGCATTATTGGATTCACTGGATGCAACTGTATCAAGAGAGGAAACGGGTCGGGTCAAGATCGAAGAAGGGCTTAGTCGTAAATTAACAAACTCGGTAGCGTGTGAAGGTAGGGATCGTTTAGAGAGATGCGAGGTGTTTGGTAAATGGAGGGCCCGAATGAGTATGGCTGGGTTCGGGCCGAGGCCCATGAGTCAACAAATTGCTGATTCACTCCCACGTGGCAATCCAGGATTCAATGTTAATGAACAAAGTGGGGGTATTAGGTTTGGATGGATGGGAAAAACCCTCACCGTTGCTTCTGCTTGGTGTTAAAATGTTCAACTTGTTATCACAAGAATAAAAGTATTTTCTTTTTCTTTTTTTAAATTAGTAATCAGTATTAAAAGATATTGTGATTTGTATAAAAATTTTCATTGTAATATGGTGTACTAGAGGCTTTGTTAATAGTAAAGTACCACTGTTAGTTATCTGTCAATTCTTAAAAAAAGAAGAGGATAGACGAATGCTGACAGGCTGACACCAAACCAAAAAGTAAAAGAGAATGAATGTAATAATAATTTAGTAATTAAATTAATTGATCATTTTTATTTGGCGGAGTTAGATTCTTTATTCTTTTCCTAACCCCAATTTGAAAGTAATTATAATAATATTTGGAAAATGTTTTTTTTGGGTATGGAGGAATAAAATTTGGCGAAATGCTGACATGGAATGTGTTTGCGTCGGCGGATTATGAATAGGTTAGGATATCGCTACTTTTGGTGGCCTGGGATGGGCTCCACCCTTTGGATATGGAGGAGGGAAATTGAAAGTAAATATCCAAAACAAAAAAAAAGGAAAATAATTACAATCATATATTTATTTATATTCATATCTCATTAAATAATTATATAATGTAATTAATTTCACTTGATTAATATTAAATACATATTATTAAAGGGGTTTACAAACCAACTTAATCGACTTTAAAATTATCAAATCAAACCAAAGATAAGATATATTTATCGATTTAGCGGTTATCGATTTTGATTTAATTTGGTTTGAGTAAATAAAAGAAAATTTTAATTCTAAATGTGAGTGAACAACCCATTCAAAACAAAAAAATAGTGAGAATGATTCAAATTATTGAATATGATTAAAGCTTTAAAATTCACTATATTAACTTAGAAGGAAGAGAGATTAACATTTTCAATCCCACAAAAAATTGTCATAGACATTCTTATATATGAAATCAATAGAATAAATATTTTCACCTTGCACATTTTTGCTTTCAATAAGTATGAAAACATATATAATATCTTTAAAATTATTTATAAAAATAATATATTAAGTATGTATATTTATAAAATATATGTATATAATTCATCGATTTGGTTCAATTATTTCTTTGATTTTTTTGAATAAAATCATAACCAAAATAAATACTATTGATTTTCAAATATCTAAAATCAAACTCAAATAAAATCGGTTTTATTTTATTTGTTGGTTTGCTATTTCGATTTGAATCGGTTTCTATCTAAACCATGAACACTCCTACATATCACATACTGTATTGCAATTTGTGATTATTAAGATTAATAATTTTACTTAATTGATACTAAATCAATATGTGTATATATATATTTGAAATTATTAAGATTTCTTATTTAGAAATTACTCGATCATTATGCTATAAGAGTTTTTATATCATAATATCTCATATTTTTGTGACTTTTTGTTATTAAAGAATTTATTTCCCTTTGAAGAGCAGTTCATGCAATTTCATCTTAGGCTTAAGTCATCAGCGGCCTTTAAAGTGCTCCGCCATAAATTTAATTAGACATTCAACTCATACTAGTACAATTGAACACTTTTACCTATATAATATCGTTCTATTAGAAAGTTTTTGATAATAACAAAAAATGTGAAGAGTGTGTGATACAACTGCGGAGTGGTGACGTAACAACATGACTAATTAAAAAATAACATTTGGCTTGACCCAAAAATTATAAAAAAACACACACATTTAATATCTAATTTTTTTATAAAAAAAGAAAAAGCAAAATGAAAAATGTCAACTATTCTACCAAACCTACCCCACCCCACTCAACCCCCTTCATCTTCGTGCTTATCCCCAAAAAACATTCTTTCTCAAAGTCAAAAGCGTATTCTTTTAAAATAATTTCAAGATTAATTTTTTTTCATACTAAGAGTGAAGAAGAAAGAAAATTTTGTTGCACGGTTATTCAACTCTACATCGATGGACAAAATGAAATTGATAGCTCCAAAATATTTTTCTTTAAAAAATTTATACATTTTTTGATAAAATTTAATGACAATATATGAATTTGAGTAAAAAATCTTTTTCGAAAATGTGATAAATAAATATCGGCTAAACTATTTTTTTTCTACACGTAAAAATTATTTATCTTTTTCATCTTCTTCATACTTGTTCTTGTTTTTATGAGAGTTGAATAAATCATACGAAGACTTTCTTTCACAATCTGAATCTTTTATAGTTGATTTTCAGTTATCTTATATTTGCGAAGATATAACGTTTGTGATATAGATAAAAAAACCAAAAAACAGCGGTAGTAAGCTAAAAATGAAGAAAGTTTTGTAAACTAAATATGAAGAAGATGATAGATAGGGAGTGTATGAGGTGTTTTCACTTTTTTGAAAAAAAGTGTAAATAAAGAAAAAAATATTTTTTAAGTTAATTGTAATGCCAAGTGTCAATAAAAGAAGAAAATATTAAAAAAAAGACAGTATTTTAAGTCTTTTCACGCGCTTCAGGGAAATGCAATACACATTTTTTGCCATATCAGCATTTTGATAGGTACATATTTTGAACAATTTAGGTGTTCAATAGGTACAATAGAGTGAAATAGAAAGAAAAAATCGTGCCCACTGAATGCAAAATGTCTCCTTGTAAATGAGACACTCAACATGTTTAAGTATACAAATATTCAATTGTGCAGAAGAAGAAGAAGTTCAGAATCAAATATTTAAACTGTGCAGAAGAAGTTCAAAGTTTTTGATATAACGACATTATTAGTCCCCGCGTTAAGACTATATTCTTATTTTAGTCCTCGTGTTATCTAACTTAGCATTATTAACCTTCAATTATATCAAGTAAGTGATTTTAGTCCTTCAACTTACAGATTCAAAAAAATATATCATAGAGTTCACTGCTAAAAAGGATAGTTCGGATATTTCTTTTTTAATTTTATCTCTTTGAAGAACAAGCTAAGTCTTCCCTATCTCTATCTAGAAGAACAAGCCTGTCGATTTGAGCTACAGTTTCAAAAACCAACTTGATAGGCATTAAATCCCCCTCTCACACCGACAAACAATAAATTATGCAACTAATGATTTTTTAATTTTTTTTTCTGTTTTCTCAAGCAATTACTTTAAAATATCCGAATTATCCCTTTTAGCAGTGAACTCTCTGTTAATTTTTTTGGGTCTGTTAGTTGAAGGATTAAAATTACTCAATTGATATAATTAAAAGTTAATAGTTCTAAGTTAAATAACTCAAGGACTAAAATAAGAAATTAGCCTTGAAAGGACTAAAAGTGTCGTTTCCCCTTTATAATTAAAGAAAACCTCTCTATTTATAGACAACAAAAGGTAGTGTGAACAAATATTTATTCTGTCTTACCGGAAATGTCACAACTTTTTAGAAAGGTCAGAACCTTTCATAGATCTTACAACCGTTCATAAAAATTGCAACTCCTTATGAAAGTCGCAATTTTTTTATAAAAATTACAACTTTTGATAAAAGTCACAACTTTTCTAAAAGTCATAGTTTTTCATGAAAGTTACAACTTTTGATAAAAGTCACAATTTTTCATAAAAGTCATAATTTTTCATGAAGAGAAGAGGTTAATTTTAGAAAAAAAAAATTAAAAAAAAATTCTTATTTGTGATGGTGCCACGTAGGCGGACCTAATATATATATATATATATGTGTGTGTGTGAGAGAGAGAGAGAGAGACTGAGGACAATGAAATGAAGAGGTGATTACTAGGTAAGTGACGAAATCCTCATTAATAATATAAAAATTCACATAGTAAAATTATTAGAACTCTAGTCTTATTTTTGGAAAGTTATGATTTGAACGTGTTTTTCATTTATTTTTTTAAAAAAGTTCTTTTAAACACTTCGCAAATCTTCCAAAGATCACGATAATGCTCTTAATGAATATACGACCTTCACAACTCTATTTTTTTAAAAAAATTCTTTCTTAATTATATAACATTTTTATGCTTGTTCTTAATTTATTACTGTATTTTATTTATTAAAAGCGATAAAAAAGACTTGTAGCTTGAATTTTTAATGCATAGTATTTTAAAATAAATAAATTGTGTGACCTTGTTGACTGAGCATAAAATTTAAGAAAAAATATAAAATTTAAAGTTTATGATCTCTAACTTATGACAAATAAAGAAAATTATCTATATATACCATATCGAACTCAATATTACAAAATATAATAATATTTCTTTTTGTTTTACATGTATAAATGATAAAAATGGACAATGCAGATGATCATGTTAACTAAAGACACGTGAAGGGACAAATATACAATAGTTCATTAGAAGTTAATTGTCACGATCTAAATTATTGTGATTAATACTTACACTAATGCTTTAGTGGAGAATCACTATTACCATTTAACTAAAATAAATAATTTAAAATTATAGTATTTAAATTACGGAAGCAAGTTAAATAAATTAAAATAATACGAAAAATATGTCAAGAACTTTAAAATCAATGTACCAAAACTCTAACAATCACAAGTCTAAGAACAAGAGGTACAATCCCGAAACTAACAACAACTTAACAATACTCTGAATCCAAGAAAGAATGGACTTAAACAAAGAGAACTCAAGGTATCCCGGAAGAACTAGCTCACTCTTGAATTAGAAGCGATCACTGATCTCCTAAGCGAGGTCTGTCAACAGTTGCGTGAAGATGTCCTGTACTCAACAAAAATAAGAGCAAATGGAGAATCAGTACACAATCAACTGGTACGATCACACGACTATCTCACTAGTGTAACATAAACAAGCAATTACAACATTATAACACATGCATAAATATCAACATATTCAGTACTTTTATAAGAATCAACATCACAATTCACATGTTTCATCACATAGTTGGTCCTCTCACGTAAGCCAAAGTCAAACTGTTAGCATGCTGGAACGTGGAAATCCGATCCAAGCTGGAATGTGACAATCCAATTTAATTTTTATGTCGAAACATGGAAATCGATCCAAGTTAGTATGCTGAAACGTGGCAAACGATCCCAATCTCACATCACAATAACATATCAAGATCATACATTCAAGTCATGATTTCATGATATTGATGTTCATATATCTCATTCAACATCTATGATCAATATTGTAACACGCATACATATACACTATCACAACGAAGCAAAGCAAGTGTATATCACACAATCATAGAATAATGTCACGACCAAAAATGAGTCGTGAGTGACATCCACACTAAACCTCCTAGGTGGGCGAACTAAAAAATATAAATCCCAACATACACCAATAGTTCAACTATGAATAACAAAAAAATAATGCTAAAGCTCCAAGACTTATTAAGTAACCAATTAAATAAGTTTCTAAAGTTTAACACTTATTATCTCCTAAATCTGAAAGTCATCGCATCAAGGACATCTATTCTAATTTCCAAGTCTAAGGGTATTTAAGAATCCAAAATAAGTAAAAGATGGTTCATGTCCGAATTCAAGGACATCAAGACATGAATGAGAAAATCCAGCACGATCTAAACGCTGATGTGCTGGAGACTGGCTAGAGCTGAGGGCGAGTCGAAATCAATGGTACACTTGTTGCATTCCACAAAAGAACAACAAAGAAAATAAAAGTAGGGGTTAGTACAAGGAATACATACTGAGTATGTGTCATCGACCAACCCAAAATAGAAACCAATATATATTGAATAATAATATAAAATCAACTATAATACTCAACAAGTGGCAAGCAACAAACAACGTGAACCAGTGACAACAACACCATAGTAGGCACTTCTTCAATGATTTTCCTTTCCTCCATAACTCTGAATATTACGCAAGGATCAACAATCAAAGGTCTAATAATTCAGATTATAACAAACTCAATAACCCTAGATCAAACTCAAGATCATAACACCCAAATTAGAGTTTTTTTCTACCATAATTCTTAGATCAAAATCCTTTCTCCTCGATAATAACCCAAGAAAATAGGTTTTACAGATCGAAAAATGGATTCGGGGAGTTAAAACCTTACCTTTACCTTCAAAAATTGTGAAAAACTATTAAGAACTCGTTTGGAGTCGCCTCGTTAGTCCTAAAAGTAGAATTAAAAAAAGGAAATACCAAATAGGGTCGTTTAGGATTTATAAGCGACTTTAAAACGCATTTGGCCCGTTCCATCGGACCCATCCCACTATAGCAGCGGTGCACCAGCGGCCTAAATCCCTCTACAGCGACCTTAACGTGGACAAAATTTATCCATTCACGGAAAGACCAATTCCAAGAGTTCTACTCGTCCAAATTCGATTTCATAACGTGCTCGAATTTCTTATCGTCTTAGCTATCTACTTATGTAATAAAATTTTCGATTAGATCTCTTATTCAGTACTAGATTTTTCTTACACTTTAATGATTCCAATTTCTTTTAAATATGGACTAGGTTGGGTAATTCTAAGTTACTGTGAAGGAGTTTCTGTCCCCAATTCTCTCTTCATTGACTTTTTTATAACGAGAGAACCAGATCATTACATTAAGAACAATCACTCTTAAATTAAGAAAAAGTGAATAAATTAATAACAATAACTAAACCAATAGAAATTAGTAAAACAAATTAAATAAAGTTATTAATAATAGTTTTTAAAAAATCCATCTTTGGCACTAGTTACGAACTATTTCGGAAGACATGACATACAAAATATACACCTCCTTTAAATATAAATATATGAGACATCGAGTAAAAAATTTCATTTAGAAATAAGTATCTCAATCAAAGTATGTATATTTTGATTTTGAATCGAAGTGAATGTCGATTCTCTCACAATTTAAGTTTAAAATCTTATTATTTCTATTAAACATACTTTAGATTTTTTTAATTTTGGAAAATTATTTTAACGACGGACTTCATTGAATTTTAAATTTCTTTTTATAGCGATACCAGCAATGAATCAATTTTTTCTTTTTACAATAACCTCTATTTTGAGTTAAAAAATAGAAATAAGGTATTCGAAACTAAATTCAAAAAGTGTAAAGAAAATATGTGATGTATTAAATTTATTATATATATAGATTATATATTAGATATAATAGTCGATATATATATATAGATATAAATATATATCAAATAGTATTGTTCTATTGAAATAATACATAATAAAAACTGAAGAACTAAAAGAAATAAAACTCTGAGAATATGGAGAGATAAAAATAAAAATTGAGGACAAATTAAAATAGTTTCTATTTATTTGGCCAAAATTGAAATAATGATTCTTATCGATGATTTGATCCAACAAAAGTACAAACTGAAAAAGCGACAAAAATGATTCCACACTCCATTCAACAATTAAAGAAAAGGAGAATCATGCAAGTGGAAGCACATTATTTTTTTATAAATAAAATAGGATAAATAAAAAATAGGAGAAACATGGGCTACATATATATGGAGCTCATATTTTATCTCTCTTAATTTAATTATCTTATTGTAATTTAGCAAAATATAAAGATTTCTTTTTTTAAAAAAATAATTGTAATAGTAAATTAAAAATATGTTTAATATAATAAAAAATTATTTAATTTTATAATCTTAAACAAGTTTCAAAATTTTAAAAATATGAATCGATATTATATTGTAGTATAATTATTTTAAAAATATCATAAAATATATTTTATACTTATTATACTCTATCTAGTCACTTTCGAGAACTCAGATTGACGGGTAGTGAGATAGCATACTCGTATTATTGATTTAAAGTCGGCCACTGATGGATGGCCTTTGACTCTTCGGACGGGTATGCTAGAAAGGATGTAACTATTAGGGGTGTGTATTATTTGGATTAAATAAATAAAAAACTAAATCAAACTGAATTTTAATTTGGATTGATTTTTTGGATTATTGGTTTGATTTTGGATTTATAAGTTACTTTGTTGATTTGGTTTGGTTCGGTTTAGAAAAATAAATAAAAAAAATGAAAAAAAACAAATATTATATAATAGTATATTATATATATATTATAGTAGTTGGCCGTTAGTTAACAAATTTGTCCCTTTTTATGGTTATTGCATTAAAATTTAGTTTATTTTCTAATGTTTAAAACATATAAATGAAACTTTTACTATTGTGTTTTACATGTTACTGTGATTTAGATTTAAGTATATTTACTTGTGTTTTACGTTTTTACTTGTGAGTATATATAAATTTTTAAATTGCAAATAATTTTGTTATGTCCGATGACCAAATTGAAAAAATTCAAACCAAAAAGAGAAAACCAAACCAAACTGAAAAAACCAAAACCAAAAAGAGAAAAATCAAATCAAATCGAATTTATTTTGGTTTGGATTGGGTTACACTTCTTCAAACCAAAAACCAAAAATTCAAACTAAATAGTATAATACCGAACCGGAAAATCGAATGCACACCCCTAATGACTATATATTATTAGCATAGATATCTCCGTCTCTCAATTCTTTTCCGATTTCTTTTTATATGATATACTCCCTCTGTCCCATTTTATGTGGCAATATTTAACTTGACAAGGAACTTAAGAAATAATGAAGACGTTGAAATGTTTAGCAAATTGTCTTAAATAAAGGAAACTCACTTTTTATCTATCGAATAATGTATAGAAAATTAAGTGGGATCAATAAGTGTAAAAGAGAAATTATATCTTTAAATATTTACCATATAAGTAAATGTGACATTCTTTTTGGAAATGACAAAAATGGAAACGGTGCCACATAAAATGAGACGGAGGGAGTAATATTAATCCAAATCTTTTGCTATATATATATCTTTTTCATAATTAAAAATTTGAGAAGTCCATTTGAGAATATCGAAATGAAAAATTATAAATTAAGTTTTTGTTTAGAATAAAGAACATTAGAGAATTGTTCCATCTTTGCTTTAATTAAAAAAAGTTTTTAAGATTTGTCACACTCCATCTCCACTCGTTGCCAACTTGCCATAATTATTATTTAGGCACCTAATTGGTGGTATATATGCAATGGAATATGAGGCAAGTTTCATTATGTATACATTGAGAGACAAATTTTCATTTGAATACAAAAGGAACCAATATCCAACAAAATTATACACAATAATGCCTTCTAAAAAATATATATTAAGTCGTCATCGAGGGTTGTGAATCCTAAACGTGAGTTAGACTTTATTCATATCATGTCAATTCATGTGCAAAATGTTATATAATTAAAGGGGGACATGAATCAAGACTTCAAATCAAAATTTACTAAATCCATAGGATTTGAAAATTGATACAGAAAGGCAGCGACAAAGTTAGAAGTATGAGTACATAGTTAAGCGACATTCATCAACTTTTTGTCAAATATATACTAGTTTCGTGGTATGTATGCGATCGCATACATTAATTAATTGCATATTTTAGGTTAAATTTCATTTAATAATTTTATTTTTACATCATAAATTTAATAATTTATTTTATGTTTAAGTGTTATTTTATATATTATTTTTTAGAATTAGAAAAAGGTAGCGACAATATTTTTATAACATTAGAGCAAAAAAAAGAAACAATTAAAGATTTTAACCTCCCAAAGAGGGTGTAATATTGGTTGAAATTATGTAAATTTTAATTTAATAAAATAAAATTTTCATTAATTTCTTTATGACAAATAATTTTTAAAAAATATAAGTTGACTCCCAAAAACTCTTTTTAAAAATATTAACCAAACATTATTTATTTATAAAAAAACACTTTACTAACTATTCGAATTTGTTGGTCAACAGTGGAAATTTTAGTTGGTCAAATCAATTGTTCTACTGCAAATATTGGAATTTGTTGGGTATTTGATGCGGTTGTTTGTTGATTGATATGAGCATACTGATGTTCCCTTTCTTGCTTATTTCCCCAATTTTCTGGCCACTCTTTGTTTTATTTTGTAACTAACTAACCTCACACCAACTTGCTTCTAACTAACTATTTAAGAGATTATTCACACCATAAAGCTTGTTAGTATCAACACGGGTGTTACATCAATTATCAAATGCACCACAAGTTGTTTCTGCTTAGCATAGGCTGGTGTCGTCTAATATGCCCTAGGTTTCTTGTTGCTCTGCTACAGCAGGGGATGTTTGTTTGCCAAGATCAGAATATAATATGATGCACATACAAAATACATTCTTGTGATCTTGTTACTATTTCGACTCTCTCTGGTGGGAAAGAAGGGTATCTCCAAGGCACAGGAGGGATTGGTGGGAGAAAAGCGCTTAATGATATCTCAATGCTGATCCAGTTTTCCTTTGGCAGATGATGTCCCCGTGCATCTAGGACCATCTCTAAAACCATCAATGAAGTCGAATGCATTAGTTGCACCTTTTCCTCATTCAATGTTTTTGTATGTCAAAACTCCATCAAACAACTACTGAGAGAGACAATTTGATTATGTATACTCTTTAGCACCTTGTTCACTTCCGACTTTGAGACAAACCATGAACACCATCATGGCACAAGTGACTAGCCTTCAACAATGGAACTAGTGCAAATGTCAGCCATCATGGTGAAATATCAGAGACATCACGTCATCACAGTTTGAACAGCTGAGACCACATGCAGTCATCCAAAAACTTATGTTATCACTCTACAAATTACTCTCACAAGTGGAACTCAAGCCAAACAGTATATCTTATCAAATAACTACAGTCAGCTTCCATCAATCTTTGATATAAGCAAATATATTGAGAAAGCTAAAGCCATATAATCAAGATGCTCGGAATCTGCGTGAGAGAATGCATTCACTATGTCTGGCAAAAATTTCCATGCCATAAAGCTTATTGTTCAATAATAAAGAGAATCTATACACAAAATTGTTTTTGCTTTCATACTAGGGGCAGGACCTGAAGGCTGCCAATGTAATTCTAATCAAAGATGAATAATAATCAACAGTATTTTCTTCTCTTCTTCTTGTTTAACAGTTTCAGCTCTGTACTATTGCATAGATCAACGAGCATAAACGGGTGGAGTTCCTTCCTCTTCCTCTGATGAACATCATTATTATCAGAGGATGATTCAACAAACGGGAATGCGGATCCCTATCAAGGCACTTATTCAGAAAATCTTGTGCCTGTTTGGACAACTTGTCGTCTTGCAAGTCCGGTGATTGCATTCCAATTTTGCACAAAAGATGAAGAGGATCATTAATTCCAGTGCAATCCCACACTTTATCATCTCAAATATCAGCGGGAGTTCCATATTCGTCATCAAGCACAGATTCTGGTGCCATCCATATACATTGGTGTCCCCTTGAGCTATCCTCATTACCAACCTTGTTTGCGAATCCAAAATCTGCAATTTTGGCGGCCTTTTCAGTACCAAAGAGTAGAATATTGTGCGGTTTAATATCACCATGAACAAAACCCCTTCCATGAACAACACTAAGTCCTAATAGAATGGATTTTGAGTATTTTTTAACCTCAAAATCCGGCAATCCTGATTTTTTAGCAATTCGATGGGCTAAACTTCCACCAATAGCATATTCCAGCAATATATTATAGACAATATTGTTATCTTCTTCAGTGACATCCGCTCCAAGACATCGAATAATTTGGGAACAATCTTGAAATTGGTTAAGGAATTCTCTCTCCCTCTGTAACGATTTGGAAGAGGAAAAGAGAGAAGATTTGACAGCGATAGAGAAATTTTTGTGTGTAGTTGCTAAAGTGACAACACCTTCGGCCCCTTTTCCAATAGTTCTTCCTCTGCTCCATCTAATGGAAGCCATTGAATGTGTTCTCTCTGTGTGTTTTTTTTTCAAGGTAATTGGGGTTTTTATATAGTAGCTCTGTAATAGGGACGATGTGTTTCTCAGTTCGCCGCGTTACTATTAATATTTTTCGTCATTTTTTAAAAATATTCTTATTAAATAAATTTGAGCGAACATCATGTGAATTTTTTTAAAAATAAAACATGATTAAAGAACAATTTTTTTTAAAAAAATACTCATAATTTTTTAAAAATAATTAGAAGTGAAAAGATAATTAAATAATTAAAAAAGTTTTGAAGTGAAAAGAAATTAAAAGAAATATTTTACAAAGAAAGAAACAAAAATAATTAAGTATATATAAATTTTAATATCAATAAATATGTGTTCTAACTAATTGTAAAGTTATTAATAAAAAAATGTCTCATATTCATATTTAATTGGTGTATTTATTCCATATCAAATGGCGCAATCTTAGGATAATAACTTTTTTTTTACCTTAATAGTGTGTTTGGTATGAAAAAAACATTTTCTGGAAAATATTTTTCAATTTTCTCATGTTTGGTTGGGACAAAAATTTTGAAAAATATTTTTCAAATCAACTCATTTTTCTCAAAATTAAGGAAAATTACTTTCCTTCAAAAATTAAGGAAAACATTTTCCAAAATTCTCATCCAATTTTAAATTACATTTTTTTTAGAAAAACAACAATTTAAAAAAAAAATCAATTTTAGAATTTTGTTTTTTTCCCCCCCGATTCCTGCGCCCCCACCCACCCACCACTGGCCAGCCCCCTCTCTTACCACACTCCCTCCCCAAAAAATAATTTTGGTTTTTTAAAACATATTTTTGACATTCAAATTAATTTTTAAACCCATATCCCCTACCCACCCGGCTAGCCCCACCCACCCAAACCTCAACAAAATGATTCTTGTATTTTAAAATTACTATAAGTTCAAATTTTTTATTTTTTCACCTTACCCCCCCCCACACCCACCCCCACACACCCCAAATAAAAAAATTGATTTTTAAAAAAAAAAATTCAATTTCATATTATATGTTTCTACCCTAGTAAAAAATACAAGATGTCTCTCAAAACATTTTTCATTCATAATCAAACACTAAAAATATTTTCGGAAATATTTCTACTCCAACCGAACCTGAGAAAGAATTCCAAAATCTACTTGTTTTTCAGAAAAATATTTTCTAGAAAAATATTTTCCATGAAAAACATTTTCCGTCATACCAAACACACCCTATATCAAGTCATGAGAGACATTTCAAATGAGTCCAATCTTGGTGAAAACTATGGGAAAAGAATGTTAGAAATGTTAATATGTTTCCCACATAGAAAACAAATGGCATAATACATAAATTATTCTTTAATTTGGTTTCCGCTCTCATTTATGTCTTTCAATATGAAAGTTGATCTTCACTTGTTTAATTTTATAGAAATTTATATATATACTTGTGCACAGTCAAAATTGAAAGAAATTAATATTAGTTAAAGCCAAGTTAAATAATATCATGCCAAAACAAATTGATTAGTTTTCTTTTTACTATTTGCGTTGAATAGGCAAGCTATAACGCGTACTTCTTCCCCCTTTTGAATTAGCAAAAACATATTCAGTAGTTCCATTCACAGAAAGCATAATAACTCTCTTTGAGAACAACTCAAAAATACTTCTCAGATGCACTGAATTGACATTCCCGTTCTGTTACCCCCCCCCCCCCCCCCAAAACAATCTGAGTCTGAATCAATTCTCTTCACTGACCAAATTCTAGCACACAACTTCCAAGGTCCTTCGGCATGTGTACGACAATAACCTAACTTTGTCATTCTCAAAACAACGAGACTTAACAAATTAATACCAAGTGTGGAATGCACCCTCTTGAATTCTTCAAAGGAACGTACAGGACAACGTGTTCTGTGTGTTAAAATTTAACGATAGATAATTTGAGAAACACTTGGTATTTGATAAAGTCAACAATACAACGTTACAAAGCTTGAATCTAAGGAATTATAAAAACTCTAATTCTAAGGAATTATAACTTAATGCACAAGCGCTAATTATGAACTCTAATTCTAGCATACCCAAAGACATAGAACCCCCCGGTTTTTTATCTTTAAATTTTTTAAAGTTCAACAACTTGTTGAAACAACTCCTAGTCACAAACTCAGATTTAAACAAGGGACTATTTGAATACAATCTTACAATTTTTCATCACAAATTGTAAACACTCCCAAAAAATCTCCAAACTCTCTCAACCTCTTGATCGTGGTTTGATCTTCTATCTATGTAATGTGCGCAATTTTTTATGATGAAAATCGCTCCCTATTATAGATCACAAATTCAAGCAAGTTCGTGTTTGATTCAACTTTGTCTTTGCCTCTACAAATTCTTGTTGTGAACTCAATTGAACTCTTTCTTTCTTTCACAGCACGTCAACTCAACTTGATTTTACAAAAACCTTTTTTTCCTAAAATAGATAAGAAACACCTGTTCTTGGTGCTAAGAAAACATAATTCCTTAAAGAAATTTTTGCATGTTGATAACTTTACTGAGCCGCAAGTAAACGCATGTAATCAAACTCTACTTGGACTTCTTCATCACTGCCGCCTCTAAATTCGAAGTCCCTCTTCACGTAGAACTCCTAATTAAACAGGAAAACACGTTTTGAACCTTAGGAAATCATGTTAATTTTCTACACGCTTTGCCATATAACGTTTCTCGATTGAACTTGGTTTTGCAACCTTGAATTCGCTGGAACACGTTGATGTTTCCTGTTCGATGCAACTTTGCCATCTTTCAAAATACGTCTTTTCACAATTTCCCCCTTTTGACAATGAAAAATAATGTTACTACTTGCGTTGAATAGGTAAGTAAAAACACGTACTTCTTCCCCCTTTTGAATTAGCAAAAACATATTCAATAGTTCCATTCACAGAAAGCATAATAACTCTCTTTGAGAACAACTCAAAAATACTTCTCAGATGCACTGAATTGACATTCCTTTCATGTTCTAAAAAAATCTGAGTCTGAATCAATTCTTTTGTCACTTGACAATTCTGAGCACACAACTTCTCAAGTTCCTCCGCATGTGTACGACAACAACTCCATAACTTTGTCATACTTCAAAACAACGAGACTTTAACAAATTCCCCCTTTTTGACTATGACAAATATTATCTGTCTGCATTGAATAGGTACACATAACTCAGATGCAGCTGCTTTCCCCTTTTGACATTAGGCAAAAATACAATATTGTGAAGGCATACACCACACTAAGGAAACAAATTCGATACTCATAATCACGAGCTATCACCTACTCAAACACTTAAAAAATTAAGAACTCAGTTAGCTATAACAAAGTGTTTGCACAAACATATGAGATAGACATGAACCTGAAACTCAAACCAAACATTAGCATTAACCAAAAAGCATATACACCAAAATGTAATCATATTAAAAACATAGCATCAAACACTTGTGATGGAAAAAAAAATGAAATCAAAGGCTAGAGTGGCTAGCGAAATTCAAAGATGAGAGGATAAATAAAAGTCATTTCGCAGCAAAAAATATCTACTTGGATTAACAAAATTAGCCAGGTCTTCTCAATTTAAGGTAATATTGGTCTATGCGCGCTCAATCCTTATTTTTCTTTTTTTGTAATCACTTTTAAGGATCCTGTTCAATCAATCTGTCCTTCTGCAGAAGAAACAATAGTCCACTCCTCTTTAATTTCAAATAGAGCGAGCAAGAGAGAACAAATTTTTTGAATATCACTTGTAAGGAACATGTTCTTCAGTGGTTCCAGGATGGTACATCAGGTGCAGAAACAAATATATAGATATATTATATATATATATATAATATATATATATATATAGAGATTATATTATATAATCAATTCGATATTCTAATTTATATAGTTCCCAAAGAAGAAACTAGTCAACAGATGAGTCTCCCATCGATTCCCCTTCACTAGATGCACCCAAGTTGAGCCTAAAAAATGAACTTTGTTCAAGTGTAGGGTCCCCAAAATATTCTACTCCCTCACAATGTAAATCCTTCAAGACTTTACTTAATACAAAAGATTTCCCCTAAGAACCAGCACACTCTACTTTCTTAATCTATATTTAGAAGGCACCAAAGTAGAGGTGTCCTCCATCAAATTCATCTCAACCATAAACCATCACATTGGGATAAGACTTTTTAAGAAGATATCTATTTTTGTAGTATTTAGGGCATCTTTTGGAACAAGTGGGGAAGAAATAGAATCAAGTGCATTGACTTAATATTTAATCATGAATAATTGTAGTGCACATACCTAAGATCTCTGGATAATGCTGAATTTTGCTTCAATTTTTACTAAGTCTCTCTCCTGTGCTAGATGCAAATACAATGTTATAGTGCATAAGTAGCATGACTTTAAAAGTGGTATAGAGACATACAACTTAATGTACAAAACTGAGCATAGAATTCAAGATTAGAGGACATTATGCGCAATGTTCATTAGTCATTTAGGGATACTCATGTGACCTTAATCATCCCAAGTTCCAATTTTTTCCTTTCGAAAGTGTTTTCCATGACTGATTATATTTTTGATTGATTTATCATTTGAGTGCGCATAACTGTTAGATACTGCATAGGTTGGACCTGTTCCTTTCACATGCTTCTTTCAATATTTTCCTCTTTTTTTCAACCTTTTTTTTCCAGTCAATGTTATTCATCCATTCCTGTTTCTTTTCTTTTTTTCAAGTGAGAGGAATTTCTTCTAGTTTCAATCATGCATCTGAAGCAACATGTTCAATTGGTGAATGTTGTTTGCTTTCTCTCACTTTTCCAGCAAATTCAAAGGTTAGATTTAGAAACCCAAACTAGCTTGAGTCCTTTGTTTTGATCATAAGGATAAATAAGATCTCTACGAGCCCATTTGGACAGACTATTTTTAGGAATATACCTGTTCTTCTGAACAGTTTCATAAGTTCCTTTTGTTTTATTTTGTCCAGTAGCTTTGTATTTAGGACAATATTGTTTAGAGTGACCTGAGTTACCACAAATAATACAAAATATAGGATTCCCATTTATGTGTTGTTCATACCCTATTCCAGTTTTAATGTTCCTAGTATTGTTACCTAGATGAGTTACTATCATAAAGGATTTTCTCCATTTATTAGCTCTTTCCAGATCAGTTTTCATCCTAGACAATTCAAGATTCATTCTCCTAGAATTTTCCCTTTTAGAAGATAGTTCATTGTTTAACCTCATTAGTTCTTGGTCACATCTGATTTGGTCACCACTAATTTTTTCGTTTTCATTCTCTATAACACTATATTTTAGAATTTCAGATTTGAGAACCAAAGTGTAGGAACTAAGTTGTTGTACCTATTCCTTTAGGAGTTTATTTTCTTTCTTGCGATCAAAATTAACTTTTTCAAGATCAATATATTCAAACTTTAAACTAGTCATGGAAGCAAGCAATTGATTCTTGGTTTTAACTAGTTCTTGAATTGTATCTATGCAATTGAGTAATAAGAATGATAGTTTTTTCTTAGAGAATTTTACTAGTTTATCTTTTAAATCAAAAAGATTTACCTCCATTCCTTCAGAGTCTGATTCAGGTTTAGTTTCTGATTCTTCTAAAGTTATCAACACGAGGTCTTCATTATTTTCGTCATGGAATTGAGTAATAATAAGGATAGTTATTTCTTAGAGAATTTTTCTAGTTATCTTTTAAATAAAAAAGATTTACCTCCATTGCTTCAGAGTCTGATTCAAGTTTAGTCTCTGATTCTTCTAAGGTCATCAACATGAGGTCCTCATTATCTTCGTCATACCTCACTGAACCTGTTCCCCAGGCAGCATACATCGCTTGCTCCTTCTCTTTATTTTTTTATTTTGTTTAAAAGTTCTCTTTTCTCCTTTTCAGCTCTTTCTTTTCTCCATTCTACCTCCCACATAGGACAATTTTTAATTTGATGATCAGTTTTTTCACACTTGAAGCATCCTTCACTTTGTGGTTTCTCTGTATTCTTTTCTTTAGTGTGTGATACCTTTTCTTTAAGAATTTAAGCCCCTTTTGAAGAATTTCTTGAAGTTTCTACCTATAAGTGTCAATTCATCATCATCCATATCTGATTCATCACTTTCAGTTGTTTTAAATCCAAGATTTTTTTCTTTGTTTCCTTCACCTCTTTTGTCAATATTCATCTCATAAGTTTTGAGATTTCCTACTAATTCATCCAAAGTCATATTGGTTAGATCATTGGATTCTCTGATTGCACTAACTTCTATTTCCCATGATCTAGGCAGAGTCCTTAGTACTTCATCTACATGTTCCTCAGTGGTGTATACTTTTCCCAATGATATTAACTCATTAGCAACAGTGGTAAATCTAATAATCATATCTTGAAGTGATTCTCCAGATTTCATCTTGAAGGCTTCATATTCAAAACAAAGTCTGGCAATTCTTAATTTACGAACTTGAGTTGTACCTTCGTGAGCATTTTTTAAAGTATCCCATATTTGTTTTGCAGAGGTGCAACTAGAGATGCGGTTAAACTAATCAGGTTCTAGCCCACATACGAGAATGCACTTTGCTTTTGCATTCTTCCCTAGCATCTTGTAGTCAGCTTCTCCGTATTTTTCTGTAGGTTTAGGTACCTTATTCCCTTCACTATCAGTAATAGTTGGAATTAATGGTTCATTTGTAATTCTAACCCATAGTTCGTAATCTTCAGCCTGAATGAAATCTTTCATCCTTGTCTTCCACCAAGAGTAGTATTCTCCATTAAATAATGGTGGTCTGTTGATGTGTTGCCCTTGGCCATGCCCAAGAGGAGGTGCAGAATTCATAATGATCTTATCTTGAGTTATTAAAATCTTCAAAGATAACCTGCTCCAACCTCCTAATTCTTCAAAGGAACACGTACAGACAACGTGTTTCTGTTTGTTTGAAACTTAACGATAAATAATTTGAGCAACACTTTGTATAATATCTAAACTTCAAACAATAAAGGGATTACAAAGCTATGTAATCTAAGGAATTATAAACTCTAACTCTTAGAGGAATTATAAACTCTAATTCCCAGCTAAGAAATTATAAACTCTAATTTCTATCTATCCAAAGACACAGAACCCCCCGGTTTTATATCTTCTAATTTTCTTCAAGTTCTACAACTTGTCAAACAACTCCTACTCACAAAACTCAGATTGTAAACAAGACTCTTGAATACAATCTTACAATTTTTCCTCACAAATTGCAACACTCCCAACAAAATCTCAAAACTCTCTCAAATCTCTTGATCGTGTTTTGATCTTCTCTCTATGTAAGTCCGCAATTCTTTCTGATGAAAATAGCTCCCTATTTATAGATCATAAATTCAGCAAGTCCTTATTTGATTCAACTTTGTCTTTGCCTCTACAAATCCTTGTTGAACTCAACTTGAACTTCTTCTTTTCCTCTTTACATAATGTCAACTTCAACTTGGTTTTAACAAAAACTTTTCCTTAAGTAAATAAGAAAACATGTTCCTTGTTTGATAAGAAAACATAATTTCCTTAAATAAATTTCTGCATTGTTGAACTTGTACTAAGTCGCCAATTCAAACACGTTTGTAAATCAAACTCTACTTGGACTTCTTCATCACTGCCGTCTCTAAATTCGAAGTCCCTTCACGTAGAACTCCTAATTAAACAGGAAAACATGATTTGAACTTTAGGAAACCATGTTACTACACGCTTTTCCATATGACGTTTCTTGATTGAACTTGGTTTTGCAACGTTGAATTCGCTGGAACGCGTTGACGTTGCATGTTTGATGCATCTTTGCCATCTTTCAAAATACGTCTTTTCATAGTTTTTGACTATTATCTCCGACTAACTAGTAACAGTAAGGAACTAGTTGTATGTTTAGCCCATTTATCTGCTTTGTAGTTCAATATTTCTTCGTGTTGCAGCTTCGTGATTACAAGGGAAGGCTTCTGGAAAATATTAGTACTCATTAGTGCAAATTAAAAACATGACATAATATATAAATATAACCTTTTATTTGGTCACATATCACATTTATATCCTTCAATTTTTGATGTACACAAGTATACATTTGAACTTGTATAAAGTTGAACAAGTAGACACACGAGTTCTACGCAGTATAATACACATAGGACATTAGGTAGAATACAAATTGTCATGTAGGATGCTACATAAGTCGGTATATTTATTTGTTCAACTTTATGCAAATTTAAGTGTCTAATTATGCACACTAAAAGATGAAGAGCATAAATATGAGTTAAGGTCAAGTTAAAAGACGTATTTATGTATTAAGCCTGACCTGTAAATATCTCATACAAACAAAATCGCACAAAAATGTTTAGATGTATTCAACAACAAAGAAATGATGAATCTTAATAGCTCAGTTGTTAGGATATGATTCTCCGCCTTATAATTTCGTCCTCATTTCCCCTTCCCCTTGCCGGAAAGTGTCATCGATCTCTAACAATTCAAGCATTCAGATGATTTAGTTGTATGTGAAACATGTTTACTTAGAGTTCCAAACAAAACATCTTAGGTGACAGTACTACTAATAAACAAAAAACTCGAAATCATGCTTGTGATTGATTGACATGCATTTTAGGGATGGACCCAAGTGGATTCACCCGACCCTCAGTAAAAAATTATATTGTATATAGATGGTAATTTTTTTGTATTTCTGTTGATATATATTTTGAACCTGTAATAACAAAGAGAAATTGATGGCGCAGTGACTAGACCCTCTAAAATTAAGTTGTACGTCCCCGATTTTTATTTCTAAAGGCTTATTTACATGTTTATATTTTTATTTTCTGAACCTCTTAAATGAAAATTCCGAGTCCGTCACTATAAATATTGAATGTAAGAATTCGGAACAATGGATAAGAGAACATCCAACCTTACAAACATGATTTCCAGGAACAAAAATCATTCATAAACAATGGCCAAAAGCATCCTTTATTATACCTCAAACTTAAATTACATCATTGTACTATATAATGAACAAAAATCATCCCTAACTATCCAAAAAGAATTTAACTTACATCCCTTTGTCAGATTCTTCCCAGAAACTAACAGCTTCTATAAAAAATTGCTACATCTATTTTTCACCTTAGCCATGGATCAGTGCATGTGTTGCACCAAATTCAACAGGTCACAAAAATTTGTTACTTGATAATAGAAAATTGGTAATTATTGAGCATATTGCAAAGGATGCATATATTAAAAGCAATATAGGCTTGCATTAAAATTAATAATGATACATGTTATGCATGAGCCATGAAGCATCAAGCAAGTATATATGGTGATTGGTGATTCGATGTTAAAATTTTTGAGATAATTCTATCTTTTCAATGATATCTGCAAGAGTGGTTGAGCTGGTTGGACAGATGAACCGAAATGGGGGTCATAAGTTCAAAGTCCCCTACATGTTTGCTCAGTCAAGCTCGTCATATGAGACTTGCTTAGTGTAGTTTACCTCTTCAGTTTGGTTTTGCGGGTTATTACATTGAAGCGGGGGTTGTCCTATACACACCTGAACGCTGAAAGATGGTGACTACGGGCTTCCTCGTCAACAACAAAAAATCATATCTATTTCAATGACATCACTATTAGATCAATTCCCTGTTATACAACACGATTTGATCCATTGTACATATTTTTGCCGATCATAACATTGTCGATCAAGAAACATAATTTGTAAGACCTATCGAATTTAACGCGTGCATTGGTCCATGGCTGAAGTGAAGAACAGATGTAGCAGTTTTTGGTTGAGGGCGTTAATTTCTTGACAGATTCTAACATAGTGATGTAAGTAGCAAGTTTTGATGATAGTTTAGAGATGTTTTGTGTTCATTATGTAGTATAAAGTATAAGGATATAGTTTAAGTTTGAGGTACAAATGAGGAATGTTTTTGGCTATTTACTCTAGAGGCTTACTTGCTTTTACTTTGGAAAGACATTATTTGTAGATCTTCTTTTTTAACTTTCTTCTTGGATTTTGAACAGTGTCTGCAAATGATTTAGGTGACACAAATATGGCAACTGTGAACTTCGTCTGGAGTTTAACCAAGAGTTGTTTCACCTGACAGCACTGATTGTTATGCCAGTATTGTTCATGTTAGTGGCATTTCAATATCTCCCACATTTAATCCATATGATGACAGTGAGATCCTTGACTCATAACTACTTATTTTAATTTCCTCTCTTTAAGTTTTTAATATTTCCTGCTGCAAACAAACATCAAAACTTTAAATCAGTAGTTGTGATGCAGGGTACTTTGTTATAGTGGAGAAACTGTCTACAAAAAATGCAACTTCTCCTTCAGCGATGTGGTTGTCTTCAGGTAGCTGCTCTTATTTTTGATGATATAGCTCCTGTGACTTTCATAGATTTTCAATAGCTCACCTACTACTAAAAAGCTCCTACGATTGAGTTTATGCTCTTGCATTAATATAAAAAGTAATTAAAGCAAGTCATTGTTCATGGAAAGAAGTACATATATATATATTGAGTTTATGTAGAACTTCTTGTAAAGAGAAAATCAAAATCTCTGTTATTTTCATTACGCTAATGGTGAAATACTCATTCTTCATTCTTGAACTAATGAAGTGCATTTGAAACTATACTTTGTGATACTTTAAGGGTTCTCGTGTGTTGCTCTTCTTTGAATGTTATGTTCTTGGTGGCCTTTGAACAGTTACTTTAGTATATCAATCCATATTATAAGTTGACATACATTTCAGCTCTCCAACTAACCATAAAGAGAAAAATACAGAGAGAATAATGGCCTACCAGGTGATTTGGTAAGTACCCCTCGTTATGATGCAGTAGTGATCCCTGAAGGACATTGTTGGGTTGAAGGCAACAATCAGGCTTGAAGCTTGGACTCGAGAACGATTGGCCCTGTACGTTACATATTAGTCCATACTCCACTGCTAATTGAAGAGGAATTTAGTATCAAGAGAATCACCTACACTTGAGTAAAGTTAATACAAGGTTACATTAGAACAACTTCAGGTAATGTAGCTAGATCTTATGGTTCAAATTCAAATAAAAGTGAAGACCCTTTAGTGTATAGTGACATTATAATGTTAAATTATTTGCAATAAGTTCATTTGATTGACTTGAAAAGACTTTCATTTTTCAGACCCCTCTGGGTTTTGTTTGTGGAAAGGTTACTCATGTTGTGTGGCCTCCTCAACGGGTTACTAAAGTTGAAAGAATCACACCAAAGAGCCCCACACCTTACTAATTCTATTTTAAATAGATCATAATGTGTGTATTTGTGTGTGTGTGAAAGAGAGAGAGAGAGAGCATTTTCCGAGATTAGCCTAATGTAATACTTTCTGTATACTAATTTATATTTATATGACACATTTTTCTTTTTAGTCAATTTTTAAAAGAATGACATATCTTATTTGTTTAATGACACTATCAACATTTCACTCGTACCCTAAAGGAAAATATGTTTTAAGAAGATAGGTAATTGAACAAAGGTTAGACAGCTCTAAGCACAGCAGCTATAAGGTGACTCAGCCATCTATTGTGCATTAAGGAAAGTAAGGGGAAACAGCTATTTACTCCTCTGTAAATTGTATACTGGTCCTATGGTGCCCACTCAATTTGGCATTCTCAAGTAACATCATAACTTCACACTTCCCCCTCACTCATGTGTGCCCATTCCTCTTGATCGAACTCGAAAGCCTTTCGAGCTTCTTTCAAATCCTCATGCATGGTCAACAGTTCTCTACACCGGTTAAGTTTCACCGAATCATGCACAGTACAACAATAGAAAATAAGGCCAAGGCAGCACCACAATCTCCCACCCTAATTCTCCCCAACCAAAAGTTGGGGGCAATTTGTTGTTTTAGTGATCGACATCTAAGTTGCTTGGAATTCGGCAAAATCTAAATTTTAAGATTCAAGGGTACATGTCAAGCATAAATTGAAGATATTGACAAAATCAAAATCTCACGGAAAAAAAAAATTGTCCGTGCACTCTAATCAAACTATCCAGGGTGGGTTGACCAAATCCAGCAGCAAAATTGAAGAGTCTATGCAACTTAAATCAACATAATAAGAAGCTGACTATTCTCAGCATTTCTAGTTGGCATGGAAGCATTGAACTAGGCCAAAAGAGAAGATATTTAGCATGCACAAGCATACATGAAATTGATTCCATTATGGTGATACATGTTAAACTATGATATATCATAATAAAAACAACTACTCAGTGTGAGAACAGTATTAACACACATGAGGTAAGCCAAAATGATTGCAACAAATAAAGCCTTGAACTAGTAATTAGGCTTGAGATGAGCAAACTAGAAAGCGCAGCTTCTGTCCAACTACACTTGGGCTATATATCCAGAAACTTGTATATGGGTTTGTACCACTAATCAGCAGGTCCTAATATTTTCCTTGAAGTTCAATTGAAAATAATATAGAAAACTCACAGACCTCTCATTGAGCAAAATCAGGAAGGACATTTTTCAATGAAATATTCACCATATTGCTACAAACGAACAGTCAGATGCAGATATGTGTATATGTATGCATGTTGAGTACATGAGAAGACCTACCTTTCTAATTAAGAACAGAAAATCCTCTGTCAAAATCTTCCCCCTTTTGGTTGCAATATCCTGAGCTTTGTGCGCCTACCGTAAGTTGAAAGCTAAAATGGTAGGACCAAATGCATGTTTCATCTACAATCAAATACTACTAGAAACTAAGAGCCTGTTTGGCTCAGCTTAAAAGCTGGTCACACTGCTTAAAAGCTGATTTTTACTTTTTAGCTGTTTATGCAATACTGAAATAACTATTTTAAGATTTAAAAAAACCTTATGTAAGCCAAAGTTAAAACTGGAGTAGAGGTCTTTCTTTTTTTAGCTTATAGAGCTGTTTTCGTTGATCACTTTTTATGTGTTTGCCCTTAATATTTTTTATAACAATCTCCAATTACAACATACTCTATCATCTTCCTTCTTCCATTTTTCCCTTTTCACGTTTGGCAATTAGCAACTTGCACTTTTATCCAAACACATACTGCTTATTTTAAAATAAGTTTTCCGCACTTTCAAAGTACTTTTTTAAGCTGCTTTTTATTAAGCCCATCCAAACGGGCCCTAAATTGTGTAAAATGCAAAGCTTCATGCAAGAGGAATAACACTGGATACTAGTAAATTTAACTCACCATATTAGTGACATAATCCACCACAATGTCTTCCACAAGTTCCACAGTTTTCGAAATTGGATGAGAGTGCAGCACTAGAAGCTTAGTAAAGATTAAGTGATGAAATAATACCAATAACTCATAGAAAAACAGAATCAGTGCAACTTTCAGACTAAAATTTTGATATTTTCAAGGCATTAACCGCCAATTCCTTTTGAAGTCCGATATCAGTTGACTAAATATGAAACAATAAACTTAAAGCCACATGAGGAAAATAGCAAGAAGAAATTCTTCCAGCAAAATAATCTCCATATTATAATGGAGAGCAGGTAAGCAAGATGCAGTAAAACAGAAAGAGGATGGTACTCCAGCAAAGAAGGTTATATTTTTTTTAATAATAACCAGACAATATCATTACAGAACTCCCAACTCGTGAATTTCTGTTCCTTCCTAAGAATTAGCACAGGTCCTCAGTCCTCCCAAAAGCCCCTCCAAATATTATTGCTACTTGCTAGAACCAAAACACAAGTTTAGAATTGTTATCTAAGAAGATTAAAGTATTTCACATAGATAGAGAATGGTGTTATTAGCACGTCGTTAAACAGAAAGCATTAAGCAAAAGCCATATTCAATCTGGACACACACAAACTGTAAATTTCCCCACTATCAATGCGTAACAAAAAAAATTAGGCAACAACAGCATGTGATAAGCATAACCATCCATGAGGATAAACACCATGAACATACACAGATGAAAACAACGAAAAGATGAACAGGTGAAACAGAGAGCCATCTTACATTGATAACATCTCCAAAAACATACATCATGCGTTGCTCTGTGTAATAAATAAAAGAAATGTTAAAAAATTAAACACAGTGAAGTGATTTAATATTATTATCACATCTATATATAGTCACTGACGGTATTTCTGAAACATCCGCGTTTCCTTTTTAGTGAACTTTCTGAAGGTTGTGATGCTCCTACTCTTGCTGCTTTTGAGGATGGCCCTGCAGAAGTGTTGTTCATTTTCTATTTGTTATAACATCCACTGCTCAACCTGCCAAAGTCATGTCATTACCATCGTTAACAAACACCATCAATCAAACACATCATATTATCAAATAGATTCATCATGCAACCAAACAACCATTGCAAATAAACTATAAACTGAATGCATAAAGAATGTCCGTCCTTAGTTATTGTAATGGTTATCACCAACTTAACTGGTCTACAAATTAACTCAAAATTCATTTCGATATAATACGGAGCTCATCAATCATCATATAAGTGGAACATACAGTCCTCTATGCAGCACCCAAAATAAGTAGACAATACATACACAATCCATATGATCAACTATACAAAAGCATTATTTTACGGGATATTATCATCAAATAAAAGACGAAACTTATACATATTGTGTGAGCTAATAGCTCATAAACATGCTTATTTTTGGATCTACTTATTTTAAGCCAAAATAATTTTTAATTACTTTTATTGTGTTTGATTAAATAGAAAAGTGATTTATCTAACCCAGCAAGAGTGCTTAATAGTTAGGGTTTTGGCTTTAAAATAAGTCAATTTTTAGCTTTTTTTTTCGTAGTAGGTATACTGCGTCGAAGCCATTACTGAATAAACAAGTTCATCAAATGATCAACTAGCAGGAATATGAAGGTGTTGATGCAAAAGTAGAAGATACAACAACACGGAAATACATAAACAGTAATTTTGACAGTCGCAATTACATTTTCTTTAGGAAATCGTAGGAATACGGAGCTGAAAAGAGATTGAGAAATCTGATGAGATACCTGCAATGGTGTCGACGAGCAAGAAGACAAAATCCCTGAAAAATGGTATTCACTGGAATTTATATGAGAAATTATTATTTTTTATTGCGAGCTATTACTTCAATCTATGTCCGAAAGACACACTTATACTATACTAAGATGCTGAACTTATTTTATTAATAATTTTTAAATTTTTTGATCTACGTGACACTACTTTTTTGATTCAATGTTGATCGACTTTTTTTCTTAAGCTAGTGTCACGTAGGCTGAAAAGGAATAGAAAATTACTTATAAAATAAGTCCAAGTATATATTGAGGGGGTACTTGTGCATTTTTTTTTAATTATTTTTATTTGGTAACAAATCACAACTTCCTTTTTTTCCTTGGAAGACTATTTAATTTAAGATATAATAAATCTTAATTACGAATATTAGTAGTACTATTTTTATTCTTACTGAAACATTTTTAATACAAATATATTAAAAGTATTACATGTGAATTTCATACATTTCACTCCTATTTAGATTAGTTTATGTTGTTACAAAGATATTATATTTGTTGTAAAATAATAACGTTGAATTTATAGTAATATATAATATTGAATTGGAATTGTATTACAACTATCATCTATATATTTTGATAAAGTTTTAATACAATTTCTCAGAGTTTCAATCACGGACTAACTCTTCATGTATTAGCAGCTAAAGCTAATGGATTCAAAATGAAGGTTGGAGGCCACAGAGGATGAACAAATGGTAGCTATTTCTTGCTTCATTCTTCTTGGACAACTAAAAAAAACTCCAACATTTGATTCTTCACACTCTGTAACTATCTCTGCAAAACAAATATCCCTATGTTTTAGAAATGAAAATATCAGATAATTCATTGAAACAATGTACTTGTGCTTCTTATCTAAAAGAGCAAAGAGTTAAAGCTTAACATACTTTTTAGATTAGGCCTTACACCATAGTGTACTTGTGTTGGTCGAGTAAACGTTTGAAAGGGTAGACTTTCCAGCTCTATATCCGTGTTGTTAAACCATGAACCTGGAGACCTGGAGAAGTCATCGGTGTTGGTATGTCGTTGTTCTGAATCTGCACCATGTCCTTCTATTTCTTATTCCAAACAAAGGCAGCTGATGCTGTTACAGCTATAGACACACATAAAAGCAACATACTGAGAGCTGCTCTTTCTGAATACGAATATATCATCCCCGTGTTATGGATATGTAATATCGGTTCAGAATGCCAATGAGCAGAAGAAACATGATGAAAGAGGATGTGATTATAGCTACAAGACAAAGCCAATTGTTCTGGCCTAAAACTGCGGAAACTGGTCTTTCTGATGCATTGGGCTTAAGCCATAGTGTTTTGAGGAACTTCTGGTTTCCTTTTGAGGTTCTGGTCCCTCTGGTCATATGCCTCATCTTGTATCTGCAGGTCGCGAAAATATATAGTTTGGTTCCTGAAGGGTAAGGAGAAGTTCCAGCATGGCGAGATCCGTTGATTTCTTGAAAGCCGCAACAAGGAGAACTTTTGGGATCTTGCAGCTTGTTGAACCAGCAATGTAAATCAGCTCTCTGATGATTGATATAAAAGGAGTTATGCCACTGCCTCCACTCAACATAATTAGCATATCATGTCTGCAAGCAATTTTCCACATGAAGTAAGAATTTTTCTAAACCAAAAGTAAATGTTCCATCTACAGTTTGATATTGGGTAGATTTTCACTCAACTAATAGTCATTTTCTCAGAAAGTCGTCATTCTTCTTTGATTTCAATTTTCTTCAACAAAGAAAGTGACTCTCTTTGTGAGATAATAATGGTTAGTTGAGTGAACATCTAAGCAATTAATTTGTTTGATACCTCAAGAATTGGGTTGAACTCGGACCCTCTATAGAAACTTGAAGATGGTGTCCTGGTGTAGTTGATGAGAGCTTTTCAAACAGTTTCTGAGACCATTTCCTTTCACTTTTTATGACAATGCTGAGTTTCTCAGGTTCCATGTTACTGTAAATAGATGCCACTGCAACTTTGAAATACTAGGCACATTCATGAAAACTGAACTCGTTGGATTGTGATAGAATATATGCTTTTTTTGTTTCACTTACAGAATAATGGACCTGTCCCCCTTATACACTGAGAGTTAACAGAAAGTTAAATGCCGTTTTAAAATCAACACAAGTTTTACGTGGAAACCCTCCTTGCTTAGGGCGTCACACCACGGACCTGTTCTCACAGGACTTTTCAAACCGCTTTCACTAATATTCCAAGCAAAAGTGAAACACGATTACAACAATTGTGAAAAATTTTTTTTAATCTCACGTTCAAGCATAATCGCTATTGGTTCTTACAACAGCCTAAGTAGAAATGAATCTACCCACTAAGCTATCAACGAAAAAGACCACTTAGATAACTTAGACTTTCAACACTCCCACTTGAATTCTGTATAGTTTCCAAGGAATAGTTTTACATTATAAGAACAATGAATTATTCCTAAACACCATCTACACACTAAAGCTCAGAGATTTCTTCTGCTATGCTTGAATGATTTTTCTGTCTTTGCTTGCGTAGTACCTTTGCAAAAGAGTTCTTGTAAAAGTTTTATCAATTGCAGAACACCAAAGATGTTTTAGGACAGTGCCTTTTATATGACAAGTCACTTTCCCTAAACTCTTGCCATTGGTTGGAGAAGTCGCATTCCCATACTGACACATCGGGAAGTGTGCACCTACTTTCTGTAACCGTCCCAGCTGGCAGTCAACAAAGCTCATCCAATGAGAGCTGGTACCTCTCTAGGTCCGCTGGGTTGTTTGCATCTGCAACACTCAAGTAAGAAACCTGGTACCTTTACAGGTCCCTACGTTTGTCAATCCTATCAAACTACAACAATAACATTTTCCCCTTTTGATTATGACAAACAATGATCTCAGATCTCTTCTCCACTTTTTCCTCCCCTTTCTGTATTTCCCTCCCCTCATTGTATCTTCCCCCTCACTGTATTCCCCCCTCATTGTATCTTCCCCCTCACTGTATTCCCCACATGATAATCATTTAGCTACTTACATTTTACTTCCCCTTTGGCATCATAAAAAGATATGCAGTAACCCCACATAATGTCAACAAGAAAACACTGAACAGATAAACATAACAATCAATCGTACGGGAAAAGCATGCCAAAAGATTATCAGAACAGCCCAGGAATAAGTTTCACCACATGCATCATAATAAACATTAACTACTTAAAAACAAACTGGAATATCCATCACACAATGATAAGCCACACAAAAAAAGATACACAGGGGATGATTGTGTACCGGTTAGGAAGGAGGACCGGGGAGGATGTAGACAGGGACTGGATGACCAAGAGTGAGTCGTGCCTTGGCAGCACTCATATCTTTGATACCTTTCCTGTCAGGCAGTTATCTTCGCCTTCAACGCAGCATTCTCTCTCTCCCGAGCTTGTATTATGAGAAACCAGGTCCCTCCTCTGTGCAAGTATCATTCTGCTTTTGATATAGCATATCTTCCTCTTTACCACTTAACCGCACAGTGCGCTCCCAACCATCGTGCTAACTGATCCTGATCTTTGATAAAGTTGAGCCATTTTGCTCTTTGGATAGCCTCTTCCTTCAATGGACTCGCACCTAACCAAGGTATTCCTCAGAGATGTCTGCTTAAAATAATCGTTCCAACCTTTCCACCTTAGAGAATTTGAAAATGCTTGAATCCTCTTGAGAAAGTACCGTACCCATGCCATGACACCTCTCTCTCATACAGTTTTGTGGATATCTCAAGCATTAGACCAGGGAGATTCAGGGCTTCGAGCTACACAACACAACTCTCCATGACAAACAAATCGCAGCAGTTGCTACGTCCTCTTTTTCAGTGCGAGGAAGGAGAACTTTGTTGATGAACTCAGACCACTGGTACTCCCTCTGCCTTCTTTTCTTATAAATCCCAAAACCTTGGTTGTGTGGTCTTAGAAATCACAGAAGCAACTCAGAAGAGCAAGTTTGCTGGCCCCGTACAGACCAGTGTCCCCCTCTCTAGGCACCTGAGAATTTTGCTTCAACACACCCCTCATCTAAATACACAACAATTCATTTACCCCGCGTGAGGAATGCTTTTCCATCGTCTTTATGAACTGGCACATTAATAGTAAAATCTCGCACTCTTGTTCATGTAGAGGATGGGGATTTCTGTCGAACAAATGTAACCCAGATTGGATCTTGACCATATCGTGAAGAGAATCCATGCCAGGAAGAGTTATTATTCCTTAATCAAACACTCTTCCGCCAAGACGGCTTGGTTTCTCTGACTGTCAAGCTAACTCTGCGTTTGACGGCCCTTCATCTCGTCCTGGCTTTGGGTACCCGTCCCTGTGACCTCTTTCTTTTTCCCTCAGAACTCTTCTTTTTCGACTTTGTGTTTCACCATTCTTTGGCAACCTTTTCCCCTTTTTCTTCTCAGACCTTTTCTCTTAGTTTTATTTTTCTCTTCCTCACCCAGACAACCACCACATTAGTCTCCAGCATTTTGAAATTTTGATACATTGAAGGTTCTGCCTTCAACGCCGCAGTAGAACGTGCCACATGGCCTTCAAGGCATCAAGGACATCAACTTTTAAGCAGCCGGTAGTAAGGTCTTCTCCTAGTGCCTCTGTCAACTACCTTCTCCTTCCTTTTTCTAGATATTTCCGCTTTGTCTCTTCGCTCACCTTCCATTTTAAAGGTTCCTCCACTTTCAGAGTCAGAGGATGAGGAAGAATGATATCTTTCAATATCAGCGTTTATCAAAAATGGTTGAGTGTCTTACATACTTCCCTCTGCAAAACCCTGTTTGCTCTCGCCCTTGCTTCTTCTCCTCATCATGGCCAAGCTTTCATCACCACCTTCACTTGCTGCCAATATATTAGACTCATGAAGCCTTGTGCTTGGGTTCATGCCCTTCAAAAATATTGTCAGAGCAACATGTCTTGAAAGGACCAGCTACGGTAGCACACGGAAAACTGTTTAATAATGCTATGGCATAGAAGAGATTATCACGATGTCTTGGTTAGAACTGGAAGAGGGATTGAGTCTATCCTTTGTAGTAGTCGGAAGTGAAAGAAGAGGCTCCTTTTCAACTAAGACATCTATCATCTTCTGTTTGGAGGAAGTGAAAGAGAAGCACAATGGTTTTTCATACGAGAAAATGGTTTTCTTTTGAACAACAAGAGAGGGAAGACAATGTTTTTCATATTAGAAAATGGTTTTCTTTCTTCTTTGAACAGCAAAGAAAGAGAAGAAACCAATTTTGCCGTTTTAAAGCTTTTGCTAAAACCATTCGTGACAAGAAGAAGGTTAAGAGACAGATTAGGATTTAAAAAATAAATGGGCTTTTAAAAAGGAGTGAAAAGGTGGCAAGGTCCGTATTGGTATTTTCGTTTGAGAGAGAAACTCTAGGGACCTAACTGTCAGAGTGATCGATGACTGAGCACGTGGGCATTATCAACTGGTCAATTTTTCAGTTTCAATTTAAGTATAATGCAACCCTGACGGCACCATGTACCATAGCCTAAGTTAAACTTCATTCCCTCAGTTGTTTCTAAGTGCTTCCCCCTTTTCTACGTCAGGTCTTTACTGAGATGTATACCTACCAAAGGTTACCAAAGATCTTTTGTTCAGAATATTTCAATATTCACACAAGGATACCAGCACTGCAATTTTATACCATCAAGGGAGTTCACCCTGTTGTAGCTAAAAGCATCCTGGAGATCAACATGCCCAACTCAACCGATTTCTCTCAATGATCTTGTTGAGAGCCTTGTGAGAGAATGTCCTGCAATTTTCTCCTCCGTTGGACAATAATGTGAGCACCATTTCCCTCTCAACATTTATCTCTCCAAAGTGATGTCTAAACACATATTCTTGTCTCTTATGGTGGAATGGATTCTTATCCCATACAACATCACTAGTATTGTTCACACATAGAGGATCCTTTGATGTGAATCCCAAATCTTCCAATGCTGCCTGATCCACAGCAAACTGAGAACAAAGGCTGCAGCACAGCTACATATTTCACTTCAGCAGTTTGAAAGAGCCACATAATTCCTTGCTTCTTTGGTTTCCCAAAGAGATGAGTGATGATCCAAAGGAAATGATCCCTGACCAGCAGTACTCTTCCTGTCAACTTGATAACCATCAAATCAGCATTTCAAACCGGAGGGTGTTTGACAAAAACTTCCTCTTTCAGATCTTCCATTCAGACAAACATCCTATTTGAACTCGCATTTGATAGCCGCTTGTAATCCCATGTAATGCAGCAAAAACTATTAGAATTCGAATAGCCTCGCGTATCTGGCAAACAGGTGCAAAAGTCCTCATCATACATCTATCCCTTTCTTTCTGATTGTATCAATCCTTGAACACCACCTGGATTTGTTTCTAGTGATCACTCCATTTTCATCTAGTCTTGTTTTTCTGAAACACCCTCTAGTTCCTATACTGTCTTCCTACTGCATGTCGAGGAAAACCAGTACCATAACCTTGCTTCTTCTTCAAACTGATGAAGTTCTTCTTGCCATAGAGTTGATCCAATTCTGGCATCACTTAATGCTTCTTTCACCATTCTTGGTCTTGGCCCTCAATATATGATATGAATGCTGAAATGCAATGATTTCTATTTTTTTTTTTTAATCTAGTAATGAATTCTATTCGTTCAAATGAGAGATAAATTATCAAGAGGATGTGATTGAACTATGCCGTCCATCCTGATCTTACTGGTAGACGGGTTGACTTGATCACATGTTCTCTTCATCACGAGTGCTCATCAGTTTTTTGGAAGTTTTGATTACTCTACTGGAATTCAGAGTATTACCAGGTACCTCATCACACTTTTCCACTTCATCATCCTCTTCAAGTAGACATGATTTGATCATCCGATCAATTCATTGTTTTTTCTGGCATCAGTTCACTTCCTTCAATTTTCTGTGAATTGAAAGTTTTGATCACAATCATCTTCATCATTTGATCCTTTCTTTTTAAGTTCCATCTTTATCAAAAAACAACATGAATCTTTCCTTCCATGCACTGAGTTTTTTTTGTTGAATATTCTGTTCTTTTCATCGATGAAGATTCCAACAAACCTCCCTTCATCACTCTGGATCGAATTTTCCAGATCATTCTTTCCATTGTTCCGGCAGAAACATCTACCCTCAAAATGTAACCCTTCTTTCCATCACCAAGAGCCCTCCTCCGAAGATGTCTTGATGAGAGAAATTTTTTGAGTCCCATTTTCCCAAATATTTTTAGAGCCCCACTTGTCCATATACCAACATTGACTTCTGCTCCTCTCACTCACTTGCAACAATAATTACTTGTTAGCTGGGAAACCCCCATTTCAATTGGAGTTCCCAGAAAGCAGACAGGGAGTGATCAGATTGTATCTATTCCAATAGGGGCAGTTTTTGAATCTTTCTAACAAAGGACTTTGGAGCAGAAACAGATTTTTTCTTTGAAAATCTATCATGAAACATGTTTTGGAGAACCAGGGTCTCTCTTATTGATACTTTTTGCCTTACAGGCATAGTTAGATAGCCTTTCATGAGAATTTTTCCAGCTAGCACACTCTTCCTTTAAATGCCATTTTTTTATCACTGAGACAAAGCAGATTGTCAACACAAAAACCTTACTTACTGTGAGGCTTAAAGGAGTGATATTCAATACTTCCTAGTCCCTTTCTTATTGAAATTACTCGGTTTTGTTGCGTTGACCCAACTTAGAGGATTTTTGTTACTCAGAGATTTTTCAACTCTTCCTTAAGTATGGAAACATAGCCTTTTCTAATCGTTGCTTTTCTCCAAAGACAATCCCAGAAATTTTTTTTTTTTTTTTTTTTTTTTTTTTTTTCTCAGGAGTTTTAATTTTCTTCAATTTCAACTCGTAAACCATTTGACTTCCATTTAGGCTTTTCAGCTTTTTCAGTTATCTGATTTAACTTGTTTGTTGAGAATTGTTATCAGACTCTAGAGACAACCATTTTTGGACATTCTCTCTTGCAGTGTAAACTTTTGTTTTCAGTTAAATTCAAGTTTCAGCATCCATGATGTCTCTTTCAAAGGTTCAACTCAATCACAGAATCAATCATAACTTTTTGCCATTGTCTCAATTTTTAAGAGAATAATTATTCAGATCATTTTTCATATCAAGAAGAGTTACCTTATCATCCTCTTCTTCATTCATTTTCTGTATGACCAGAGAGCAAACTTCATTGAAAAATGGTTTTCCTTCTCCTTCATACACGGCCACCATAGACACATCATTTGGTTTATCATGGATCTTCTGAATCACTTGAAGAGTTCAAACCACCCCATCAGTCAAGAGCCTTTTTTACCACATGTCAAGCAGCAGTTCGATCTTCTACCTACCGAGTAACCAGGTCCTCCATCTCTCTCTTTGTCACTTCTTTGGTTTTTGAAGTTCCTTGTTTTCATTTTTTAGGTCGAGGACACTCCTGATAAAGTGTCCACTTTCCACCCTTGTAGCATGTACATATTGAGAGCATTCAGGAACCATTTTCGTTCCTCTTCTAAACCCTTGTTCTTATTCAACATTTTTTGAATCTTTGTGAGATAAGTCCTAATCATCATCACTGTAAATCTTCATCAATTTGGTATTTCACATGAAGGACTTATCCTTTTTGACTTCCTTCTTTGACAATCAATGATTTCGATCATATCTGAGTTTCAGATTTCCAATGAGAGAATCATTGTCACAACTTTAAGATCTTTTGGCTTCAGAAATCTCATCAACCCTTGCTTTCCCAGGACTTTGGAAGGATTCGAACAACCTTCCATGACTTGCTTTGCTCATACTGAGAGGTTCCCCAAGACTTCGCAACTCATTGTAATAGAGGATAATGTTATGAAATCTCACTATGGTTTCTCCTTTCCTTCATCTTGAATTTTCATACAAGGAGTGAGCATTCAATGACTTTTTCCGTTCCTTCATTAGCTGTTTTTAAACATCCCAGATTTCCTTAAGCATACTCACACTCTGAGACACGATTGAAACGCTCAGGTCCTATCTGCCCACAGGCAGAAGAGTTTTGCCTTGTATCCTTTTTCTATCGTCTTCTATCAAGCTTCAATATATTTTTGTCTAGGCTTTGGAACCGCCTAGTTTCTCTCCATCCCTTTTTCTTTCTTTCCATTGGACAAAAGGTCCATCTAGTACAGATATCCCTATTTTCACTATCTTCAAGCCATGCGAAATCAATGCATTCTCCTTCCACCAGCTGTAGAAATGTCCATTGAAACGGATGGTCTGTTGAAGACTCCCTTCTTCTAATTAAGTGGAGCACCATTCTAGAACAGATATCACTTCCTTGGTGTTAACAAATAGAGAGTGTCTGCTCTGATACCCATTGATAGAATATATGTCCTTCACGTACAGAATATGGACCAAGGTCCCTACTACACGATGATTATAAACAGAAAGTTAAATGCCAGTACAACACCACCATGATTTACGTGGAAACCTCCTTGCTTAAGGGCGTAAAACCACGGACCTGTTCTCAACACAGGACTTTTCAAACCGCTTTCACTAATATCACCACAAAAAGTGAAACACGATTAACAACAATGTGAGAAAAATTTTTTTATCTCACGTTCAAGCAAGCAATAATCCTATTGCTTACAAGCCTAATAGAATGAATCTACCCACTAAGCTATCCCACTTAGAGTAACTTAGACTTTCAACGACTACACCCAACTGTTCCTTTATAGTTTCAGGAAAAAACGTTTACAATATAAACCAAAAGCTGCCAAACAAGACATCAAACATAAAATTCCTAACAAGAACTACACCCATGTAAACCAAGCTCCAGAGATTTCTGCTATTCTTGGAATGATTCTGTCTTTGCTTGGTAGTAGCCTTTGCAAGAGTTCTTGAAAAGTTTTTATCAAATTGCAAGAACTACCAAAGATGTTTAGGAAAGTGCCTTTTATATGGACAAGTCACTTTCCCTAAACTCTTTGCCATTGGTTGGAGAAGTCTCACATTCTGACGACATCGGGAAGTGTGCACCTACTTTCTGTACCGTCTCCAGCTGGCAGTCAACAAGCTCGTCACAATGAGAGTCTGGTACCTCTACTAGGTCCCTGGGATTGTTTCATCTGCAACACTCAAGTAAGAAACCTGGTACCTTTACAAGGTTCCTACGTTTGTCAAATCATCAAAACTACAAATAACAGATTGTACTTCAGCTCCACTGCTTGGCAAGGTAAAACACGTGCAGAAACGCATTGTTGGGATTGTAAGAATCTCAAATACCAGTCAATCAAGAAGAGGTAATATCCAGGAGGAGTGATGCAGGAGTAGGTAAATCCAACATGGAATACCTAGGAAGATAATGTAGAGATGATGTGTATAGAAAAAAAGCTCGCAGGAAACTTGTCATCCACATAGTTATTCCTGCAAACAAAGATACTTCTCCAGCAACAATGGAAATTCCAACTTTATTCCACTCCATCATCTGCATTTTTAGTAAAACAAATTGTAAGTAGGTCGGTATGTACTGCTCTATTTTCATACTCAAGCTGATGAGTATCAGCCCAGAAGATTATGAAACATAAACTATGAGCAGTAAAGAGAGCGATGACAGCATTCCCAAGCCAAATATGATACTTAACACTGGACTCTGATGTAAGTCCGAAGAGTCGCAAAATGGATGATCCTCTAGTTACTGGAAAGGAAAGAAAAGCTACACAGATGTTTCCTACAAGGCCTAGCATGAGAGCCACACTTTGTAATTTAGCTTGCCATCTGCTCAATCATCAATTTCACTTGCCATTATGATAAAAACAAGAAACAGAATTCAAGATTTCAGTAACATCTTACATTTTTACTCCCATCATTGCTGCAGATTGTCTTAAACATGTCATGGGTATAAGATGAGATTGACCAAATGAGAAGGGCAGTGAACATGTATAAGAAACACAAATTCTGTCCATGAAACAATGCCTAAAGGACCTTTTGTAATTGCTGGTCGACTCCACAAGGCGAAACGAGTACCTTTTGAGGTTCTGTTACCATAAAACAACAATGAAAATAAAAGAAATGCAACATAGAAGACATAATAGAACAATAAATACCTACCTCTCATCATGTACATTACCATACTTGACTAAATGAAGGAAAATACATCCCAAAGTAGCAATGAACAGAACTGGATCAGAATGTTTGAACCTGCAAAGCAAAAAAAACATGAAATCCAAAAATGATTGACTAATGTATTGAATATTGAATGTTACGTACCTAATTACATAAAATAAAATAGTCACACAATTTAACATGACATGTAACAAAACTAACACAAAAGGTCCTTGTTTCAAGTTTCACTACCATTCCTCGTAAAAAAAGAATCAAGCACGCACGTGACATAACGAAATAAATATAAGGCTATGCAACCTTGTTGTCCAACGTAGGTGGAATTGAGTTTAACATAAAGATGATGAGGTAACCAATGCAAATAAAATGTGTTTGTGGGCATCATTATCCAAATCATGAAGTAGCCCATTAAAATCAACAAAACAAAAAGATCTATTGCTTGTTGAATTTTCCAACTCATTTTTTGAACAAGAGTTCCTTTGGTATCCATTCCTCTTTTCTTTATTAGTCTTTTGGCTCTTCACTCTTATATAAAAATGGATGAAATTCAATACAAGTTAAAATAAAGGAAAAGAAGACGCCCATATGATTTTACAAAAGAACAATAATGGCATGGTTTAAATTATATTTTTAAATGTTTTTCTAAATAGTTATGTATTGTCTCACAAATTCAGTTAATGTGAAATTAAAAAAATATAATTTACACCTTAAAATTGAACATTGCACGGGTTTTCAATATGTTATCATTCAAATGAATTGATTTTAAGTATTTGCTCTCTTTGATGATAGAATTTATTTTTAGTGGGACACAAATTCTTTAGAAATTGAAATTATGAGTGAGCATAGCTTCAAAAATATTATAATTCGAAAAAATAAATTTATTCATGTAAATAAAATATTTATCAACACAAAATAGAGACAAAAGTGGAAATATCTCCTATCCCTCTTTTTGGCTTTTTTTTAGTCTGGCAATGAACTAGCCTCTTTTTTGGTATGTTCTATAACTATAACTGAGCTCGTTTAATATTTATTGTAATGTCATTTTTGGGGAAAAAAATTAAGTATTGATAAATCAATAAATTGTTTTTAAATAGAACCAGAATCAATTTTTTTTACTATTTGGAAGAAGGTAAAAATTGAATATGTACATTTTTATTAAATATATACACAAATAAAATAAATTTTTATAATGGATACTTAAAACTTAATCTTTATATTAATAGTATATTATATTTGTCCAAAGTACTTTTTAAAACAAAATAGTCAAATACAAATTACTTCTCTTCAAAGCACATTTCTAAAAAAACTATTTTGGAAAAGTACTTCTAGACATATTTTTTGTAGTAATTATTTCAAACAAGCTCTAAGATGGATTGATTTTGCTATTTAGTTCTGTTTTATAAAAATGATCCTTATAAGGAGTGATTTTAATTTTTTTTGACTTCGATTAACAATTTATAAAATAACCTACACTTCAAAAATTTAACTTCTGCCTATGAAATTTAGGAAAATTATCTTAGATATGCTCCATCAAATACAAGTACTAATTTTTGCCCATAAGGTAAATGCTTTAGGACATTTTAAACCCACTCAATTGATCAGAAGTTTTATTTTATAGACAAATTAAAATTTAGACATCTTGTCCATCATATATAAGTTCTAACTTTTATTTATAAGCTAAGATAGATGTTTAATATATTTCAAGACAGTAAATTTGTTCAATTAACTACAAGTTTTATCTTATAGTCAAACGTTAAAATTAATGCATGATATTCTTTCCAGCATTTTTTTCAAGTTGAGGTCATTTTTTAAAAATAAATAGAGACGAAAACTCAAGATCAGACATTTTGACGGACAAAAATTGAGAAAATGATCAAAATGGTTTTTGATGTATTGGGGTTGCTTTATTTTGATCCTTAATATATTCTAGGTGATTGGTCCTTCATGTATGACATGTGTTCAATTTAACCTTTTACCCTAAACTTTGACAATTTACTCCCAAAAAAATTGATAAATACAATGGTGAATCCGTTATTTTTACCATCTTTATCATTTCAAAAAAAGAATTTTATAAATTCTAGAACACCATTTTCTATGACATCTAATCACATAATTACAAAACAATTATGGTAAAAGATTGAATCAAATGGATTGTCAAAAAGTTATGCTGCTATTGATAATATGAGTGTTGCTACTGGTACTAGTTTCCTTGGACAGAGCAGAGCTCAAAACAAATTTTCTGGGACAAAAAATAAATACATGTAGTGCACAATATTTTCTAACAACTAGGAAGAATGATACCTACTTAGCAAAAAATCGATTGGCCATTGTTGGGGCTATCGTTCTTGATTCTACTTGCTGGTTTAGTGTTGTCATTTCTAATTACAAGTAGTAATAGTAATTTTTGGTATATGCAATGACATCTTTCTTCTTCTTTTTTAAACTAGTTTTCGACTATTTCAGGTTAAATAATAGTTTGTTAAGTAATTTTTTATTTTTATTTTTGCCTATGTTGCACTATTTTATGGGCCCAACGCTGGTTCTTTTTCAAGCTAGTGTCACGTAGGTCGAAAAGAGATAGAAAAACTACTTATAAAATAAGTTCAGGGGTAATAGAATCTTAGTATAGTATAAGTGTGTCTCTGCGATTTCGGACATATGTTGAGAGAATACTTGTGCATTTTCCCTTAAATTAATATTAGAATTAATGTGTAATGAGTTATATGAACTTTTGAAGAGATGGGTTACCTTTTGCCTGGATTAAACTTCAGAGTCCTTTCATAATCGAATTTAATAGAATAATTAGTTTAAAAAAAAAAAATGTATATATGGATATCAAATGTTAACATGAAAAGTTGTTAAGATCAAACAGCTTAGGCGATGCCCAATCAAATTAGACAAAGAAAACTGTAAACAATGAATTAATCCTCTAAATACAAGCTCATCTTACAATATATTTCATTCTCATATATATAAAATTATCTACAGTAATTCATGCAATCACACATTCAAGTGAACCCTGGGTGAAATTAAAACTTAATAGCACATTACAGAAACAACAACTTTACTAATCAACACCACCTCGGGATTAAAAACTACCACAAAATACCCCCCCCCCCCCCAAAGAAGAAAATTGATTGAAGAGTAAAACAGTTCTTTTTAAACTGTATGTGGACATTCAATGTTGATTAGGATTATTAATTTTTAATACTTAGTTTAAGATATTCATTTCTAATAGTATAGCTAAATAAATACATATTAAAACCTTTATTATAATTTTTTTCATTTAAAGCTTGTAGCTCCAAACATGAAATCAACAGATATTCAAAAGTAAGTTTTTTTTTTTTTTTTTTTATTTATTGTATTTCTAAAGAATCCCATAAATATGGTTACAGGAAGGTATTCGTAAAATGCAAGAGAATTTCCTTTCGAAAGATTTTTTTAATTTAGAAAAATATCATAAAAAATGCATATGATGAAAAAAATATATATAATGTGCATTTTTTGTTCTGCCTAATAACTACAATAGTATTTTAACCATCAAAAAGAAAAAAACATCAGAGTCTCAGCTTTCAACATAATAATAATCCATATGACAGGTTATAGTAGTATTTCATTGCAATATGTATTTGGGACTTGGAGGTGTGAAAGGATAAATAAATTAACAAAAAAAATTAATCTAAAAAAAGCAAAAAAAATAGACCAAATATAATAAATTATAAGCCAGAACATATATATGTGTGCATATGTAGATTTTCGTTCATTCAACATCAACTTAAACCTTGAAAAAATGGTAAAACATAATCAAGATGATACAATAATGAAATATTGACTATTTTTTTTAAAAAGTAATATGTTAGTTTTTTATTATTTCCTCCACACCTTGATAATGAAGCTGATAAAAATTTATTTCATATCATCGCATTTCATGGGCATTATCCTTAACCAAAACATGCAAAAACAATAATTAAAGATTACTGTAATGACAAGTTTACAGAAAAAGAACATTTTCATGAAGCACACAAGTTATTTATAAGTTAATAAATACATAATGTCATACAGAAACTCAAAAGTCATGCAGAAAAAAAAATTAAAGTTATACAAATATCTCTTAGGTTCGTCACATACATGCACTTGCAATTAATTTGTGAATTGGGTTTCTTGGTAGTACATGCAATTTGGCATTTAAATCTGTAATATTCTTTTGGTTAATTTCAATTATACAAATAAGTATAATTATTTAATTTTCATCGGTAAAATAAAAATCCAAATTAAAAAAATTAAAGAAATATTATTACGTAAATATTTAATTGATTAGTTTTAAAAAAATATTTTAGTTAACAATAAGGGCAAAGCGTTGTTAATTCAACTTTATTAAAAGCGCAGGAAACCTTCACACTTTTATGACTTTTTACAGAATATTTTCATTATAAAATGATACTATAAACTTATGGGTACTTTTAATAATTTTTGAAACTAATGGTATCCTACATTTTAAAAAAAGTCAAATATTTATGTCAAAATCTATGATCAAATCGTAATAAAACTTTATCCAAAAATAACTTACCAAAAATATTAAATAATTATGATCAAACTCTAGCTCAATTAAATAAGAAAATATAAGAGTCGATTACAATTTTAAGATATTTATAGTACCAATAACACAAGTCACATATTTCGTCCTCAGCGATTCGATTGCTTCCGTATACATCTTCCTTTTAGTGTAGGAATATTATTTAGAAAATTTAATCTCTTTCTAGAACCTACGATCTATGTAAGTTGTCGAATATCTACTCTTTTTTATTTAGTTAAAATTTATAAGAAAAGATAAAACATATTTCTTCCATTTTATTTTCTTTTAGTTTTATCCCTAATTTTCATGCGATAATTATTGATATTGTGGTCGACATACCACCAATAATTACTGTTACTGATTTACGTCATTGCACCAAATTAAAGTTTATTAGTAAATATACTCCTCCATGAAATCTGTATTTATGAAGAACTACTAACTTTATCGATCAAGTTTTCAATGTCCTAGACAAATCAACACCTAGCTTCTCATTTTTAAACGTGAGATTTCATTTTTATTATTATTATTACTATTATTATCTTCTGTTTTTGATGGTAGGGGGGTGGGGAGAGAGGTGGGTAGGGGGGGGTGTGTGGGAGGGCACTGGTGTTTTTCTGGTGGGTCGGTTTTTATTGTATCCTTTTATTTATTTACTTTTTTATAAGACTGCGTACACATCATTTTCTTTTAAATTTTATTAGAGATATTGTTTTGTACTTGTGTTTATGGGTATATCATTATCCAAATTAATAAGTAGCCCATTAGTCGATTTCCCTTTCACAAGTACGTATATTCTTTTTCATTTTAGCAATCAAATTATTATAATCTTGATCTAGAAACAATGAGCTACAACAATAATTAGAGACAAAATTCCAATGCATTCATTAAAGGATAATTGCCAGGTAATTAACCTGAAAAAACATGTCGTTGTAGTGTATAGTGGAAGGTATTCCAGGACTGTCACGCGGGTGACCCGGGTTAGATGCCCCGGCACATCGGCTGACGGTTTTTTTTTATATTTTATTTAATTTCTTAGACACATTTCTCGATGTATAGTGGTGAGGTATTTAATTTCTTTAATGGCATGATCCTTCTATTTTTACTGTACTTTATATGTTAATGGAGTAAGCATTTGAGCCACTGTTAATGTTTTAGTATAATACGTTATCCGTCTCATTTTATGTGTTTAATCCGGCACGAAGTTTAATAAAATGGTCCAGAATAAATAATAGAAATTTGTGTGGGTGTAAATCAGTTCATTAAGGGTAAAATAGACAATTTATTATTAAATTGTTACTTTATATAAAAATGTGTCATTTTTTTTAGACTTACTAAAAAGAAAAGTAAGTCAACATATATTGGGACAGAGGGGAGTATATAATTGAAACAATCTTAAAAGTGTTATTTTATTTTTCTAAAGTATGCATCTCAAATGTTGATAATACTGACAAAGCACCTACAATATATTAACAATAGAGTATGTGAAAGAGGGTCGATTTATTTTTCTCGCCAAACCACTCTGAGGCAGTATTACAGCGGCTGATACTTAAGCCTACTACACCCACGAAAATTGACATAAGTATAGAAATTTACTTAAAACATTTCAAACAACACCAAGAAATTACAGGAACCGTCGCCATCACCTTTATTAACCTGTAAGTAATACAAAGGAAGGCTTTCACGAATTAGTCTAAGGCTAAAAAACTCTCTGTGTTTTGCCTTCTTAGACGAAATTTCCACCTGAAAATTCAAAATTCTGCACAATGGCAGTTACATGCGGCAGTGTACAAATGACACCTGTCCGACACACATGGTCAGGCCAGGGTTCTAAAACAACTTTTCCAAACAAAGCTCTATTGCCAACAGATAGAAATTGAATTCAAAATTAACAATTCTATCTACACGAAATACTATATTCTAACACTTAGAATATTTCAGCTTCAATTCCCAACACTTAGAATAATTCGGCCATCTCCAACACTTAGACTATTCGTATTGTCCTTCCACACTTAGTTTTATTTAAGCAATTCGGGTGTGAACTCCTTTGTCCGTGACATTGCCCAAGTCGTCAAAAGCCTTGCTTCTATCAAGCACCAACATGAGTCTTTGCCAATGCCCTTAGGCCCGCACGTAAGCCCGGCAATGTTCAAGCTGCCTTGCCAACACCAAGCATTGAAAACTTGTGTTTGGCACTGTTTGCCATCACCTGTAAGACCAATGCCCAAGTCCTTGACATTGTCTGCACGTTAGTTAGATACAAGTAGTTTGAGGGTCAACAACACCAGCACCACTTGAAACTCGATGTCCTCATCGAGAAGGTTTTGAGATAGTCATCGATTTCAGACATCAAACTGCCATAGGGCTTTTGCTTTCTCCCAAAACAGCATCTGCCGCACTCTGCCTTTCCAGTGAACCAAGAACTCAGGTCTCTTAGTTATTCTTCTTACTTGTGCCCAAAACCCGGTGATCAAGAATCTTCTCATTTAAGGCCATCATACTGGTGTAGGGGATCTGATGGAAGGAGCCCTCTTTGATTGGTTTTACCGGTTCCAATTCAGCATCTTGCAAAGTAAATGGTTGTAAGAAACTCACATGAAAAAGGGGGATGGATTTCAACCTTTCTGGCAGCTTCAACCTATAAGCAACTTCAACCCATCGTTTCACCCACTCAAATGGACCAATCATAATTAGGAATCAACCCCGAGTCTGGTTTTCTCACAATCTGTTTCCGATTGTGTGGGGTAAGTTTCAGAAACACCTTGTCACCCAAATTGAAACTCAACTGAAGCGACGATGTTGGTCAGCATACGTTCTTTCATGCGCTTTACTAGCCTTGCGCAAGTATCTGTGCCTCAGATAAAATTTCAAGGGTCTATCCCTTTGCAAATCTATATGCTATGGACACTTTCCAGATTTTTAGAGTTAGGCAACATATAGTGGCGTCATAGGCGTTGCCTAAGACGATTTTTCAAAAGGACTCAGTTCTGTTGCAGACGACTTGTGCAGATTATAGCAAAAACTGGCGCAGAAGTGTCTAAACAATGCACCCAATTCCGTTGACTTGCGTAGTAAATGAGTCCTCAAGTACTCTTCCAACAAATGACCACTTAAATTATGCCGTCTGTCATCTGTTTGTTGGATTGATGGCGTAGAAAAATTTTAATCGTTCCATCATATTGAACAATGCTGTCAACAAAATTCTACCCGTGAACCTTGTGTCTCTATCACTCACAATGTCAGCCGGAACACACAAGTATTTAACCAACATGTTTATAGAATAACTCAGCAGCAAACTTAGATGAGCAATAACTCGGTAAGCAGCAATTAAAAAACAGAATATTTTGAAAACCTGTCAACTACCAACTGATCGATGAGTTGCCATCTACTTTAGGGCAATCCAGAAATGAAATCCATGCTGTACCGATAGCCATGGCCTTGAGGCATAGGCAAAGGTTTGCAAACAAACTGTTCCATCTTCTTCTGTCTTGTCGACTTGACCAAACATGAAAAGTCTTAACGTTACGCCCCTATATCGGATCCATTTTCGGCCAAAATACACATGAGACCAGTAAGGCTAACATCCTTTCAACACCTGGAGTCCAGACCAAGTAGGAGTCAGGCGCTTATTTCATGCAAGTTTCTTTGCGCAACCCCACCTTTGCTTGGTACAACGATTCTCCCCCCTTTTAAAAATAGAGCAGATCGTCCTCGATCCAATTACCGTCTCATTGTGCCCTCCTGCAACTGCATCATCCCTGTACATATAATGAAGCATTTGCAGCACACAAACCTGATTCTATCATGAAATCAGTTTCCAATTTTGAATGAATATAACTGCAACAAAAGACTTCTTCCTACTCGCGCGATCAGCAACCTGGTTGTGTTTTCCTGGTTTATGTTCCCACATGAAATCATATTCTGCCAGGAAATCTTGCCACCGGCTGGTTTAAGACTCAACTTTTTTTGTGTTTGAAAGAATGATTTGCCTACATTATCAGTTCTTACCACAAATCGAGTGCTAAGAGATAAACCCAAGTGTCTGCAAAAGTGTACACCGCAAACCATTTCTTTCTCAGGTGTTGAGTATCTTTGGTAAGCATCATCAAACTTTCTGCTTCGAAAGGCACTGGATGACTTCCTGCACGAATACGCCACCATTGCTGTGTCTGACGCAATCAGTGTGCACTTCAAATGGTAACTCAAAAATCAGGCAAAGGAATTTGAGTTATAGTTCAGATGCCAATAGCATCTTCAAATTCGAAAAGGCTTCTCACATGTTCAGACAAACCCATTTTGTATCTTTCTTCAACAAATCTGTCAAAGACGCTGCCCTTCTTTGAGTAACCAGCAATAAACTTTCGGTAATAGTAGCCAAGCCAAGAAGAGGAAACGACCGTAAATCATGCACATGACGAGGTGGGTTCCTGCCATCAACAATGGCCCTGCACTTTCTTAGGATCCAATTGAAACTGGTTTGTCCTAACAAGATGCCGCCCAAGAACTTTATATCTTGTTGAGCAAAATTCACCCTTTCCATCTACATAAAGGTGTATTTCCTCAATTGGGACAGAACCAGACTTAAGTGAATTAACATGTTCTTCCAACGTTCGTACATATAGTACAATATCATCTAAGTAAACGACAACGAAGTCATCAGATAGTCAAACAGTACAGTGTTCATTAAATGGCAAAGTGGCCGGGGACATTAGTCAGCCCAAACGGGCCCCATTACAGGAATTCATTATGAACCCTATCTAGTTTACACATGTGTTTTTGGTTATCACCCTCTGCTAATCCTAACCTGCCAATATTTACCTGCCCTCAAATCAAGTTTTGTGAACCAGCAGGCCTTTGCTTAACCTGTACATTTAAATCTTGCACCAATGGAACCGGATACTGTTCTTTATAGGTTGCCTTGTTCAATTGCCCGATAGTCCACACACACATTCTCATGTCCGTCCTGTTTCTTTTTATTTTGGAATAGAACAGGAGCACAACGGATGCCTTAGACGGTGATTGATCACATATCCAGGACTCTGCAAGTCATTCAATTGTTTGCGTAAGGTCAACCAGTTCTTAGAGCTCATACGATACGAGCTGTGAAGGAGCAACCCGTCACCAGGCCGCAGCAACTCCTTTTATGACTCCAATGTCCTCCTTGGTGGTAATTTCTTTGGCCAATTCAGGAGCATTAACACATCATTACTTTGTTTTAAGACAAGTACACCAACCACAAATCAGGCAATTCTATTTCCATCAGGTTAATTGACCAAAGCAAGCAGCAAGTATGGTTCGTCGCCCTCTTCAGCCCTGTCAATCGCATAGCAAGGACAAACAAAAACATTCCCTCTGTCTTCTTCTTTGCAAACTACTAATATTCCAAATGGAGACACACTTCAGAAAAAACAGCCTCACTTCCACTCATTACCACTCAATCCCTCTAAGTTGAGGAAAAGGAACCCAAATTGGTATTTTCTTAGGAATAAATCCAAGTATAATTTAAAAGTCTTTCCAAGGGCAACATCAAGTGTTATGTTTTCCCACCCAATTTCCAGTCGACATAGACACACCCATAAAGCCAGGCCCCACAATGGCTTGTGCCTTATATTGACGGTTTGAACATAAGAAAGGGCTTTTTAGAAAAAAAACCAAACTTTCAGCCCCAATTTTTGCAGCAGCAACTTCAAATAAACAACGTCTTGTGTGTGGCCCCGGTATAACCATTCATCAAACATTGTTCTTTTACTTTCACTTAATATGAATTACGGAAGCATGCGGATTCGAAGTGCTGGGATTCCCCAACAGTGTTGATCCCCATAATGTGATTAAAAGACAACCTAAGGATTTGCATTGCAGCCACAAACTTCTCGTCTCACCCTTTGATTCATATTTCCAGCAAAGCAGATAACATTCACCTTTTCTCGGTTGGTTTGGACAAAGATTTGGCCAAATGCAGGACCACACAGTCCAACACCCTTAGATTTTCCATCTTTAATCTTGGGGGTCGTCTTCCCATCCTTCATTTGTGCCTTCATGTATAGTTGGTATTCTCTTACGACTATCCTGTCTCCATTTCCCTTTCTTCTCATTCGTTTTCTTATTCTTTGAAGTAGAAGGGACATCTGTTCGGAAGGACGAGTCGTCAGAAAATCTACCAACGAATCAGGCGGGCGCAATTGCCCCATGCAGATCTTTACATTGTGCCTTCGTTTAATTCGTTTTGAGCCCAGCCTTGCATGCCCCGAAAGAAAATCGTGAAGTTTGTTCCTCATCAGGGACATATTTGGTATGTCTAACATCACAGAGGGTAAAATTCTTTCATGTATTCCCTCACTGAACCCGTCTGGCCTTAACCTTTTCAACGTCCCTTGCAAGCCAAGATGCATTTCTAGGAAGAAATTGAGCGGACCATTTCTTTTATACGCTATATTCCCAGGTATCAAGTCTAGGACGAACCCTATTAGAAAGAAAGGTAAAGAGGACCCTCTTAATTTCGATTCCTTAACCTTTTACTCCTTCTCGATGCCTTTTCGTTCTCCCACAATCCATTCGAGTCCTTCAACCCAAAAGTTTTGCATCACCGACAAATCCTTGTGGAATATCAATTTATCAGCGTATGGCACTCTTGCTGCAGTTAAAGTACTGTTACATGTCCCATTGAAATTTCAGTTCTTTAGCATCCTTGCGCCACTGAAGGCTTTAGGTCTGGAATTTAACCTTAGGTGATTCAAACACGAGTCGAACTCAACGAGCCACAGCCCGACACAAAACAACGAGCTCTGCACGAATGGTTTTCATTTTCCCTTCTGCAGTCCTCTAGTTTCTGCGTAGTTTGGTACGAAAGGTCAAGATTTCAGTAGGAATTTTGGTTATCAACATTCTGTAGTATCCAGACATTTCCAGCTAAACTTTCTCAGCGTCCACTCTCAACTCAATGATTTGGGTGGAATAAATCCACAAACGTTAGGTCTGCCGGGATATCTCAGTAAACCCGACGAAAGGATTTCAATATCTCCTTGCCAATTCCACAATTCTGCGGTTCTTCACCATTGTTAACCGTGCTTGAACCAATTGAAAGAGGGGTCGATTTATTTTTTGAACACCACTCTAGGACAGCCTACAGCGTCTGTAAAATGGGATAAGTATTAGAAATATTAAAACAATTCAAACAACCCACAGAAAATTACAGGGAGGGAACCAGTCCCAACCTTTATTAACCTGTAGAGGAATACAAAGGGAGGACTTAACGAATTAGTTAAGCTAGAAAAACTCTCTGTTCTTGCCTTAGACGACTTTCCACTTAAATCAAAATATTGCCAACTAATGGCAGTTACATGCGGCAGTTACAAAAATGACACCTGTGCGACACATGTCAGCCCAGGGTTCAAAACTACACTTTCCAACAGCTATATGTCCAAACAGATATGAAGTTTTAATTCAAAATTACATTCTGATCTACACGAATACAATATTCTAACACTTAGAATATTTCAGGCTTCATTACAAACACTTAGAATAATTCTTGCAAGCTTCCAAACACTTAGAATATTTTTAGCTGTTTCCACACTAGTTTTATTTCAGCAATTTCGGGTGTGAACGACCTTGGTCCTTGGGACGTGCCAAGTCTTCACAGCCTTGCTTCATCAAGCAAACATGCTGTCTTGCCAACGCCCTTAGCCGCACCTTAAGCCATGCACGTTCAAGATGCCTTGTGCCAACACCCAAGCACTGACAACTTGGGTTGCACTGTTTGCCATCATACATGTCAAGACCAAGTGCCCCAAGTCCTTGACATTGTCTGCACGAGTAGATCAAGTAGTTTTGGGGTTCTAACAGTATGACATTATGTTAATATAAATTAACACATCATGGAACGACAATTTATAGGAACAAAAAATAGTTACAATTACAATGAATAATTACTTTTATGTGTTATCGGATTTGTTGTGGTAATAAGCATTGGTAAATGGGGGAGAAACTCTCCGGATATGGAAGCTATGAAATTGATTCCATGTGCAGAAGCAGCATCGGATGAGAGGAGCTGTTGTTTACAGATATAAAAATTGGGGAAAAGCCCCAAATGTCTTTCTGCTGTCAAATACTGCTAAGCTCTTGTAATGACCCAAAAACTCCTCTTTAGAATTTTTGAATATGTATTTAACTTAGTTAATTAATCGATAGTTATGGCTAAAGTGATAATTTATTTAGACCCCCATATAAACGTTAGCCTATAGTTAATACAAAATAAGTGAGTAAAATTTATCACTTTTATACATATTAATTGGAAAAAAAGGGAAAAGAAGGAAACAAGGGTTCAGATCGGAAATTTGCAAACTGGCATTCCAGGTGAGATTTCAAGTGTAACTTTAATTCGTTAATGAATGGACAAGTTTATGAGCAATTCATAGTTTCTAAGGTGAGGATAAAGAGTGGCATATTGCTTTTCAAAGTTATTTGTTGTACACTGGACTTCTGGAAATTGGTGGACATGTTGTTGTGGGATAATTGTTTGTCTAATTATGGGATGGTTATAAGTAGTCATTAAGTGTGAAGAGGGGTGTTTTTTGGCCCACATCAGAAGGTTGCAAATTGTTCCTAAAAAGTGAAAATAAGTTACTTTACTGCCTTTAATTTAATATACATGTTAGTATGTAGGTGATTTTAGTGTTTCTCCAATTCTTTATCATGATTGTATGATTATTGTACTATGTTGACATTAAATATAAGACAAACAAATGTGGGGAAGGAAAGAATTGATATGTGAAGTGGTTAAATAACATCTTGGAAAAGTTAGAATTGTTCAGAATGTTGTATAGTTTTTTTATTATGATTATTATTACATATAAAGATGTTAGTGGAGAACAAGGACATGTGGTTGGCCACAAGGCCTTATGAAAGGGTAGTTTGGAGCGGTAAGTGAGAATAATCTGCAATTATTTCGGTCATAAGTTGGTATTATGTGTTTTTATTAGTTATTTTATTTTTATCTTTATATCGCATTATTAATTTACGTTTTGATTAGAATGAGATAGGTAATATTAAATATCAGATGAATTATATCATATAAAAGCAATTATTAAAAGTTGTAGTCTTAACTTCTTTTTTTGATTTGATTAAATAGAGAGTTGGAAATTAATGCATCAAGACTTAGGACTTATCTAACATTTGGGTGAAGTTGGGTCAAGATAAACATATAGGATTGTTGAGTTTCAAAATCTTATTGTGGTTATTATTGATAGATTGTTTTGAGTTGATAGTTTCAACAAAAAAGGGAAAGACTTCAAGTTCGAAGTGATTGTTACTATTTGACGGCAAGTGGATTTCGAAACCCTTGTTAGCGTACGGTACGAATGGCGGTTGTATTTCATTGATGTGAGGTGAGAAATGGTGGATTTGGGACTTGTGCTTAATTGTTGGTGTTGTATTCTTGTTTGCAATTGTGCCTTGTATCAGATGTTTATTCCTCCTTTTCATTGAGCATGTCATTTGCATGGATCTGAGACATGGTTGTGGTAAGAGGAGTACTATTTTCGAAGGGGGTCGTATCGCGCGCCGCGATTGGATAGTCATATTTCGAGGGACGTATCGCGCGCTCGCGAAGGTTACTCTTATCGAGGGTGGTCGTACGCGCGACAGAGCTGGACAGATATGTCCCCCTGGTCCCGGCCTGAGAGGGACAGAGGGGTGTGTATAGTTAGGAAAGACATGCATCACGATATTGACATTGCATCTCATGGTATATCGCACATTTTTATTTTATGGATGAAACTTTGAACATGGTTTTGATGATCTGTGATTGTTTCTCTGTGAAGCTTGTGGGACTTGTGAATATGAGTTGTTTACTTGAGAAGGTGTAAACTGATTAGAGTGTGGTGATTGAGTGGTATGTGTTTGGTAAACTGTTAGGCCTGTACGGCGGAAGTTTAGATAGGGGTAAGGGAAGTCCCCGTATTTAGTTCACTTACTGGTGTTTAGGAGGTTTGCTGTGGGGTACCGCGTGGTTGGGTTGTACTCACCCCTGCTTCTACAAATGTTTGTAGGATACAAGCTGGATCTTCGTGATACTGTCATTCTTTCGTTTCCGAGGATCTTGTTGGGAGTTGTGAGTAGCTGTTTGTTCATCTCAGCGAACTTCTATCCAGTTTATGACTCGTTTTTTACTGAAAGACAAACTCATGTTAGGACTTCTATTTTGATTTCAATTCTAATATTTACATTAGAGGCTGTGCACGTTGACAACCTGATTTTGGGGATTGAATAATATGACTGGTTTTCATAATAGGAATGAGTTGAATTGTCATTTACTTCAGCCATTATAGATATTTGGTTTTAGGCTGACTGTTCTTCAGTGGGGATGAAGGACGGAGTGCCATCACGTCCATTTTTTTGGGTGTGACAAATGGTATCAAAGCCCAGGTTCATAGGTCTCACGTGTATACAAGCATTATAGTCGAGTCTAGGATCTTACGGGAGACGTCTGTTGTACTCATCTCGAGAGGCTATAAAGAGTACTTTTTTTAGGAAACGTCCTTGTGTTCATTTCTTTCTCATCGGGAGTGGTACCTTCTTTAGTACTGAGTTGGTTGTATACTCTTTTGACAGATGACGAGGACTAGAAAACTAACGTTACTGGTGGTTAGCTGGGGAGGCACTTCCGAGGCAGTTAGTGACGCCCCAGCTAGGGGTAGGGGTAGATCTCGAGCTAGAGGTCATGCTAGTGTACGATAGTAACCAGAGGTTGTGGACGTGGAAGCAGCACCAGTGAGAGGGCTGCTAGAGAGGGTCTTATAGAACCTCAGATTGATGGCATCATAGAGGACCAGTTCCTCAAGATCCGTAGTAACACCTTTGCTTCAGGATACCACTAATTGAGGGTGTTAAGGTGCTAGAGGATTTTTCTCAGGGTGGTGTTGCAAACTACACACCAATGACTCTAGTAAAGAGAGGTGGCTCAGGACCCAAGAGCAGCAAAAAGCTCCAGTGTTCAGGATGCGGTGGTGCAATACCAGTAGACTATAGGTTTAAGAATGATTGTTGCACCAGCAGTGGGGGTCAAGGTGCATCGATAGTTTGTTCTTGACAGAGGATGAGCAGCGTAGTATGAGAGAGTTCGAAAGATGGAGACCCACCTCAGTTTCAGGGTTGGAAAAGAGCGAGGACGCTCAGGAGTTTCTAAATACCTGCCGGAGAGTTACTAGAGGTGGTTGGAGTAGCTGAGTCACATGGGGTAGATATGGCTACACTCCAGCTTCGTGGACCAGCGAGAGATGGTGGAGGACTTATTCGGGAGTTGGCCAGTTGGATCTCCTCCAGTGACTTGGATCAGTTTGCTAGCGCATTCCAAGATCATTTATCCCATGGAGCGTGAGAGAGGAGAGTCGCTTGAGGTTTGAAGAGGTATGTGAAGACAGGATGGTTTATCGGTTACAGGAGTATGAGGCGCATTTTGCCAGTTGTCAGGGCATGCGTTGGCCATCATTCCAAATGAGACAGAGAGGATCAGCAGATTCGTGTTGAGGGGATTTGACTTTTCTCTATCAGGTAAGCTGTTATTTCGGACATCAGGGAGGGGACTTTTTCCACGTCCATGGGAGCGCGCCAAAGAGGCGGGAAGTGATGGAGAGAGAGGAGTTGGGACCCTAAAAGGGCCCGTATATCAGGCCAGTTTTCATGGTTGCTCATCTGGAGAGGGGATCACAGGCGAGTGAGTGGTTCTTTTCAGCAGAGGGGACCTATTAATGCATCTATGCCGACATTTGAGGGTGGCCAGACATTAGGGGTTCTTAGCCCAGGTCAGGGCTCTACGGTTCACAGCAGCGACCTACGGGCGAGGCAATTATAGGGGGTTTTCAGGGTCACACAGCAGTTCACGGTAGAGATTTTGCTTTATTGTGGAGGATCCCAGATCATCTAATGCGGCAGGGTCTTAACAAAGGGGTCGTGGTGGGGCCTCGACCTAAACTTTTCTTCAATTCCAGGACTAGACCACCAGCACCACAGGGTAGAGGTCGTGGCAGGAGTTAAGTCAGGGAGAGGTGATAGAGTTTCGAGAGTAGCGGTGTGGTTGCAGCTCAGCAGAGTGGGTAGAGGTACCACCCGGATGGAGGTGACGAGGAAGGCCAATGTATGCTTCCCGGAGAGCGAGGACTGGGCGCAGACTATGATGCTGTTAATTACAGGTATCATCCCAGTATGCAGCGACCTGCGTCTGTGTTGTTTGATCCAGGTTCTTACATTCTCTGATGTGTCTACGATTTGCTGCTAAATTGATATGATATGTGCTAGCAATGGACTGTACCTATTTGTGTTTCTACACCCGTGGGTAAGCCCTTAGTGGTGGAGCAGTCTATCGATCATGTCTTATATAATTGGCTGGGTATGACACTTGGGGGAGACTTAATATTATGGGGATGGTAGACTTTGATGGTTATTTTGGGTAGGATTGGCTTTCTCCTTATCATTGCTGTCCGTGATTGGAATGCTAAGACTGTGACTTTAGCAATGCTGGTATTCCGAGGGTGAGTGGAAGAGCGCTATGGTCTTATCCTAGCAAGGTCCATACTCTTTTTATCCATGCTCAGAAAGTGGTGAGAGTGGGTTGTTTGTATTACTTAGCGTTATTACGGGATACTAGGTTGAACCACCTTCATGGACTCTGGTTTTACCGTGTTCAGGAGTTGTCTCGATGTTATCCTTATGATCTTCAGGTGTTTCCTCCGAGAGGGATATCGATTTTGCTATTGATTTGGAGCCGGGGCCGCCCCAGGGCACTAGCCTATTTCATACCTACATTAGGTATGGCCCCAGCCAGAGTTGAAAAGATTGAAGGATCAGTTTGCCAAGATTTATTGAGTAAGGGTTTTATTCGCCCTAGTGTATCCACCTTGGAGGTTGCCCATGTATTGTTTGTGAAGAAGAAGGATGGGGACTATGAGAATGGTATTGATTACAGACAGAGTTGAAACAACGGTAACAGTTTAAGAATAAGTATTCCTCTTCCGACGTATTGATGACTTATTTGATCCATTACAGGGAGCATCATTGTTCTCTAAAGATTATTTAGGTCTGGGTATCATCAGTTGAAGATTAGGGCATAAGATATCTAAGACAGCTTTTCGGACCCGATATGGGTCAGTATGAGTTTCTAGTGATGTCCTTCGGATTGGTAATGCCCTGCAGCATTCATGGAGTGATGAATGGGTTTCGGACCATACCTTGATACTTTGTGAGTGTTTTCATCGATGACATCTTGGTTTACTCTAAAGCTGAGAGGACCTGTCCGACACCTGAGGATGGTACTCCAGGAGGTGAGAGAAGAGAAGGTAGTTGTGGCCAAGTTCTCACAAGTGTGAGTTCTGCTTACGTCTGGACATTCGTGGGGCACGTGGTGTTCCAAGGAGGGTATTAGAGTAGGATCCGGCCAAAAAATTTGAGGCAGTTCGAGGCTGGACGCGGGACCCTACTTCACCTACTGAAGATTAGGAGTTGTGTGGGATTGCAGGCTATTATCGACGATTGTTCCAGAGTTTCTCTACATTGCAGCTCCAGTGACTAGATTGCTCGACAGGATGTGGGTTTCCAGTGGTTGATGAGGTGTGAGGAGAGCTTTCAAAAGCTCAAGACTGTGGTTGGACTTCGCTACTTGTGTTGACTCTACCTGAGGAGGTGTAGACTTTACTGTGTATTGTGATTGCTTCAAGAGTGGGTCTTGGGTGGGTTGGTGTGTTGATGCAGAAGGGGAAAGTTGATGCTTATGCTGTAGAGGCATTGAAAGTCCCATGATGAAGGAACTACCCTACTCATGATCTGGAGTTAGCGGCTGTGGTATTTGTACTGAAGTTATGGCGTCATATTTGTATGGAGTGCATTGTGAGATTTCACGGATATCGGAGTCTCAGATATCTTTGAGCCAGAGGGATTTGAAACTTGAGGCAACGGAGATTGGCTTTGAGTTGCTGAAGGACTAGATGTGACCATGTGTATAATCCAGGAAAAGGCCAATGTGGTGGCACGATGATGCTTCTGAGTAGGAAGACTCCTAGCATGGGGAGGATTGCAGCGCTTAGTTATTGAGGGGAGAGACCATTGGCAGAGATGTGCAGAATTGCTAACAGTCTTGTCCGCTGGCAGATTTCAGAAGAGAGTTGATGGGATGTTGCTTTTATTGAGTCGGTCTTCTTTAGTTGAGAAAAATCCGTTGCCCACCACCAGTTTGATGATGAAAATTATGTCTCATTCGAAGACAAAAGTTATTGAGAGGGAAAAAGTAATGGGGAGGCTGTCAATGATCTGATGCGTCTTGCGGATCGGAGGCGCATTATGTGTGCCCAGGGACAGGCGATGTCATTAGATTATTGATCTGGAGGAGGCCCATTTGTACCGGTATTCCACCATCCGGGGGAGCGGCGAAAAGATGTATCATGATTGAGGTCAGCTTACTGGTGGTGTGGGATGAAGAGAGATATTCAAAATTTGTTTCGAGGTGTTTGACTGTGCCAGCAGGTCAAAGGTGTGGAGCACCAGCGGGCCTGGGGGTGTATCTCAGAGGCTGCCTCTGCCTACTTGGAAGTGGGAAGCGGATTACTGACTTTGGTTGTGGGTTTGCCTCCCACAGTGGGTGGTTATGACTCTATTGGGGTTTTGACTTGTTGATAGGTTGAACAAGTCTGCCCACTTATCCCGGTGCGGGTTAAAGTATACAGCAGAAAATAAGTTAGCCGAACTATATATAAGTCAGATTATGCGAACTACATGAGTTCCTGTTCTATCATTATCAGATCGAGGTTCACTATTAATTATCAATTTTGGAAGGCCTTACAACATGGTCTGGGTACTCAGTTAGAATGGAGTACGGAATTCACCCTCAGACAGATGGTCAATCTGAGCGGACCATTCAGGTATTGGAAGATATGCTTCGAGAGGTGTGTGATCGATTTTGGTTTGCAAGATGGGAAGGCATTACCATTAGGGAGTTCGCCTTATAATAACAGGTTATCACTTTAGGATCCAAATGGCCCAATTTGAGGCATTGTATGGTGACGGTGTAGATCTCCTCCTATTGGTTGGTTTGATTCGGCGGAATGGAGTGGACTCTTTGGATACAGACTTGCTTAGAGCTGCTATGGAACAAGTTCGTAGATCAGTATAAGACTGTTGACAGCTCAGAGTCGACAGAAAGCGTTATGCAGACCGGAGAGTTAGAGCCTTAGGGTTTATGGAGGGTGATCAGTTTGGCTAGAGTATCACCAGAAGGTGTGTAATGAGGTTTGGGAAAGAAGGGCAGCTTAGTCCTAGGTTATTGGACCTTTTGAGATTTTGAGCCCGAGTGGGAGGAGGTGGCCTATAATAAGTTGGCGTTGCCACTAGTTTGTCGCAAGTTATCCTGTTTTCCACGTCTCTATGTTCGGAAGTATTTATTCCGGATGAATCTCATGTGATTTCACTCGATTTGTGGAGCTGGGTCCCAGACAACTTGACATATGAGGAGGAAGCCTACTCCCTGCCATTAATTGGGATGGCAATCCGAAAGCTTAGGAACAAGGAGCTTGTTTCAGTGAAGTGCAATGGAAGCACCGTTCAGTACGAGAACAACTTGGGGAGACAGAGTTGAACATTGCGTGCCAGATATCCTCAACTTTTTGAAGCTCAGGTAATTACTTTTAATCTATGTCGAGACGAACATTGATTTTAGTGGGGATAATGTAATGACCCAAAAAGTCTCGTTAGAAGTTTTTGAAGTATTTATTTAACTTTAGGTTAATTCATCGATAGTTTATGGGCTAAAGTTGATAATTTATTTAAGACCCTATACCTTTTAGCCTTAGATTTAATAAAAATAAGTGAGTAAAATTATCACTTTTAATACATAATTAATTGGAAAAAAAAAAAAAGCGGGGAAAGGAAAGGAAAAAGAAGCCGAAAAGGGTTCGGACATTCGAAATTTGCAAACTGCATCCAGGTGAGATTTCAATTTTGAGAACTTTTCAATTTCGTAAATGAAGTGGCAATTTATGAGCAATCATATGTTTTCTAAGGTGAGGATAAGAGTGGCATATTGCTTTTCAACGTTATTAGTTGTTTACACGTGACTTCTTGGAAATTGGGGGCCATGTTGTTGTGGAAATTGTTTGGTCTCAATATGGGATGGGTTATAAGTAGTAATAAGGGGGATAGGGGGTTTGTTTTGGCCCACATCAAGTGTGCAAATTGTTCCTAAAAGATGAATAAAGTTACTGCCTTTAATTATATACATGTTAGTAGTAGGTTGATTTTAGTGTTTCTTCCAAATTCTTATCATATGTTATGATTATTGTACTATGTTGACAATTAATTATAAGACAAACAAAATGTGGGGAAAGAATTGATATGTTGAAGTGGGTTAAATAACAATTTTGAAAGTTAGAATTTGATTTCAGAATAGTAGTATATGTTATTTATTATTATTATTATTATTAATATAAAGATGTAGTTGGAAGAACCATGGACATGTGGTTGGCCATCAATGGCCTTATGAAAGGGTAGTGTGGAGGGTAAGGGATAATAATCTGCAAATTATTGCGGTCACTAAGGTGGTTATATTGTTTTTATTAGTTATTTTATTTTTTTCTCTTATCGCATTATAATTTTAAGTTTTTGATATATTGAGATAGTACTTAAATATAGATGAATTATATCATATAAAAGCAATTTAAGTTGTAGTATAAACCTTTTTCTTGAATTTGATAAATATGAGAGGTGGAATATATTGCATCAAGACTAGGGACCTTTATTATAAATTTGGGTGAAGTTTTGGGTCAAGATAAACATATAGTATGTAGTTTCAAAAATCTTATTGTGTTACTATTTGAAATAGATTGTGTTGACGTTCTGGAGTTCAACAAAAAAGGGAAGACTTCAAGTTCCGAAGTGATTGTTCTACTATTTGAGGCAAGGTTTTGGGGATTCTAAACCCTGTTACGCGTACGAAATTCGTTGTATTTCCTGGGTGATGTGGAGAATGATTTGGAGACTTGTTGCTTAATGTTGGTGTGGTTATTTCTTGTTGCAAATTGTCGCATTGTTATCAGATGTTCTCTCCTTTTCATTTGAGCATGTAATTGCATTGTATCTGACGGACATGGTTGTGGTAAGAGGATGTACTATTTGCGAGGGTCGTATCGCGCCGACGATGGATATCAGATTTCGAGGGACGTATCGCGCGCCCGCGAAGGGTACTATTATCGAGGTCGTGCGTACGCGCGACAGATGATGGACAGAGATGTCCCCCATGGGTCTCACGGCCTTGAGAGACAGCGGGGGGGTGTTGGATCGTTTAGGAAAGACAGCATCACGTATTGACATTGCATCTATGGTATCGCACCTTTTTAGTCATTGATGAACTTGAACAGTGTTTTGCTGATCTTGTGAATTGTTCTCTGTGAAGCTGTGACTGCTTGAATATTGAGTTGTTATGAGAATGTGTAAACTGAGAGAGTGTGTGGTTTATTGAGGGGGGTGGTTGGTTTGGTAAACTGTTAGGCTTGTAGCGTGGAGTTTTAGATTAGGCGTAAGAGTAACCCGTAATTGGTTCACTTAACTTGTTTTAGAGGGTTTGCTTGTTGGTACCGCGTGGTTTGGTACTCACCCATTGATTCTACAATTTTTGTAGGATACGAGCATGGATCTTCGTGGATACTGTCATGACTTTCGTTTCCGAGGGCATATTGTGGAGGATTGTGAGGTAGCTGCGTGTCATATCAGCGGAACTTTCTTACTCAAGTTTTATGACTTTGTTTTACTTGAAAGACAATTCAGGGTAGACGTCTATTTTATTTCAATTCAATATTTAACTTAGAGCTTGTAGCAGTGACAACCTGATTTTTGGGGGGATTCGAATTAAATGACTTGGTTATAATAGGAAGTGTAGTGGATTGTCATTTACTTCGATTACTAGATATTGGTTTAGGCTGGACTTGATCTTTGTGGGGATTAGACGAGTGCCATCACGGTCCCATTTTTTTGGGTCCGTGACAGCTCTTGGAGCTAATCCTGAATGAAGTTGCGATGTGACTATTCCTAACGTTGCAAAACTTGCTAATCGTCCGTTGGCTTCAAATGTGGACGTTATGTTCTTAATTTTTGTTAAAAATTGTTTATTATATACTAATATATATAATATATATATATATATATAATATATATATATATATAATATATATATATATATATGACTTGAGAATCTCATAATTGTAATGTTGTGAAGCTTACACACTACCTTGAAGAAAGAAGACTACTTGAGGTTGTGTGTTATGTATCTTACTTAGAGTTATTGTGAGCTTAACTTTTTATTAAAATCAGAGATTATGTCATGTATGATTTGGAGTAGGTCGAGCATAATGACCAAGATTCTCAACCGACCAAAATCTCAGAAACACAATTTATTACATACTTAAGGTCCGATAAACCCCGCAACTTATTTTATAAGTAGTTTCTCTACCCTTTTTCAGTCTACGTGACACTAGTGTGAAAAAAAAAGTCAACCATATTGGACCCACAAGATAGTTTTCACGTAGGCCGAAAAGGAGCCAGAAAATATGTAAAAAATAATTTCAGAGGAGGTAATAGGACCTTAATATACTATAGTTGGTTTGAGATTTCGAGCTAATTGAGGGGGTACTTGGGCATTATCCAACTCATTTGTTAATAATATTGGAGTTCTTTTCTCTTGTTAAAATGATTATGTT
>JAKWJA010002494.1:26714311-26791811 GCA_027704765.1 Solanum habrochaites | reverse complement strand
TCACCATAACATGCGATCAGCTAAAATTTAAGTAATAGCCTAATTATACTTCGTGAGGTTGTTAAGTAAGTGTTCTGACCTCATTTAATTGAAGTTCGTAAAGAAAAAAAACTATTTGAAGTTGAAATCATGTTTTGACATGAATTTCACTTGAAAATCAAATTATAACAACTTTTTCATGTTAGCCTGTTTTTCAAACTTCAAACTTGAAATTGAAATAATGAATCAAATTTTGTAAATAATCTCCAAATAAATAAAAGCAAGTATGGTTCATGAAAACCAACATGAATTGTGGTGCACTGGTGGTAGTGTTTCACCCTTAAATAGAGGTCTCGATTCTCGAGTTCGAGCTTTGGTACGAAAAAAATCCTGAGCTACCCTGAATGGGCTCTCCAGTGAACAAGTTGTAGATAGCCCTAGCCTACTCTTGCCTCATTAAGCAACATATATAACAGTTCCTAGCATTCAACTTGATTTCGATATTCACTTGTTCTGCAGTTTTCAATTGAAGGTACTGCTAGAGACATTTTAAAGGTGAGCAACGCCCGATTGAGTAGTACAATTGATGTGATGTCTTCTCAAGAATAAGATGATGAAGAGGCATTAAAATGGGCTGCTATATATAGAGAAACTTCCAACGTCTTCGTACAAGGAGAGGTGTATTAACTGAACAAGGACAGTGTAGAGAAGTTGATATAACTGATCTTAGAAAGACTTGTCGAAATTGCAGAGGATGACAATGACAAGTTCTTGTTAAAGCTCAAACAATCATATTGATAGGTAAAATGTTCTCTCTATAATGTCATGTTCAACATTTCAGACTTAACATTCTGTGTCATATCAAATGTTTAAACATACATTTTCTTATGAACTTTGATAGACATCAAAATAAATTAATGGTCTTCTTTTTTATTAGTGTAAGTTTCTTATTACCTCAATGAGGTGTTTGTTTTCTTTTTCATTTTGAATGATACAGAGTTGATCTTGATCTTCCAACAATACAAGTAGGGAGCTTCGATCAACTGAGTGTAGATGCAGAAACTTGTGTTGGCAATAGAGGTGTACCTACAATATTAAACTTCACAATCAACATCTTAGAGGTAATTTAATCTGAACTTTTATCAAGCATAAATAGTATTGAAGATAGATGTCATTACTTCATGCAATGTGCTGATCATGCTGTTTACCTTTGGATGGCAAACTAGATGGAGATCATAAAGTAAGAAACATAAGTCACATACAGACTAGAAATTTAATTCAGGCAATCTCGAATTTCATGTCGATAACTTTATGCATTCTTTCTGAGGTTTTCATGTGTCCAGGAGTGTGACATACAATGGTCGTGGGATGGATGAGTTTGTACCACAAAGGGCATCTGCTTATATAAGTCAAAAATGATCTTCATATCGGAGAATTAACAGTCAGGGAGACACTAGCCTTCTCTTCAAGATGTCAAGGAGTTGGACCCAGATATGGTCGGAGACATCTTCTCATCTTATGAACTCTGATAATTAAGCAAGTTTCATCTCTAGAATTGGACTGCTGGACATTTTCTTTAAAAAAAACTATGTGGAAATGTTAGCTGAGCTGTCTATCAGAGAGAAGGAAGCAAACATTAAGCCTGATCCTGATGTCTATATCTTTAATAGGTAAATACGTCTCAATGAATATTCAGTCTTACTCTATCAATTTTGATGAGAAATGACTCGAATATTGGTTTTTTGTCCAACAGGCAGGGCAGGATGCTAGTGTTGTAACAGACTATATTCTCAAGGTAAGAGTCATTTCCTGAATTACAAGTTCAATGAAGAAATGTTTCCTGCAATACAAAGTTTCATTCTGCAAATTTTGCAGATATTGAGACTTGACATCTGTGCTGATACCCTCGTCGGAGATGAAATGTTTCGAGGCATTTCAGTCGGAGAGTAAGCGAGTTACTGCAAGTTAGAGCAAAACCTGATGATCCAGAACCCAGCCGTAGTAATTAATGGTTGAGGGAATAAAAATGATGATAACATATCGTACAGGGGAGATGACGGTTGGACCAGTTATATCACTATTCACAGATGAGATTTCAACTGTCTTAGACAGTTCAACAACATTTCAGATAATAAATTCAATCAGGCAATCAATCTACACTCTTTAAGGAACTACTATGATCTCACTCTTGCAGCCTGCACGAGAAACTTATAACTTAGTCGGTGACATAGTTCTTCTATCAGATGGACCAATTGCTTACCAAGGTTCACATGAAAACATCTTAGAGTTCTTTGAGTACATGGGATTCAGATGTCCTGAGAGGAAAGGAGAAGCTGATTTCTTACTAGAAGTAAGCCTCATTCACAGCTGAGTTTGTTTAGTATTCCCAATCGCGGAACATTTCAGATTTCTGATGAAGTCTTTTTGTGTTAATATCAGCTGACATCACGGAAGGATCAAGAGCAATACTCAGTTAATCGAGATGAACCTTATAAGTTTGTAATTGTCAGACAAGTTCCAGTCTTTTCACATTGGACAGAAGCTAGGGGATGAGCTTGGTGTTCCTTTTGACAAATCCAAGAGCCACCCTGCTGCTCTAACCACACAGAGGTATGGTGTAAGCAAGAAGGAATTACTGAAAGCTTGCTCAGCGAGAGAATTCCTTCTTATGAAGAGGAATACATTCATCTGTATATTCAAGATAGTATACAAGTGAGTAACATTTCAAAGGATTGAAAAAAATTTACCCTTTAAAGCTGTTGAATGCTAATCTTGCGGTAAACAAAATATTCTGTTCTACTTTCCAGCTTATCATAATGGCTTTCATAATAACGACACTAGTCCTACGAACGGAGCTGCACAAGAATAAAGCAAGGGATGGGGGTGTTTACTTGGGTGCACTGTTGCTGCAATGATGATTATGTTCAATGGATACTCAGTATTGTGAAGCTTCCAGTCTTCTATAGACAAGGTGAATTTCTCTTCTTTTCTGCTTGGGCATATCAGTGTTATCAAAGGCGTGCTTAAGCCCTGGAGCGAGCCTCAAAACGTGTTGAGTGCCTTCGCCTCATTTTATGTGCGCTTCAGTGTCGTCATCAAGTTTCTAAGACAAACTTTTCTTTACCAATGAGCTTTATGAAGATTGTGACACTAAACAATTGATATTTCACTTTACCATTTCTTTTTCCAATTTCTTTTGTCATATATTTGTCATTCTTGCTTATAATTATTAGTCTTGGACTAAACATATACATTTGTACTTTTTTCTCCCTTTGCGCCTTTTTTCATTAAATCTCACGCTTTATTTGCACTTAAAGCCCCTATGGACCTTAGAGTTTTCTAGCGCTTTTCACCTTTGATAACACTGGTGCATATACTCTACCTACATGGATTCTTAAGATGCCAATCACACTTGCAGAAGTTTGTATTTGGCTGTGCATGACTCATTATGTAGTAGGATTTGATGCAGATAGTGGGAGGTAAAAATCAGTCTTTTTCATTCATACGCGACAATGTTTTCAGTTCCCAATCTGATGGAGATGGATTCACAATTTGCAAGTTTTTCAAACAGATATTTCTTCTTATATCTGTTGACTAGATGGCCTCAGCACTATTTTGCTTATTGGCAGCTCTTGGAAGAAATCTAATAGTTGCAAACACACTCGGATCATTTGCACTACTAACAGTTATGGTTATGGGTGGATTCATTGTATCTAGAGGTAACATTTCAAGCAGTGTTGAGAAACTGCAAGTACAATATACAACTTATATGTTCACCCTGTCAGAATGGTGGATATGGGGATACTGGTTTTTGCCTTTGATATATGCACAAAATGCCAATGCTGTCAATGAATTTCTCAGGAAGAGTTGGGCGCATGTAAATAAGAGACTATGAACTTCTATTAAAACGAAAAAAAAAGCTGTCGAGGCTGCATCATTGAAAGTTTACCTTTTCTTTGGTTTGTAGGTTCCTCCAAACTCCACAGATACCTTAGGTGAAACACTCTTAAAATTGTGTGGACTCTTTCCATCAGCAAGCTGGTATTAGTTAGGAGTAGGAGCTCTTCTTGGATATGTTTTGCTCTTCAATTTCCTTTTTTCAGTGGCCCTAACTTATCTCAACCGTAAGGATTCAGAAACCCATGTTATGCAACTTATTCTCTATACCATCTATAATAGGAATACACATTGACTATGTGGGAGAGCTATTTGTGCAGCTTTTGGGAAACCTCAGCCAATTCTATCTGAAGAAACTGTGACAGACAAGGATAGCCAACACAAGGGGTGAGGCTACTGAATTATCAACAGGAGAAAGGAGATCTTTTGATATAGTTTACGAAAAGGCACGAGGAAATGAAGTTCTACGAAGTGTATCTTCCAGGTTTATGTCCTCAAGAGTAGGAAGCATCAACGAGTCCGATGCAAACACGAACAGGAAAAGAGGAACAATTCTTCCTTCTGATCCCCTTTAAGTTGCAATATTACTCATTGGAAAATTTACAGTGATATACCTGTTTGAAACTACTTCTAAAGCGAATGCTGCAGACAATAAAAGCTCTACTTGTTTTGATCTGATCTCCTATCCTGCACAAAATAAAAATAGTGTTGTGACTCCAGGAAATGAAAGATCAGGTTTACTGAGGATCGGCTTGAACTCTTGAAAGGTGTAAGTGGTGCTTTTAGGCCTGGAGTTTCGACAGCTCTTATGGGTGTTACTGGAGCTGGTAAGACCACCATGATAGATGTCTTAGCCGGAAGGAAAACTGGTGGACATATAGAAGGAAGCATCACCTATATCAGGGTACCCCATGAAGCAAGAAACATTTGCTTGAATAGCAGGATACTGTGAGCAAACTGACATTCATTCACCACATGTGACAGTATATGAATCCTTGCAATATTCTGCTTGGCTTCAGTTGCCTCAGGAAGTTGACAGTGCAACTAGAAGGGTAAATTTAATAAATAAGAAAAACCACTCAGGTAATGCTTATAGAAACTAGCTCCTAAACTAGATATTGATGCTGCAGATGTATATTGAAGAGGTCATGGAGCTTGTAGAGTTAACCCCATGAAGATAATTAGTAGTTGGCTTGCCTGGAGTGAATGGTCTATCAACTGAATAGCGAAAGAGACTTACAATTGCAGTTGAGCTTGTTTCCAGTCCTTCCACAAGATTCATGGATGAACCAATCTGAGCACTAAATGCTACGGCAGCTTCAATAGTGATGAGGATAGTGAGAAATGAAGTAGATACTGGTCGAACAGTGGTATGCAACCATTCATCAGCCAAGCATCGACATATTTGATGCTTTTCATGAGGTGAATACATTTTCTTTGTTTAATTTTTATTTAGAGACAAACAACCTAATTCATCTACAACTAACTGCAGCTGCTACTTCTAAAATGGGAGGTGAAGAAACATATGTCATTCCATTAGGACACCATTCTTTTCAGCTTATTAAATATTTCGAGGTGAGAAAATGTAGATAAGATAATTGACATCATAATGCTGCCTAGGTACTAAAACTAATGGCTCTTTAATTTTGGCCTCGGGGAATTGATGGAGTACCTTAGACAAAAGAAGGTTATAATCCTGCAACATGGATGTTGGAGATCACTACTGCAGCACAAGAAGGGAACTTCTTGGAATCGACTCTGCAGAATTGTACAAGAACTCAGAGTTGTATGAGTATGAAATTCTTTTTGAAACGAAATCAAACTTGAGTTGAAACTGAACAGAACTTGACATGTTTAATCATGATTCTAAAGTAGACTCGGTTACCATATAATTCAGGAGAAACAAAGCATTAATCAAGGAACTAAGTGTGCTAGCCCCAGGGTCAAAAGATTTATACTTCCCTACAAAGTATTCTCATTCTTTTTTCACACAATGCATAGCTTACCTCTGGAAACAGCACTGATCAGAGACCATACTGGAGAAATCCTCCATACACAGCAGTCATGTTTCTGTTTACAATCTTCGTTGCTCTGATGTTTGGAACAATATTCTGGCATCTTGGCTCCAAGGGGTAAAGAGGGAAAAAATAAAAAGGTACACTACAAGAACTGCTCCTGATTTTGAAGACATTTGTTTCTCTTAGTTTCAGGTCTAATGTTTTGCTTGCACCAAATTTCAGTGGGAAGGCAACAAGATTTTTTCAATGCCATAGGTTCTATGTATGCTGCTGTTATGTTTCTTAGTGTGCAAAATTCTTCAACAGTTCAGCCAATCATCTCCATTGACAGGACTGTTTTCTATAGGAAAAGAGAAGCTGGGATGTATTCAGCTCTACCTTATGCTTTTGGGAAGGTACAGATTCATATTCCTTGATAGATTGGCACTGATTCCTTCAAAACCTTGGAAACCTTCTGATGCCTAAAGGACAAACTGTCATGTCCTGCAGTCGCGGAAGTATCTTATATTAAGAGGTGTCATTTAGCCATACACCACTTGAAAATAATACAAAGTAAAAATCAATTTGTGACAGAAAGTAAACACTACATTTGCAAGGCGAACCTTTACATATAGATGGGAACTTGTTGAAAATTTTGTGTACTCCACTGATATCATGGAATAATTGAGCTCCTTTACCTATTCATCCGGACAGTGATATATGGAGTCATAGTATATGCCATGATAGGATATGAGTGGACTGTTACCAAGTTCTTTTGCTATCTCTTCTTCATGTACTTCACCTTGCTATATTTTACGTTTTCTGGGAAGTAAGCATATGACAGAAGTTCCCTTTTTTCTTTTCACCATTTTTTCCCTGCTCAATTTAATAATGGAAAACTTTATCTCATATGCATTTATTTACTCTGTATACAAACATAAACATTTGCTCAATAAACCACTTAAAAGAAGAACACATAACTTTCTTGCTCAATAAGACCAAAGGAAAGTTCAAATTCCTACATGGTCATTCTCAGTATAATCTGTAGTCTAATGAAACTCAGCTGTAGATTCCCATACACAAGAAGGTATTATCATTCGAAGTGTGACAATCATTCAGAATCCATATAGTGAATTTCAAAAGCTCCAGCATGAACATAGCAAAAGCATACAAACTCGCACGCAATGCGGTTTCAGTTATCAATTGAAATATATACATGGCATTATTCAAAAAAAAGAACACAAAAAAAAGCATCTCATAAGGTACTGCCAACTGGATGATAGACTTAAGTTCTTCAATTCACTACCGCAACATCCGATCGAAGACATATGAGTCCACTGGAGCATCTCCTGCAATCTGAAGTGATGAGACAGCCTGTGCTGCAAGAAGATCAGCAGAAATTCTTTGAACCTCCCAATTCCCATCATCAAACCATTGATGGTGAACATTCCCTACCCAAGGTACAGAAGACACCATCCATGCGGTATTTTCCTGCTCATTCCACATTGCTCCATTCCCCGTGGGACGGCCCCCACCGGTTCCTTCACACTAAAAAAAATATTATTGAGATGGTCGTGATGAGGAGTATTGTCTTTCTCCACCATCACCAAAGGTCAAAAATTTCTTAGCAAGATCACCCAGTGGTCCTGGACCTTAGTATCACTCTTAAAGCACAAGCTCCCAGACTATCTGATTCTTTCCACCTTACCAAGACATGGCTGAGCAACTGTCGCGCAATCGCCAGCCTTCTTTCATCGAGCTTTTGCTGTTTTTGTTTTCTTTCCTCTCCTTCTTTTTAGTTTTTTGTTTCTTTCCCAATCTGAGCGACTGGCCGGCTGACCAGTAGCCACAGGCTTTCTCTACGCGCCTCTTTTTCTTCAGGCCTGTCTTTTTTAATTCGACCATCCCCATTCTCATTCCTTTACTTGCTTATTTCTTGCCTTTTCTAAAACCGCTAGGAGTAAGCATTTTAGCACATTCCATATTGTATATGGACCAAATTGACTGATCTATGGTGCCTCTTTAAGGACCTTTCTCGACGTTCCTTTTGTTTCAAGTTCAGTCGTTCACCGAGGGACTTACATTTATCTCAAAAAACTATTATTTTTCATTCCTTATATTCCCCTGGATTTAATACCCTTACCCCTTATCACCCGAACCAACCCCCCACCAACAAACTATGATTCCAAAAATATGAACAAAACTTATTATGAAACACCGACCTACCTAAAATTATTACCTAACACCACTCAGGCTGCTGCCCGCAATACCTTTCATTGTGCGCACAAGACAAATCCACCAGCAAAAACAAGGGGACAAGTTGAAGAAGGAGGAAGACCTGTGTTAAGCCTTACCCGCCACTTCCCTGTAGATTATCTTCCCACCCTTTTCCCTCCCCCGTGTTCCACACACCCCTTGAACATCTTATCCATTACGCCCCAAGCCAGGCACCCCCCCCCCACGCAAATACAACCTAATCATACCCAGCTGACTGACTTTGCATCAACGCTATTTCTGCTCCCCTCTACTAATTTTTCACAACAACGATCCCATCTGAAACCTTGCGCCCCCCCTACACCATCCCGAACACCCACGCCAGACCAAACGACAACTTCACCCCGTACTGTAAACCACCATAAAATGTCTACCCCGCCACCGACCCCATATTCTTAACAACAAAACCTTACTAGAACGTCTCAACACATTCATATATCGGGTCTCAACAAAAGAACCACCCCACCAGTGAAATCCTCAAGCCCGCCCCCCGCCCCCGTCCCCCCCGTTTGGAACACTGTCCAAAGGCAAAGCATGCTTCTGCAAACCCTTTTTTTTTTTTTGATAATGTGATAGATGCTTTAAGGCCAACGTAACTTGCTTTATTCCGCGCACTCTTTAAAATCAGATCATACATAAACATCCTCCTCAACCACCCAGACACCACAGAGAGCAAGCTGGGACCTGCAAGCTTCACTACCACGGAGCAACATTAACCGTGAACTGATTTTCTCTCGTGGGTGGGAACAAGTTGCCGGTAGTCAACCAAACCCAGCCATTTTTTTTTGGGTATATTTCAAAATTTGCGGCCCCCCCCCCCCCCGGAGTAAACACTCAATTCCCCCAGGACCCTCACTGTCGCTGAACTAATTCTAAGCAATTTACACAATCCAATACACCCTATACACACCACAGGCTGAACTGGGGTAACCCCCATAATGTATCCCTACACACCCACACCAACACACTCTCCTTAATATCCAATCATTCACTCGTAATCTCGTGCAGGGATCTACCCAACTCCCTCCCATTAATTTCACACCGTTCAACTGTACCGCGCCCGGAACACCTCTACCAACCGCCCGGGAATTTCATCCGAGCTTTGTACTCCAGCAACTAGGTTTAAATCTATCCGGCATTATAAATTAAAAACCCTTCAGTGAAAAAGCAACAGGAAAAACCCATCCTCTCTTCACTTTAGTTGTTTTATACAAAAAACACCCAATTTATTCATCCGTTTCTGAACGTAACGCACTGAACCCACGCCCGGTTTGGAAAAAATCCCCACAAAACTTTCCTGTTTTCTTATCAGAGAAGGACCAATTTTGTTTTCCCAGTGTCACCCACCACAATAAGCTAGCACACCCACCAGTAGCGGAATTCGTTTTTTTCCTATCATTTCCCACCCTGCGCGTCCTAGCCCGCCCCGTCTGTAGACCTGATCTTAAATCCCACTCACAACACCCCTCTCGAACTGTTCACCTCACTTCGACTCCATCTCCCCCAACATGGTTCCCTAAACAGCCCACAAGCGTGCCTGGGCCCCCGCCTGAGTAGAGGCAACCCCCGGACATCTCAACAAACACAAACACTGATTGTTTAATTCCCCCAGCATACTAGCGCTTTTCGTCTTCGCTAGACCTCACGGTGGCACTAGGCACACTTGTTCCCCCTCCACAACCCCCAAGAACACCCTTCGTTGAGCGGGGCAAGCAGCTCACATCTGAAGAAAACCCCCAATTCAACAAATGGGATTGTCATCTTAAGATGCTACTGGGAGGCGTCCAATTCAAACATCTCAATAATCATACATAAAACACACCAAAAATAAGAACAACCCAAATTCACTTTAGTTCATATCCCAAATTAAACATGGTTACAATTGATAATCCTAACTCGGACCCCACATCCCCCCACAAGCTCAATTCACTTCTCACCAACAAACACACACTTCTTCACACGACAATATCGACCCCAGATCGAAAAAAAATAACCACCGGGCCCCCAACCACGATCTCCTAAATTCAACATACATCGTAGATCTCCATATACAAAAAAAAACAAAAAATTAAAAACAAAACAGGACCTGTGGTAGATCGCTTCCCCAACCAAAATCTGCCCCGGCGCAGGGGACAAACGAAACATAACAGCGACGAGGACTCTATATATAGATTCAATGGTAAGGGCATTCAACCAATCAACCGAAAGGCAATGAAGAACGAAGGGAACCCCAGAAAACCCAGCTCTATAGAAATGACCAAGTGAAATTTCCGGCCCATTTCAAGTTTGTGTTCTTCTTTTTGTTCGTCCCTCCCCGGTCGCAGCATTGCTACGAGAGGACCGAAGCGGTCCCAATCGTACATAAAAAGTACGAAGGCTGGGACACGTGGAAAATCCTTGCTGTTCTTTTAGCCTTGTGCCCTTTCCTCTCGTGGAAGAAGCGGGCACCCATGGACACAAACCCTGAAACAGCTATTCTGGCAGAGGTGTAGCCCACAGTATAGACTCTTCCTCCTCCATACGCGCTCCTTTGACACTCTTGCCCCCAACCCCCCCCCCCACCCCTCTCATACCGAATTGTGTTCCCTTGCACCCAAATCCGAAAGCTTCACATTCCTTGTTTAAATTAATGACACACTCCAGGTGACCCTCTCGTACCCCCCACTTACGCGACCCACTATCTCTTATTGGAATGAGCGGCAACCCATTTACAGTAAATCCTATACTTCACCAATCTGATGCCCGTTGCGAATTTTGCTGACTTTATGTCCCCTTAAAGTCGGGACCATCCCTACAGAACTTCTTACCAAGAACACCGCCTATTGTCCATGTTTCCCATATTCTGAAGCTACCAGTAGTCATTTGTACCCGTACACTCTTTGCGTTTGATTTGCCACACGTTGGAGAACAAACATTGCACTTACCCCATCTTGATAATGACAAGTGGAGGAAGACAAAAAGAATTTTCCAACACCAAATGTCACGTTTCTAGTAAGACGGCCTCAAAGCCATTTATGTGTTGTGTGAACCAGTCACAAGAATACAAATTTGTCGACACACCCAACTTTACAACCAAGTTTGTAGAGGAACGAGAAACAATAATGAACATTTTGCTTTGCAATTACTAAACTAGTTAAGATTAGATTTGCACCCCCCCGCCCCCACACCACCGTCCTAGACACCCCGCAAAACCCCACAATTTTAAGTATCCCCACAATCACCCACACCCCCTCCCCCCCATCACGACCCTTAGGTACGGTATTACCTGTTTGTTGTTTTATAAACTTAAACAAGTCTTATACCACCCTTTACCAACAATTTGGGGTCTCTTTCTTCTCTACTTTGTTATTTCATCAATTCCGTTCCGACCTCGGATTAGTTTCCCCCGCTCAGTAGCTATATCAATGCTTTAACTTGCACCCTCCCTACGCTTATTTTACCTCTTCATTATCACAAAAAAACATAATTCTCAATTGTTCATTTTTCCTCATCCACCTACTTTACCTCCATTCTACGATTTTTAGCAAAGATTACACCTCATTCTTTATATTCAAATTAGTTATGTTGTTTTAATAATTATTTAGTTAAATATTTTACAAACATCTACCAACAATAATCATGCAACCGCCATTAAGATGAAAAACTTCACAATAACACAAAAAATCGAATTAATTTCAATATAATTAACAATATTACCCGTAACTACTGAATATTATATTATGTTATGGTACTTTTCGCTTGTATCTAATGGCATAGTTATAATTTTATTCATATAATTTTACTCCATTCAAGATTAACCTAAACACGAACCTTTGGTATTTAAAAGGGATATAGTTTGAAATTACCAATATCTATTATTCGCCCACCAAAAACATCATTATTCCAAAAACATGATTTGTTTTACCTTTTTACTCACCATGTGTGGAAAATCGTTAGTGCTATTAAAAAGTGTTTTAAGAATTAGTGTCTAGATTGATAGGTAATATCTGAACACGTCGTTCTAGCCCTCCTTTCTGGCGGGCCGCATCCCCAGATTTTCGGACCATCTCCCATGATTGCTTCTTGTTTAGTCACTACTCCCAAAAAATAGTTAAAAATCCTTGTTTTTCCCCCACTTTATCCAAATCTTCAACAAACAAATAATGTCATGGATCTGGACCCCCCCCCCCCACCCCAAATGAGAAGGTTTTTTTTAAATGGGGGAATGTGAAAAACGGCTTTGTTCTTGTGACAAAAAGTGTTTAAATGTCCTACTTCCCTACAACTCTTTATCTCCGGTAACACCACACAGGCTAGGGGTATGGGAGGAATTAAAAGAAAACTAAAGCAATCTTGTAAAGTTTGTGTTGTATTTGGCCACTGGTTTGGGTAGATTATCTGGCAGAAAAAGAAAGTGATGGCGATTTTTGGCACGGAATACCATATCAAAACATATACTAAGGAATACCTGCCCCCCCCATTTATTTTCCCCAACCGTTTTTGGCGGAGCCACAACTTCTTTTTTTCTTTCTTTTTATTTTTTATTTTAACAAAGAAAGAAGGTCTGCTCAATTGAAGCATTACCAAACGTTTTAGTCAGGTTGTTTTTGTCACTGCTTTGAGTGTTAAATCACGTGCGGCAATTTCACTGCTTCCCACGACCCCCCAAGATTCCACCACACACATATCTACATGCTATGGTTTTTTTTTGTTCTTTCTTAAGCACCCACCATAAATTCCATGGTCCCATCCAGACACCGCCCAGGCTTTACTCTTGTCCTATTTTTTATCCCACTAGATCCGCACGATTTTTATAAGGACAGTAGGACAGTAGCCCAAAATTTACAATTTATATATATTCGATACCATAACAAAATAAATTGAATTCTTTTTTGAAAGCCACATGCCCATTCTCCGTTTCAGCAAATACCACCACGTTTTTCAACATGGAGATCCTTGTGTTCAGGACCATCCCCGAGAAATCGCAGGAAATTAGTCCCGGCTCCTTTACCACGACAGCTACCCCCTTTTACCCGGACATTGCTACCCGTGCTGTTCACTTTTTCCCCCTTTTTTAATCTCCCTAATGCATAACTTTGCCCTACCCGCCACACTTCGTGCATTGTGCCTGTCGTATTTATTTTTTCCTCCGCCCTTCTCTTGCCACCACCCTATGGATTCGATCCCGTTTCCCCAAGGCAAACGGACATTGCACACTTCGGCTCTCGGCCGGGCCCCGGAGGGCCCCGTTCGGGTGCTCTCTACTACCCCAACACCTTCCACCCCCTCGTGCCGCGCGGATCCCCACACTCGAGTTGTTTCCCTCTGAGTTTAACCCTAAGTACGTGTCAACCTCGAACCCACCAATCCCCCACATCCTTACGCTTACACTTGACCCTAGCCCGCCGCATAAGTCCAACCATCCACAACACCGGCACCAAAACTGCCAAGGGGACCCCCCTCGCCACAGCCACCTAGCAGGCTGCTGCCTTCGGGTGGGGCCCCGAGCTGAAACTATGACACCCATTGACCTTGGCAACATCACCAATTGATCCCAGAGGGATATTTTCACGCCAGTTAAAATAACCCTTAATTACTACCACCACTCAAATACCAGAATTCACAACCCTGTAAATTCACGAAACACACCTCCGTGGTCCCACTGGGTCAAAAATGCATCCTGATGACCATAGATAACTGACCTATACTTACATCAAGAAGAGAACTCCACAGCCTAAATTCAACAGTCAACACTTCCTTTTTCCACCTTTTATACCTCTATGTTTTTGACCAAACTTATTTTCGTTTCCAATAACAGCATATTTTTCTTCTTTACCTTGCTTCGCGATATATCCCAATTGAAAAACTGCAGAGCCACCAAGATTCGAATCATTGCAGTCACCACACACCAATTTCTAATGGGAACGCCCATCACAACGTCACAAACCGCACCAGACCCTTAAAAACACCCAACATACCCATTTTTTGGGACTCAATCCACTACAGCTCCCCACCCCCACCAAACCATACTACCACACAACAAAAAAACAAGGACCACCACACCACTTAAGAAAACCACAACAACAAACCCCCCAACTTTTTGACCCAAGGGTCACCACTCTCTAAAACTATGGCCAGTTCCATCTTCACCTAACTTGATCATTCGATTTCTTGATTGACGCCCTTTTTAAATTGCGATTACATGACAAGTTAATTTTTACGTTTATTGAAATATCAATTCTGCAGAGAACATCAAACATCTTTTTTTTCTTTTAGCCACATCCCCCCAAGGCCTGTAACACAAAACACCGCCGCGCCGACGCCACCGCCGGAAGGAATATAAAACACACCCCGCACCTACCGAGAGACAAGCATGAGAAGAATTCTCAATACAACCAACCATATACATAATTATAAAACATTTGAAATAACCAAAAAAAGAAGAAAAAGAATTCTTACTGAATAAGAAGAGCCTAAATAAATACAAATTCATTTCATCAAGAGAGCTACATTTTTCTCTACTATCAAAAACATCAAAAATCACCCTTCCTCATTGATAAGAAGTGTAAAATGAAGAATCGTTCATGATCCTTTGGAAAGTCTCGTCCTTCGGTTCACTTCCTTTTCCAACTCTTCCGTCCCTCCTACTTCTTCCAGTTCCTGCATTAATAGTATTTCCTCTTATGTTTACATTAGAAACAATGTTATGTGTAACTTTAAAGTTGTTATTAACATGAAGGATCTCGAGTAAAGGCACCTTAGGTCCGAAAGAAAGGCCATATGGGGGGGAACACATGAAATTCTCGGAGTGATGAAAGCTGGGCAAACGCAAAAAATCAAACGGGAATGCATTAGAAAAAACTTACCAAGCCCAATCTAACACTGATCACGTCGGCGCTAAGTGTTGATCAATTTAACCGACTTGAAGGCAGCAGGCCACCTTCTAAAGAATAAGGTTAAAATGGGGGCTTTAAGGTTCCCACAACGGGAATCTTTGTGAAACAAAAAACATCGTTGAACAAACATGTATGCCATTCCAAATACTGTGGGAATCCAAGCCACGCATACACGGAAGATATTCATCAAAATTAAACCCATGTTGGATTAAGATCAATTACACTAGATAGGGACACACGATCTTATAATGAAAGCAAGATCAATTCATTGTTCATGCATTGCAAAACTCAAAGCATTTTAAATACGTTTGATGGAAGCCATAGTTAACTAAAGAAAGAAAGTTCTATGAGAACATACAGCACCGAAGCATAGTCCGGGAATGAGGCCTTTATGGAAGAAACCATAGTTGAGGAGGGCTATTGCTGGAACAGCGTTTGTTATGGCGAAAACGTCGTTCAGCTCAAAAGGTCCTTCTCTTGGTTTGTGGTGTGACTGCAACCATTTAACGTGAACAGTGATTTTACACCCCCCACCAAGAAATTGAAAATCAAGCATTTGATTTAACGACACCGCGCACCCCAAACATCAGGCATGGTGCCATGTGAAAGCATGCCACAGTGCTTTGTGTGCCCATCTCGCCCAAAACTCCATTCCTACCTGAAATTGCAAATTCAAAATCACTTCTGCTATTTCTAGCACACAATGAAGATAGCAAAAGGAACTTACAGCAGCACCAACAGAGAGAGCAAATGTACCCAACATTTCGGTTACAGGAACTTCTCCTCCCTATACCCAAACCCAAAAATAAAATCAGTAAGTCCCGAAAAGAAGAGTAAAGTGCGAATTATCAAGGGTTAACTGTGAACCTCCATTTGGCCACGAAAAAATCTGTTAAAAAACAGCATAAAAAAGCCATTAGAAGGTAAGCCCAAACTAGACCTATGCAGCCAACAAATAAGTAAAACCTCTCCGATTTCTTCCTAGCCAGTTTCTCCGCCAAGCGAGTAGCTAAGATCTGTTCCTTTTCAAAATCCTCAGCCTCATCGTCAAATTGAGGTTTCAGCTTCTCATCCTCGAGAACAAAGCAAACAGTGAAACTGGGTCTTCTTCTGGACCTCAAAATTGGGCCTAGATTAAGAGAAAAAGGAAGATTTGGAGAAAACAGTGAGGTGTACGAGTGGGTTTGGGCCAAGGAAAAGGAAAGAAAACGGTTGGACGGAAATAAATAGTTCGTGAGGTAGAGGAGGCGGAAATTCTGGCGGCGGCAGCCATTGATTGTGGAGTAGACTCTCTCTCTCTCTCAGAGAGGGTGATGGCAATTTAAGGAAATGTGTGCGTGAGAGTGAAAGTGGAAGAAAATGCACTACAGCCACAAGTTCAGTTTGTGGAGGGACTCATTTTTTAGGTGCTAAAACATTTTAGCCATTGGGAGAGAATAGGCTTTTTCGTCCGAACTTTACACTATTGCCCCCACTTACTATTTGTTTATTTTTTTAACAAAATTGTGGGTGAGGTAGGTGAAAGAGGAGTCTGAACCTATTATTTTATTCTTTCATTTTTAGGATTAAACTCATTTTATTCATATTCAAAATTTGGGTAATGCTGTTTTCCAACTTCCTGATTTCTTCCGTGAAGGATAGAAATGTCAATAACTATTTTTGATACTATCATATAACCTTTGATTTGAGTAGAAAGATTATTAAATATTGAGTATTTTTTAATTGAAGTTAAAAAGCTAGCTTCTTAATTTATTAGGTTCACTTAATATGGAAATGATTTGATTATTGATTTTAAACTATATACTATATATATATTTTATCTTTGCTAACTTCAGAAAAACATCCTCATCGGATTTGATAAGGTTGTTCAAATTTATTGAAAAAATGCATCCAGAGGCTGGCTACTTAGAGAATGAGCTGATGCTTTAAATAGTGGAGAAACATTTGAATTTTCAGGTGGGACATTTTGGTAATTAAATTAGAAAAGGAAGATGGAAAAGGACAGATGGCAGCAAAGCAGAAGAGAAATATGAGGTGGATGAGCTCTTCCAGGATTGCGGACAGTAACCGTACTCATTTTCTCCATTTCTTAAGCATTTCATTTTTTATTTTTTTTTTAAAAAAAGGATAAAACTATCATTAACTTATTTTATGATTTTAAACACTATCACGTAAAAAATTGAAATAAAAAGAAAATACTTTTTAAAATGTTGTTTAAAAGGTAATTACTTAGAAATACACAAGTTTTTAATATAAGAAATCTGTGTTTTACATATGTTAAAAAATTATAAAAGTCTCACATCGATGATTAACGAGATGAGATAGATTTCTTACGAGGCTTGAACAATCCTCCTCCTTTTGAGCTAGCTTTTTGGGTGTAAGTTAGGCCTAAGACTAAGACCTAGTTCCACATGATATCAGATTACACTACTAAAAAAAGGCCAAAAAGAGACCTAGAAATGGAGACCTAAAAAATAGGTCAATAATAAGAGACCTAATGAGGTCGCTATTAAATTATATCTTTTATTATTTTTTTATGTAGGAGAGCCTCGTGAGGTCAAATTTATGAATATTTAGTTTTTTTTACTTGACTGATTTAAAATTTTAAATTTTCATCTATTTTTAATAAAATGAGAGACCTCATGAGGTCTCTAATTTTTTCACTATTAAATTAAATTAAATTATTATTTTTAATTAAAGCAAAGTAGAGGACTCATGAGGTCCTACTTGTTTAAATAAAATAATAATTTAATTTAAATGAGTATTTAAAAAAAGTTGAGAACTCATGAGGTCTCTTAAACAAAACCAAAACCTAGCAACATTAAAATAGCTATCTTCTTCCATATCCTTAATTTTTTTCGTCGACCGCTTGCTCCCTTCTCAATGACATCGCGACCTCTTCTTTGTTCTCGTAGGACACCTATCCATCGTATCGTCTCTACTTTCTCGTCGACCCACTCCTCCTGTATAGACCCCTGCGCTCTACCTTGTATGTACATCTCTATCTCCTAGCTCATAGACGCAGTCGTGCTTCAGCAGCCCAGGTGGAGGTGCGCCCGACTCCATCTCCACCATTTGCAGTCGCCCCTCAGCACGAGAGTTCACTCAGATGATAGTACTGCAAAGAGAGGTGTTTCCAATTATTTCAGGTATTATTTGGTGGAAAAATAAATGTATTAAGTGTTCCCCTCATTTTTGAAGTTTGGTTTCTTTAATTTGGGTTATTCTGATTTCTAGCACTATGGCCTGTGTTCAAGATGTGAGGATTTCCATATCAGCCAAAGAGGATGTTTGGTTTGTTACATTTGTTTCTCCGGAGACTGTGATGTGAAGACCATTTTGCCAAAGAAATCCTCATTTGTATGTGAGCTAGTGCTTATCAAGCATTTACAAAAGAGAAGGCAAAGTCCCAGAGAAGTTAGGTATTAATCTTTTTATATCACAACTATTACTTATGTTGAAGTTTATATTCTTGATATTGATTGAATTTGATGTTGGGAATTGAAATTGCAGAACTAGCAACACCAAACAGCAGATGGGAGAGGGGGCATTCACGATGCGGTAGTCATACGGTCTGGACTCCAGTGATCCTTATGATCTTCAGCTTGGTAAGTAACACATTTTGGAATGTGAGGCTCCTAAAAGTTTCAACTTTTTAAGCTCTACTTTACTTATTGTGATTTACTAGGTGCAAAAATGTTTTACAACAATCACGATGCGCTGTGAGGAGAAAATTGTGAAGAACATGCTGATCTGCAACAGGGCAATGAGCTAAAAAGCAGGAGATTGCTGAATTTACAAATTCTTGATGTCAAAAGGAGCAAAGCAACCATCATCGTGGCCCTTTCCATGAGTGCTGTTGTATTCCCATCACCACCGCATTCTCCAGGCTCTCTTAGCAAAATAGGTTTTGCTCCCACAGAAAACCACCCCTTTGGAAGGCCAAGAAGAAGGGATATCTTGAGTTGCTTCACTAGTCCAGTGATATTGCAACTCAATTGAAATGGGGGTGGCATAAGTAATAGAAATGAGTTTTTAGGCTAAAGTTGAGAATGAAGAATTTGTTGATTTGATGTTTGTTTTGTTGTTTAGGAATGGTTTCATCAATTATGGACTCTCGTTGTTAACTTTATAATTTGTGATGGGAATATTTGTTTTGTGAATACATGATAACGTTGGATGGAATGTATTATATAACTTATGGATATCATGCGTTTTTGTTAAATATAATTATGGTTGAAGTGAGTTGCAATTGAGTTGATAAGGAACTTACGGAAATGTGATGCCTTCAATTGAGTTTTTGAAGCTCTTTTGAGTTTGATTTGGGTACTGAATTTTTAAAAATGGACAGGTGATGAGAGCCGCAGAAATGAAATAATAATTTTCTGCAGTTTTTTTTACAGAAAAAGAGACCTCATAGGTCTCTTTTTGCATTAATTTCAGATATTTCAGAAAAGAGACCTCATGAGTGTCTTTTTGCATTAGATTTTCCATAATTCATTATTGAGAACCTCACGGGCTCTGAAAAATAAATGCAGAAAAGAGACCTTATGAGGTCTCTCCTTTATAAAATAATATAGGTAATTTAAATTAAATAATTATAGCGAACTAATGAGGTCTCTTTATTAAAATATAAAATTAAATAATATAATATAAAATTGTGACCTCATGAGGTTCTAATAAAAAAAAATAGAAAATTCAAATTAAAATAAACAATAGTGGACTCATGAGGTCTCTAAAAAATCAGATAATTTGTAAGGACCTCGTGAGGTCTCCGTTTGGCGACTCATGAGGGTCTGTAAAAAGTGACCTGCATTTTACTGACCTACATTGAGTCTCTTTTCGGTCTCTTTTTCCCGAAAAGAGACCTCGTGAGGTCTCTTTTCTATGTCTCTTTTTGGCCTTTTTTTAGTAGTGTTAGGGTCCATCTCATCTGATGTTGGTGCCCCCAAAATCAAAATTGATCATGCACTAGATGCGAAGCACTGAGCGTGAGGTATGGTGTTAAAGTATGACAAAAGTTTCACATCGATGATTAATGAGATGTGTGGACTCCTAATAAGACTTGAGCAATCCTCCTCCCTTTTGAACTAGTTTTTAGAGTGTGAATTAAGCCTAAGACCTAATCCCCAACATGAAATTTTCTATATGTAATTTGTTATATAATATATATATATATATATATTAAGTATATATATATATATATAGATATATATCTGATATATGATAAATTCAAGTTGAATTTACATGTAATTTATAAAAATTATTAAATTCAAAATTTTGTCAATAATACTTTGCATGTATATTAAGAATAACTCTTTCATAGGTATAACCTCTAACTTTATGGGAACTAGTTCCTAAAATATGCGTTGCAAGTTTGTCCAAATACAATTATATAAAGTTGAAATTTATTATATAGGAAAACGATTGAAAAAAAATTAGTTTCTTATCAATTTATATTTATTTCATTATATAAAAATTAAAAAAATAAGTAATGCTACTAAAAACATATAATATATGAATATATCAATAGATTTCATCCTTAACAATCTCTCATTATGCTCCATTTAGTAAGTACACAAATATAATAGTATCTATTTAAAGAAAACTCTATGGAAGGTAAAAGAAAAGTATTATAAAAGTAGTTACCTGTAAAAACAAATATAAAAGTCATAACTTAGAAGGTAGCATTAATAATATGGAGTTATAACATTCATAATTCATAGTAGATTTAAATAAAGAAGTACAAATCGGTAAGGAATATAAAAAAATCTAAAACAGATAAGAACAAAGGGCAACATTCATATGCCTTTTAAGACTTTAATTATATATATATATATATATATATATATAGATATATATATATTAAAAAGAAATACATAAGAGTTCATTCTGATGCCTTCTCCATACAAAAAAGACTATCTAAAACTGGTACAGATTAAACCATGTTACAAAATAACATATAATTAGAAATAACCAAATATTTAATATAAAAAATTTAAAAAAAAAATGAAATAGGCCTAAGATTTTACATCCAAAAAAGAGCGACTGGTTAAACTAAAACTTACTTTTAATCGAATACATACTCATTGTCACGATCCAAAATGGGCGCGTGTTGGCACCCACACTGATCTACTAGGTGAGGAACCAACAATTCTAACACAACGTTTACCAACATTTCAAACCATAATAAAATAAAAATATACTGCGGACGACTCAAAATCTTATTTAATATAACCAATAAACAAGCTTCTAAAGCTATAATACTTATCCTCCCAAATATCTGGAAGTCAAACACACCCAGACATTGTCCTCAAATTTCTAAAATCAAGAGTAACTAAGAACGGAATGTAAAAAATAATACAAAGAGTAGGTCCTGTCGCGAACTTTCAAGAAATAAAGACGCGAAGGAGAGAAATCCAGTCGGAGCTAGGGTAATAGCTCACCCTGAAGTCTGATGTGCTGGAAACTGGCTAAAGTTGGGGGGGGATGGCGAGTCGAAGTCGATGCCGGCACTGCTTGCCACTACACAAAATAATTAAAAGAACAAATACAAGTAGGGGTCAGTAACAAGGAACACGTTCCTGAGTAGGTATCATCGGCAATCAAAATAGAAAGCAAATATATCAAGTAATATTATAAAATCAAACTACAAATACCAACACGGTGCAAACAACAAGTTACAAGAAACATGGGCAAACAACATCAAGCGCACCTATGAGGGACTCAAGCCTTCCACACCATACGTATTTGGGACATAGTTTCTTATATAAATTGAGCTATATTAAATGATTCAAGATTACTTCCCTCATTCTTATGGTGTCGGAATCGTGTGGTACACACCTCCTCCGATACCCTTACATACACGTGTCGGAACGTGACCACCCGATCCCCTAATACTAGGGGCGGAAACGTGACACTCGATCCCATATCATACATATCGTGTCCCGGAAGTGACAACCCGATCCCTACACTACTACATGTCGGGAAGTGACACTCGATCCACTAATCTCATTTAATTCCATTTGTTCAAGTCTTCGGTATGCCCAAGGCGTCATCTTAACAAGAGAGAATTTAAGATTGAGATTCACAAATCACAACATACAAACACAATCACGCCATATAGAAGACTTTACACTACAACAATAACATACAATCGCCTAATTTAGAGTTTACTATGAAGATCAGCATAACATAACCTACCTCAACGAAGAATCTCGATAAACAAGTTACTTCTCAATGCCTGTTGCGTTCCTCTTCGCTTATCCCTTTTCTCGCCGGTTCTCGCTCCTTTTCTGTTTTTTGCATTTTTCCTACTATCCAATATTCCTTCCCATAGGTTTTTACACACATCATGACAATAGCTCCTCTCCTATTCCCATAAAACACTTATAAACGATGATAAAAGTAACCCCATATTTATTTCAAGGTACTTCTTTTAACCCCCAAGTAAATAACCTTATTAAACTCACCACTAATTTCATGACGTTTGTCCATGAATGGTCCAAAACACCCCTTTAAAAACTGTTTAGCAAGAAAATCCGACCCAGTCTTGAGGTAAGCAACCTGTGACGGTCCGTCGTTTGCCTATTGGACAGGTCACGTCCTGCAGCCGTCCGTTCACAAGATTCAGAGAATATAAATTCTAGTGAGGGTTTCTTCGTCGACACGGCTCCATGACCCGTCTCTCTACGCGCGTACGTGAGTGCAGCTCCGTCGCGGAGTTCAGACAGCAGGTCGTCCCCTCTTCACTTACCCAGATTTCAGGAGTTTGCAAGTGTTTTGGCACGAAGACGCCCGGACGGGAACCGGTGTGTCTATGACGGTTTCGCATCCTAATTGTCGTCGAGGGCAATGAGGAGTAGCGACAGGCAAAAATTACACATGTGGGACGACGGGGTTCATGACGGTCCCGTCATGGCCCATGACGGTCCTTCCGTGATCCGTCGACCCAGTCAGTTTTGAATCACAAATGACTTACTGACCCGAAATGATAAACCGGTTTGGTTTGTTTCTCCCGGTTTTTCGTTACAATGGCCATACCAATTTACCCATAGTTCGTCCTTCGGCATCCGAACGATACAAGAAGACAAGACAGAACAGACACAAGGGCGAGAGACAGAGTACATGAATGGCAAAAAACGGGTGGGTATCTTGCTTAGCATACAGCCTCCTTTCTCCCAAGGGGACTCTTCAACTGGGATTCCTCCCCATGAACCTTGATGCGAATGCATCTCCCTGATCTCAACCTTGCGGATTTCTCTATCTAGATGCAACAAGCTCTTCCTCATAAGACAAAATTCCGTCAATCACAAGAAGAAAATGAATCCAACGAGATAAGGTAGTTTGTAGTTTCCATCCCAATTGTATCTTTTCAAGCATAATACATGAAATACCCGGTAGGTGCACTCGTGCTTTGACAGTCCTGGGAGGCAGGGCTAATGTCATAAGCTACCTCCCCCACTTCTTCAAAAAATCTCAAAGGACCAAATTACACGACTAAGCTTTACCTGTTACCCAAACCGCCATCACCCTTCGTTTCAGGGCGAACCTTCCGCAAGATTGCTCACCCTACATGAAATCCAAGTCCCTAACCTTTCGATCTTGCATATTCTTTATGCCTGTTTTGAGATGATGGAAGCTTCTCCTGAATGAATGTTACTTTTATTCTAACGATTTCCTTAGAGGATCGGACCCCATGTCTCACCTCAAAGCATCCAACCAAACCAATGAGAGACCTACATATCCTCCATACCGGTGCCTCCTAATGGGGCCATTTTTATCAATACTTGAGTGATCTAGTATTATTGTATGAAAACTCTGCTAAGGGCAAGGAAGTTATCCAATGACACCAACCTCTATACACATGACACAGAAGCAATCTTCCAGACCGAACGTTCTGCTCAGATTGACATCGGTCTGAGGGTGGAAATGCGGTACGAAGGTCCAACCTTAGTACCCTAATTCAGCATCAAATGTTCTCAAAACTTAGGACGTAATTGCGTACCCCGACTGATATGATGGAAGTGGGAACTCCATGCAATCGCCACCAATTTCGAGATATAGGAGGTTGGCTAACTTGTCTCTGCCTTGTAAGTCATCTTGACCGGAATGAATGTGAGCAGACTTAGTTACCTATAACAATCCAATGGAGTCATTACTTTTCCCAATTTCTTGGAAGTACCCCAAACACAAAACCATGCCAATTCTTTCCATTTCATCCGGGAATGGGCATTTCTGATGTGTTTACTTCGGGGCGCTTGGTGCTCATACTACCTGCGACAATTCGGGCATGGGCAAACAAAATAAACAATGTCTGCTTATCACCCACCAAAAATGTTGCTTTAAGTCACGATACATCTTGGTTGCACCAGGATGTATAGGAATCCTGAACTGAAGCCCTCGTAAGAATAGTGTGAATCAAATTTAACCCGGGGCTCACACACATCCATTCCCTTTAATTCTCAAACGCCCTTCCTCATTCAATTATGCCTCTTTAGCCTTTCTCTCGTAATACCATATCTCGAATTCGGCTCAGTTAGTCCATCAGTAAACTGTTTGCCTTAATCTTGTCAAGAAAGAAGATTTGCCTTCACACAGGCCAAAATCCTCCCTTCTCCAGTACTTCCAACCTTCATAAAGTCATAGCCAGCCGGATCGAAGTCTGTGCTAACTCTCTAGCCAAGGCGCGCCTTAGAAAACCTGCAACGTGAGCTAGACTTCCCATGCTTCCCCTGACTTGCTACTTGAAAAGTCATCCCTGCCCACAAAAACATTAGCTTTTACTGGGTGAAAAGCTAAGTCTATCTAGGTCCTTCAGTAGTTCCATCCATCTCCTCTGTCTCAAATTCAAATCTTGCGTGAGTAATAGACCATACTGTAAATCTACGATGATCTGTTATATAGACTCACTCTCTCTCGTCGCTTTCCACACTAACCACCATATAATAATGTCTCCATTGCTTTAATGCCACAAACACTACTGCAGCCAAATCCAAAAGTCAGTGGGTTCGGAATCACCTGCATTCATTGCACCTTTAGTGCTCGCGAAAGCATAAGCAATTAATTTTCTTTTTCTGACCATCAGAAATGCACCCAAACCAGATAAGATGCATCACAATACACAATGAAACTTATTCCTTCACCTGGCAAGGTAAGATTGCCTGGCAGGATTGCAGTAGTCAACAAGGTGTTGAGGTTCTGGAAGCTTCTTCCACATTTGTCCCCGACCATACACAAATAGAAACATTGCGCTTTGTCAAAATTTGATCAGTTGGGAAGCACAGACAGCAGAAAATTCCCTGGACAAATCGACTGTAGTAGCTAGCTAAGCCAACAAGCTCCATTACCTATTGTAAAACATTAGTAGGTCTACCCCAAACTCTTCATACTTCAATCAGGGAAGGAATCCACCATCACTCCATACTTAGTCAACTAGGGCCCCCAAAGAAGGACACTGAATCTAGCCAAAACTCACACTTGGAAAATTGGGCATACTTTTTTTCTCTTCAACACTTCCCAATACCATCTCAAAGTTCCTCATGTTTCTTTCCTGCTCTTTGAGTATACTAGTTATCATCAATAAATACATAACAAAAAGATCCAGATATGGATTAAAATATCCCGTTCCCACCTTTACCCCTTTTTTAATTGATTCCCATCTCTTCTTTCCGTCTCAGGCTAAATGAAAGAAGCAGGGGTAATTCGTAAGCCTAAAAAGAATACTAAGACATTCATAATGCCCATACCTGGTCGAGAAAAGCAGTCTTTGGCTGGCACATCTGCTGCCCGTTATTTTTCAATTGATGATACCAGATCTCAAATCGATTTTTGAGAATGTTAACAAGACCTTGTAACTGACTCAACCAACAAATCATCAATGCGAGGAAGCGGATACTTGTTCTAAGTAGTCACCTTATTCAGTTGCATGTAGTCTATGCACATCCGAAAACTCCCATCCTTATTTTTCCAACCAAAACTAAGAACAGGAGCCCCCAAGGGATTTGCACTTGGTTCTAATAATAGGTCTCTGCCTATACCCTAACCCAACTACTGAAACCTAGTGTGCGACCTCTCCCTTTATATCTCCCCTTAACCTCACAGAATCGGATGCACCAGTCTCTCTAATAGACGCCGGCCTAGCACGTATCTACATGGGGTCGTCGCGGCACGTACTCATCTGTTCGCATGGTCTTTAGATACTACCCAGCTCAAAAATCAACGTCCCTCGATATCCCTATCTTGGTGGTCCCACTAACAGGGATCCCCCCCCTGCCACCGAGTCCTGCAGGCAACCACCACATAGCAGAAACTCATTCAGACCCTATCGGATCAAAGACTCAATAGACAGTCCCGCGGTACTTTGGAAGTCTCATTCCATTGAGATGGTGCCAAGAAGGAATAAACAACCTTTATAACAATACCTCTTAGGCGCTGAAGAAAAACAGAAAAGAAAAGAAACATAGATGATAAACGGATGAGGGGGAACTGTAGTCACCCTCCCACACTAGCTGGACTGTTCCAGGGCGTGGCCACAATGTCTCTTGACACTATCCGTCCAGTTTTGCTTTATGGCACCCCTTACATATACTCAAGATGCAAAATTTGGCAGAAAAGCCAGGATCATACCCAGAACACATCCAAACTCATACACCATCTTCAGAATAATTCAACAATCACATGGGTCCACTTACCTTCCCAATCCCAAAATTCCACAAGCTACAAGAACATAACAACCCTCTCAACTATCACAGACTCCACCCACAGGAGTAGAGACATGGAAATAGGCATGTCAAGCAAGTTAACAATGTAAACAAGACCAGGAGCAAATGAGGAAGATACATATGGAAAATGTGGATCCGGACAAATAATACAGAAAGTCATGCACATCACAAAACAAAAGATAGCTGTGATAACAGCATCAAGATGTCTTGCTTCCAGACCCCCGGGAAAAGAATAACAAATGGGCCCTATCACCTGTCTGCCTGTGCCCCTACCATGTTCGTGTTTCTCAGAGTAGTTCCAACTTGCCCGCCACCCCCGGATTGATTTGGTGACCACCCGTACCTTGGGCCAACACAGTCCTCCGAAGACGGCCTCTCCCTATGACCACCTCTACTCTAATATTGCGGGGCCTATTGTAACTCTGTTTGGACAATCTCTCCTAATATGTCCCGTCTCTCCAATCCACTAACAAGCTCGGATGTCCCAAGCATAGGTCTCTGTGAGAATGACGAAGTCTGGGGCATAACCTCCAAAATCACGAGAAATGTTGGACTGGTCTGCGATGAACCCCAAGCTAGGCCTGTAGTGAAGTCTGGAATAGGTCGGCTGGAGTTACCCTCCTCGTGAAACTCTGTCCTCTGGAGTAATAACCACTAAAATCGCCTCCGTACGGAAACTTCTTGATGTCGACGCCGTCGGTGATCACGTCTGAAGTTGTTTGGCTTCCAACCCCCCTCTACCTCATTACAAGGTCAACCACTCATTGAAAGGGATTTTGCCTTTTGCAGTAGCTAACTGTACGGCTCGGGGCTTGTAAATATGCCTCAATCATTTACAGCGGCGAATCCGCTCTTGGGACTGAAGCAAAGCTGGGTCCCCGCGCATACTGCGATGTGCACCAAAATTTGCCCCCCTACATAGCACGTAAAGACATACTGCCTTCCCACTTGCTCTAGACTTCAGGAAACTCATGCTCTCCCTCTGTCTCCTGTCGCCCCCTTCAAATGTCCACCGGCAGCCCGCTGGGTACTATACTTCTCCCATCACACAAGCCTAGAGATGATGCCCAAGTCATACGGTGGTGCCCTGTGGTAGTTGACACTCAACGTCTCCGCAGCCACCACATTTTGGCATGTCCATGGTTCGTCAAAACTTGATTAGCGTCACATCAATCTCAACCCCGCCCCATCGGCTCCTCGTTTTCTACTATGTCCCACCTTATGTACCGCAGCTCATGACAATCAACAAGAAAATCATAGCCATCCTCAGAGTCATCACCCTTGAAGACTGGGAGAGTTTCAACTTCATAGATCCTAGTGCAATCCGTTCATGCTGGATCACTCCCCTGTCATTATCGGGCCCTGTAGCAATCGTAGGGAAACCGTGTCACCTACTTACAATGAGGCATTCCATGCGGGGAGCCACAACAGCTGCATGTTGTACTCCGGAAACCTGAGGTTGCTGGCGGAGAAAAACCTGTGAGGTGTCTGCTGATCAGATTAAACACGCTAAGATAAGTAAGACCTGGTTAGTTAATCCTCTCTGGGGCTAGGTCTAGGGTGGTAAATTCCCGCATCCTTGAAACTTGCTCACATTTTCTCCTTCCTACCTTCTCTGACTACCTCTCAGTCTGGTGGAGGAGTCACCGCCCCCACCTCTAGTACTGCTGGACCAGATGTTTGTCCTTACCCCCTAGAGGACGTTCCTCCCCGCAGACTTCTACCAGGCCTCTTGCCCACTGTCCTCTTCGAGCTACAGCCCCAGGGAGGCTCAGACGCACCCTTGCTCTTGCCGGGTGCGGGTGTGGAACAGTTGTTTTGCTCTAGTTCAACAATCTTGCGAAATAGAGTGAGAAGGTCAGATTCACCAATTTGTATCACCTACCATACCCTCCCTCCCCCCCCAATTTCGACCCAAGTAAACGCACCTTTTCTTCCCTCCATCCCTTCCTCGAAAGGAAGAATAATGGAATTTCCTAAAGTCCCTTTTTTTTTTTTTTTTTAGTTTTTTTGGTTTTTTTGTTTATTTAACATGCCCCCTGTGGTTCTGGGGGGGCGGGGCCTCTTCAAAGAACAAGTATAAGCGCGTTTTCCCATACCTTCCTCAAGACTATAATAGACTCGTTCGTGTGTGATGAGACCACGACCTAAGGCTATGATTACCCAAGTCGTCACGACCCAAATGGGCCGCGAGGGGCACCCACACCAATTATCTTACTAGGTGAACGAACCAAACACTTCAAACCCCAACGTTACCAACATTTCTGAACCATAAATAAACAAAATATAATGGGAAGGGACTAAAATCTTATTAATATAAAACCCAATAAACAAGCTTCATAAAGTATAATACTTTTCTCTCCCAAAAATCTGGAAGTCAATCACACCCAAGTAAATAACATATCTATCCTCAACTATTCTAAATCTAGAGCTAATAAGAAGCTAAACTATAATAAGAAGTTGTCCATGCCTCCCCCGACACACAATCGACATCAAGACGCTGAGACAAGGAGAGAATCCAGTCGGAGATGAGTAATAGCTCACACTGAAGTCTGATGTGCTGGAACTGGCTAGAGTTGAGGGCGAGTCGAAAGCGATGGCGCACCTGCTGCAATCCACAAACATAACTAAAAGAAAATCCAAGTAGGGTCAAACAAAGAACACGTATGAGTAGGTATCATCGACCAACTCAAAATAGAAAGCTTATATATCAAGTATTATAATAAAATCAACTTTACACTACTCTAACACACCTGGTCTCAGGTCATACAACACAGTACAAGAACCATAGGCCAAACAACATCAAGCGCCATCCTATGAGGACTCAGGCCTCCACACCATAATCATTTGGGACATAGGTTCTCTTCAAAATTGAGTATATAACATGATCAGATACTTTCTTTAGTACTTATGGTTTGGAACGTGACACTCCGATCCCCTAATACTAGTGTGTCGAACGTGACACACGATCCCACTCAATACTATGTTCGGAACGTGACACTCGATCCCCTATACTACCGTGTCGGACGTGACACCCGACTCCCCTCCCCCCAATATAAGGGGGTCGGGACGGACACCCCGATCCAACTAATCTCAGAATTCCATTTGGTTCAAGTCTTCGTTATGCCAAGGCGTCATCTTAACAGAGGAGAACTATTAAGATTGAAGAGTCACAATCCAAGCATACAAATACACACACAATCAAGCATATTAGAAGACTTTACAATACCACAATTACATTACATCAATCGCTATTAGTGTTTACTATGAAAGATATGCATAAATACCAAACCTACCTCCATCCGAAAGATCCGCTACAAGTTACTCTCAATGCCTTTGCTTTTCCTCTTCGCTTCTCCATTTCTCGCTCGTTCTCCCTCTCTCCTGTCTTTTATGTTCATCTCCAAATTTTTTTTCTTTTACCTAATTATCCTATAATCAATTATAAAAGGATGATAAAATAACCCCAATATTTATGGCACAAGGTTACTTCTTTAACCCCCAAGTCAAATAACTTTAGTGAGTTCAACACTCACCAACAATTTCATTGAAGTTTGGAATTGAATGGTCCCAAAAACCCCCTTTTAAAAACTTTTTAGAGAAATCAGACCCAGGAGCGAGGTTACGACAAACTTGTTTGACGGCCCGGTCGTGCCTATGACCGGTCCCGTCCTGGCAGGGTCAGTCACAAGATTCAGAGAATTTAAAATTCCTCAGTCGCACGGGTTTGTGGCGGTCCGTCGTAACTCTAAGAGGTCATGCTACAGCTCCGTCGCGGGGTATGGTTAGAGAGGTCGCTCCAGTACCCAGATTTCAGAGTTGAAGTGTTTTGGCACGAAGACCGCCCGAAGGGACCGTTGTTGCCATGACGGTTCGTTCCTACTGTTCGTCGAGGCCCAATGAGCGAGAGCAACAGGAAAATTAACACATGTGTGGGAACGACGGGCAGGTCCATGACGGTCCGTCATGGCAATGACAGTCCGTCGCGTGAATCCAGTCGACCCCCAGCGTTTTATCACCAAATGACTTCTACTGACCCGACGAAACGACTTAAACAGCCTCCCCGTCGTTACATATATATAGTTAAAGATTTATAGATACAGATGAAATGGTGAAGACGTTGTTTCAATAATGTTCAGAAGTAGTGGATCTGAGACACAAGGGAGAGAAAGGAAAAATGTTTGATTTTTTTTACTAATAATGTCAAACATTTAATTATACTAAGATGAGAAGGATAACAAATTTAATCCATTAACCACACTAATTTTATAGTAGAAACAAAAAAGAATAGAGAATTTTTTTTAAAAAAAATAATTTCTAACAATTTCTTATGAAATAATTTTCTAACAATTTTTTATGAAATATGTTGTCATTTCAACAGTTCGACTTTTACACTTCATAATTTTTAGCATTTGTTATAATATATATAATATTACGTAGTATTTAAATAATTTGAATTGAATATTAGTTAGATTGCGATCTGCTATTTTAAATATGATTATTTAATGTTAAACTTAATTATATACTATATTAATCTAATTAGGAAATAACATAAGAACAAAATGATTTACCTTAATTTTAAGTTTAGGAGCTGCCCAATCTTATAATAATACTAGTATTCGTTGCACGCCGCGTTGCGCGTGTAATCTTTATGAGATATCATTTCCTTAAAAGATAATACTACATAAATAAAATTTAAATATGTTTAATTGAGATTTTTTACTTTGTTTTTACTCCTAATGGTTGACACTCCCAATTTTCTGACCTCAAGTGAAAGCATCGAATAATAATATGAGAAATTAATAAAAGAAACTGGGTGTAATTCAAAAAAATAAGATGGCAAAGCTAAAAGAAAAACATACACAACATCTATATATTAAATTTTCTTGATAGTTACGTTTTATGGGTAGATAGATAGAATAATGCTTAGAGAGTGAAGATTAACTTTGATGTGCGGAAAACAAAACAATTTTAACTTTTAATGAATGGTTTAGTATTGTAGTAAATTTTTATCCGATAAACATTTAACACGAATTTAGTTAACTATGTAAATATTTAAAACTAAAGATGTAAAACGTTTTACATTTATATTTTAAAAATCAGATATTTATGAATAATAATTATTTTATATCAAATTAATTCTATATACATAACTTTCCACCTTATCTAAATATTATATGTTTACCGTTTTTCCATAAAAAGAACAGAACCAGCGTGTAAACATCTATTTATCCCATCATTCTTCACGATGACAACGTAATGTCGATGTAAAATTATAAGTACGGAGAAAAGAAAAAAAAAAAGGACACATGCTAAAGATGTAACACACGGCATTCATTGTTTGTCTTGACTAGCGAAATGCCAACTTTGAGCCATTCCAAAATTACTAAATATGAACTTTACGAACCTACACTGTTAATAAAACACGGAACTATGATTCAAGAAACATGTAAGACCGATTCAGAGACCAAACACACGTCTTTACACCAGTACATTTGTCTACCACAGTATACAAAACTAACAACACAAGCACTCCCATGCACTCAGTAATTGATTTCATCTATTCTCGGTTTGAAAATGGCCCTCACCCTAAGGGAATCTCACAAACTTTCACCTCAATTGTGACCTGATTTCAATGTGTCTAGAATTCCTACATACAAGATTGTAGGAGTAGTAAATAAAAGTTTTCTTGAAAAAAGTGAAATTGAAGGAACAAAATTATGGAAAAACATGAACAAGTTCACATGAAGTATTTTAAAATAAAATAAAAAAAGATAGAGATAAATAAAATTTTAAAGATACAATGAATCTACTTTCGTTTCTTGATAATTACTTCTTTTTTTTATACATTTATGTTAGGAAATTGAAAGGGCAAGATTATGTAATGAGGAATAAGAAGATTTATATATAATAGATATATATAATATATATCTATATATAATATATATATGTTTTTTTAGTTTTTAATTTATTAGAGGGACAAAATGGTTAATTAATTCACTTTTTAGTTTTGAGCTCCATGGCTTATACTATAGATGATATGATTATATAAAAAAGAATTAAACCAAATTTTAATAATTAGATTAGATAAAAACTTTTTTATGTTAATAAAAAAAATATACCACATAAAAATTCTCAATCTCTTATCCCAATAAAACATTTAATTTTATCTTACAATTTAATATTATAATTTTAAAACATCATTCCATATAGTATGATCAAATAAATCTAAACAACATTCTTATATTTGGATGTGGACCTTAGTCATTAATTCCTCCTTTAAAAAAAATAAAGTATCACCAAACTGCACATTTTTTGGATGAGACACGTTTCCTCTCGTTTAGAGCATTCATCATGCCAAGTATGATTTGATTATTATGATTAGTATATATATAGATATAGATAGAGATAAGATTATTATATATATATATATATACATGCATATTTTTAGTTTTTGTATAATTATGTATTTAATTTTTTTTTTTTTATAATTTTTGAATAAATAAAATAAGACCAATAAATTAAAAAGTAATTATTTTAGCCGCAACCTAAGTGATCGATATAGAATTCCTTATAGAAGTTATCTATATTTTTGTTTTACGTGTTCGTTGTTGAACCAAAAACTAGGTGATCTCTTTTTTTTATTTATTCTTTTTTTGCGCTTTTTTCTCGTTTCGTTAGCTTCCAAGCTTCATTTGTCATTTTTTCCACAACTTGGGGACATGTTTACGTGCCCATTCGGCCACCATCTCTTTAATGGTTTTTGTATTTAAAAAAAAAAAGTTTAAATTTGTTTTCAAATTTATCTGACAGAAGAATACAAGTTTTTGGTGTCTCTATCAAAGATCCTTTTCTGATTTCTGAGGAATTAATCACACTAGAATGGTCATATTAATTAGAAATGGATTCAACATCTCATGTAAGACAGAAAGAAACTAAGGTAATGACATATATATACTAATTTTAAAAGAGTTAACTGTTAAAAATATATCTGACTTATCTAGTTATTTTGAGTTTTATATTAAATCTGAACTATCAAGAATGAGTTACAAACTATTTGAACTATCACCAACCAACATGTTAGTTTTCCCCTTTTTCTACTTGTAATATCACCCTCGTTTGAAAAATGGTAACACCTTTGGGAGAGCCAAATTTTCATTTGGTGTCTCCAACACCTATGTCTGATTCAAATTGTTGTTAACATTCAAAGTGTTTTGTCATTATCGATAATTGATCATAATGGTCAGACGAAGTACATGAGAAAGGAGAAAGTTAGAAGAAATAAAAAGGGGGAAATCTATTGCACTTGAGCCTAAAGATCAAGGTTGATGAAAAGAAGAAAATTTATTGAAGTTGCACCACATAAATCTAAATTGAAGGTATTGTATTCATGAGACCTTTTTTTATTCAACCTAACTAATTTAAATAGTATTGTTCACGTCAGAACTTGGCAAAATCGATCTGTACTAGTTCAAGAGTCCTCATTAATTTTTGTACAAATACCATCAACAAGTGAATGTTACTTTAATAGGAGTGAATTATTTTTATGCTTAACTTAATTTGTACTGTTATTAAATTACGTAATATGTAATTGAAGGTGAGAAATATTTCTGCAACTCCGTTTGAGAAGTCTGCAATGAACTTGAGTGATTTAATTGGCAATGTTGTGGTGAAGGATGAATCAACTAGAGCTGAAGTTGCAAGTCAACTAGTTGATGACGACTTTACTACACCACCTCCTGTCTCAAGCAAAACGAGCAGCAAACCTAAAAATGTACCTTCGATGAATATTATGAATTGATTGATAAGATACGACGTATATCTGACGGAGCTAAGGGAAGACTTTCAAGTAGTATGTGAATTTTCCTTCATTGAGGTGTTACTATACTATATTTGTGAAAAGTGTTTTCATATGTATTTGTTGACTAGCTAAAACAGAATGTTCATAGTCTAAAGAAGCTCATGATGGAATATATTCAAAAAAATTCAACGCAATTGAAGTTCTAAGCGAGAAACTTGGTAGAAATAATGATTCTAAGGTATATATTCCATCAGTATCTATTTTTTAAAAATAGAATATGTTTATATCTATGTGTATTGTGTGTCTTATGTAATTTTTAACTAATATCAGTATGAAGACTTTAGCGTGAATGTTGATTGTGATGAAGAATATTATGAAAATAATATCAATTGTTACGAACATGTTGCTCTCAACTTACACAATATTCGAACTGTCAACAGAGATTCCAATAATGATGTCAGACTTGGTATGTTAACTCTTATTCTAAGTACTAGATTTTGAAAGCGTGTGTTGCACGTTTGTCCCTTGTAATTACTACAAAATGTATGCATACTTAAAAAATTAAACTTTAAGAATAAGAAAATATACTCTGTCTGTACGCTAATTAGTAATTTCGTTAAATTATTTAATACAGTTACAATATGTATAAATAGTTAGTTATAAAATTAAGAATCAAAAGAGAAAGAGTGTAAACACAAATTAGACTAATGAATTTGAAAATAAAATGAATAGCGTAGACTAAAAAACCAAAAAATAGCTAATGAATTCTAAACTTTTAAATAACAAAAATTAAAGAGAGAAATAGTTTCTCGTTTATAAGAATAGAGGAACTTCCTCAATAACTAACAAAAGCATAAACAAATCTATCTCTTTTTATTGCAATGTGAGGAACAATTAATTCATCAAACAATTATCCATCATAATTATACATTAGAATAACAAGCGTATGCATCAAACAAAAAAGAAGCTGGGGTTGAACAATTGGGCAGTATAATTACATCCACCAATAATTATTCATCAACAATTATACATTGGAACTAACTAAGTGTATGCATTAATATAAAGTGATTTTGAAGATAATTTTTGGTAATTTATAGTTACAAAGTTGGAATTGAAAAGTAATTTAAAATTGATTGATATATAACGTCTATGAGAATTGTTGTTTAAAGTTAGAATAGTAAAGGTTTCTTACTAAAATCTAAATATGTGCCTATTAAAGATGTATGGTAATTCAAAGGAATTTTTGTTCTTTAATGTTAAAGGATATTGTGAATATAATTTACTGTCTTTTGTGAGTTACGAAACACTTCATCTATCGAACCTCTATTTTAGATAAAAACTTAAGTTAAATATTTCTTAATTAATGTACCTAGAAAAATGGACTTAATACCATAAAGTATTATTTAAGTACTATTTTTTTAAATTATTCAATAATATTTTAATTAGTAAAAGGGTTAGAATCATAATCTGTTTTAAGTTTAAGATAGTTCTCACTTATAATAAAAATATTATTAATTTCGGAACTCGCCCCTCCGCTCGTGTACCATATCATCAATACACATTTTTTTTTTAAAAAGTATAAAGATATTAATAATATTGTTTATGTTTAAAAAATTAAAAGGAGTATATTACTCCTTAAAAATTGAGTATAAAGATCTATGAGATTTTTTATCCACACTACTTTTTTTTTTAAGATAGAATAAATGAAATAATAGTTCTAAATTTAATCAATAAAAACATAAAGTTGCAGGAATATAAAAATATTTAGCAATATCGTTTTTCTTCTTCAACCGCTTTCGCGTCTTTCGTTATTAGGGGTAGTTAGTACAAATTATGAAATCACACCATGATTTAATTTTTATACAAGTGTAGTAAATCATTTATAAATTCTTTTAAAAAGCACATTAATATAATGCATGCTAATTTTTGTAGAGTTAATTATGAGTAAAAATTAATTACATGAATTATTCAATTCTCCTATCAAGTAACCTGGAGTGTTCACGACATGATAATACTCTGTTATACAAAATCCAAATCTTTAAAAGAAGATTTGTAATCAGACATGTAAATAAAAAATTTTATGTTCTTGTTCATTGCCATTTTCAATTAAAAAGTAGCAATTTACCTTCTTCACCGAAAATTGAATGTAACCAAAACAATGAACTAAGTAAAAATATGCAACATTGAAATGAAAAAAATGGATACGTACAAACAAAAAAAATAGATTGGCCCATGACGACTTAACCTTCTTGAAGAATGCCTCAATCACTAAAATGATTTTAAATTCTAATTCAGATACGTATTCTTCAAAGCAATTAACGAAAACAACATACATAATTCTTTCTCAACAAGTTTAGGTGTGTTCTACCTCATGAATGTGTTGAGAGATTTGTTGTCCAAATGAAAAACGCTCTATAATATTTATCACCGGTGCACGGTAAAAACATAAATTTTTGATGAAAAGATTGAACCAAAAACATTGTAATATTCGTTCTATCTATATACATATATGTCTAAAATTTATTGATCAAAAGAAACATGAAAATTTGGAGAAGAATTTTGTGAGATAAATCAATTCAATTTTCTATTGTCATGAGAAGAATCCAAAAATAATGTATTGTTTGAAAAATCAGATATCTAATTTTATCAATGGAATTCTTCAAATTCTTTAACTTAAAATTAAATAAGAGATGTTTTGAACGTTTGAACTCATTTGTTTGAATGACTATTTATCTCTCATTATAACTTTATTACTTTAAAGTTATTATCTAATATTATCAAAAATACTTTTACATTTTAAATAATAGAAAAAAAATATTTAAGTGAAGGGTATTTTTTAAAATGGGTAATCAACTTTGAGGTTAGGAGCTTCCACTTACTAATTAATATATGATAATACGTAATGTTATTAATAGTAGCTTATTCCAGGGACACAAGCGGATTCTTTGAATGTAATGAGATCTTTATACAAATAAGATATATTATTCTAGGATATAACCCCGGTATAAAAATCTCCTAATTGTTCAGAGCTATAGAATAATAATATATATAGGCTACTGAATTTATATATATTATATATTATATATATATATATATATATATATTTATATATATATAATATTATTAATTCATTATCATTTGATCCTTTGATATATGTTCGTAGAATATGCAAATACTAACCATTTGTGAACTTATATTAGTTTATTTGTTATACATTTCAGTGGTTTAGTGATACGACTAGTGAGATAGATCCAGAACTCTTATCGTCAGATTATATTGATGTCTCGGAGTCTCAGATTTATCCATTTACATGTCTAGTGGCATGTGAACAGATTGATAAGTATTGTTATCTAGAGGTAGAACATATTATGATAGGAAATCTCACACAAAATTGGTGTCTCGAAGCATTTCACCAATCTCCATATCTGAATAGTTATGGATCATGTGACAACATGAGCGGAGGAGCCTGTAACAGGGGTTCACCTTTTTGGAAGTTTTATTATGGATGTTGATTGCTTAAAAGAGATGGATGAATTTAGAGAATGGATCAATGAAGGTCACAGACCACTCAACAAGTTAGTATGCTATTATTTTTATAGGTGTTTGTGTTGTTAACTATGACATATTTATAATATACAATCTTATAATTATAGGAAGTATCCTTATATTAAAAAAGACAATACTCTCAATCCTCCATTTGAATTTGAAAAGGCGATTATCAGCAAGAAAGATTGGTTCTATAAGTTTGCGTCCAGCGGTCAATCTTTGGAAAGTTCGGTATTTAAATATGAAATATTGTGTTAATTAGTTACCAAAAAATGAAGCCTTAATGTGATTGATTATTTGGTTATAATCTATATAGTATTACTTGAAATTATATGCAGCATTTGGATGTTATCTTTTATTATTTGAGAAAGAAAGGAATGCATGATGATGTTCCAGTTAAGTTCAGTACAACTGATTATCTATTTGATCTCAAGATAAAAGCTCTTTATAAGAAGTTCATTGAAAATTATGGAGATAGTGATGTGGTGAAACCTGAACATGATATAGCCAAGTACATACTTGGTTAATTTGTGTTTTTAACAGGCCGTGGCATATGGTTGATCATATATTATTTTCTCTTTGTGTTGATGAACAATGGGTGATGGCAAGATTATCTTTAAAAGATAGTTCGATATATGTGTATGTGTGTATGATTCGATAGGTGATGCTGCTTTCAGAGCCAATATTCGCAGTTCTGTTGATGCTTATCGATTTATTATCCCACTCTTCCTCTTGATTTTGAATTTTTTTAGAGAAAAGGACTGATATTCAACCAAATGATGGACCGTATAAGAATAAGGCATTAGTTGATCTTTTCAATGTAGTGATGATCAAAGACTTGCCGTTACAACAAGCTGCGTAAGTGCCATTTATTTCTAAAATCAGTAAAGTACACATGAGTTAACTCTTTTAAATTTTTAACTTTTGATGTTATTTGATTCTTCTTTTATTACAGGGATCATGACATCTATGTTGCATTGTTTGCGGAAAGATTCATATGTGGTAGAAATCTGTTTGAAAGTGTATTTGACGTCAAAACACATCGTATCAAGTTTGGCTCGTTGCTGTGGAACTATGTCAAGATGAAACTAGAAAAACATGTTGCCAGTGAATCTAAATCATCGGAAATAATTAAAAAAATGGATTGCAAGAAGCATTATAATAATTAGTTTATATCTTATGAAATTAAGAGGAATAGTATTAAGGCTTTTTCATTGTGAATGTTTGAGCCACTGCTCTTTCTTAGTTAGTTGGTATTATGGGTTAACTTGAACTAGTATATTTCTTTGTTGGTATTTGAAAGAGGGTCAATTTATTTTTATCGCACACCACTCTAGGCAGTCTTACAGCGTCTGTAATACTTCAGCCTACTTACACCCACGAAATTGACTAAGTATAGAAATACTTAAAACAACAATGTCAAACAACCAGCAGAGTTTACAGGAATAAGTCTCAACCTTTATTAATCTTTAATTAATACAAAGGAAGATTTCACAAATCAGTCTAAGGCGAAAACACTCTTCTCTGCCTTAGACGAATTTTCCACCTTTAAATCAAAAATTTGCACTAATGGCAGTGACAGCGGCGGTTACAAATGAACCGTCCGACACATGTCATCACAGGGTTTCAAAACGAAACTTCAAAGCTATATTTCTAACAGCTAGAATCTAATTTCAAATTAATTCTATCTATACGAACTACTAATATTCTAACACTTAGATATTTAAGGCTTCATTCAACACTTAGAATCTTTCTTCCAGCTTCCAACTACTTAGACTATTTTAGCTTGTTCTTCCACACTTAGTGTTATGGTTCAGCAAATTCGGGGTGAAATGCCTTTGTTCCTGAATTGCCAAGTCTTCCCGGGCCTTGCCTAATTCAAAGTCAACATGCCGATCTGTTCAATGAGGACCTTATCTACTGCCATCGCATTCTCTGGTCCAATTGATTGTTTTGTTCTGTATTTGATTTATCCACTAGGTCAGTCTGCCTTTGCCCCCCAATGCCCTTAGCCCGCACGTAAGCCATTGCACGTTAAAGCTGCTGCCAAACACCAAGAACTTGAACTTGTGTTGCACTGTTTTGCCATAATCCTGTCAAGACCAATGCCAAGTCCTTGACATGTCTGCACATAGTAGATCAAGTAGTTTGCGGGTCTAACAATATTCTTATAACGAAGAGTTCTTTTTATTCTAATTTGGTATTAAGAGTTTTTCATTCCTTAAAAGTCATTTGATTGTCTTTATTCTCAATTTTGATTTCTTATATGATAAGTTTGCAATATTATTCCTAGCCTGTAGGATCTGTCGCAATGCTTATTTGGTACTTATGATATCTTCTGCTAGAGTATCTTAATAGTAGGATTGTCGTAATTACTAGATAGGTATAACGATCATCGACCCAAACTAAATAATTAGGTAAAAGAGTTTAAACCTCCAACAAACACATATCATTATAGTTCCTCTGTTTGTTGTAATCACGAGAACTAAGAATCATATTGAAAATGATTTTCTAGTTCTTACATAAAATAAATGGACAACTTGCGGATTAAAAGTTCATAGTCAAGATGGAGCCACAAGAAGGACAAGGTTCCAACAACAGTGCCAGGTGATCAAACACTACGAATATGCAAGTTTTTTGACAACTATATTCGAAATGACATGTGATAGATAATATATGATATAAGTCTAACATACAACAATTAAAAGAAAAACAGGAAAAACTCTTCAAACATGAGAATCAACACATTAATTAGAAAAAACTAGAGTCAAATAGACATAAATACTAGCCAACTATATTCTATAAGAATTAGGCATAGCTAAAAATTGAAAATTAAATGTGGAAAACTATGTTGTCTGTGGTATGTTTCGGCATGTCTGCCTATTGTGACCTTGTTGTCCACACACTCCGCATGATTCACCACCATTTTCGTATCTTATCTTTTGTGGCCTACCAGGTTTGATTTTTCCCTTGGGCGGTAGGATAATATTTGCTGCAACATCTGGAGGAATTTTCTATATACTCTTGTCAGGAATAGGATACATTAGAACTTCATAGTAGGTTATCTTTCTTGTAGTATACAGAACAATATTCATATTCACTCATGTAGTATTTTCTCACGATAGCCAAAGCATGCTTACACGGCATAACATCCATTTGAAATTGGCTACATGGGAATATTCTTTCACGCATATTGACTATATGACGTTTACCTCCATCATAAACTGTATACAAATATTCAGTTGACGGGACAACCTACATTATAATAATTATTTTTAGTGGCAAAAGATCAAATAAAATGATATATCATAAATAGATCACATACCATCATTCTTTGTGATTCCTTCATTTTCTCCCTAATTCGGTGTTTATATTTCGTGCTGAGTGTTGTGCCTATTGCAATTGCTTCATTCTTGTTTGTATTGTTCTAACGACAAATCATCTTCATCAAGAAGTCCAACAAATCATATATTAGAAGATCTCTGGCCTCTTTATCAGCTGCATTCACATATTCTGCAATATTTGAAGTCATCACCATGAATCTATTGACATTGGAGTGTGCAACCGACCATCTGTGATATCCAATTTCGAATAAGTATTCTTTCACCCTCTTGTCAATGCTATAGGTCTTAGACATGTAATGATCGAATTCCTCTGTTGTGTATGCATTAGCCATTGCAAAAAATATTTTTCTCAGGGCCTTATGGTGCTTCCTGAATTTATTTTTTTTAATATTGCCCCAAAGGTGATATAAGCATACACAATGAGGCACCCCTAGATACACTGCAGAAGTGGCATTCTGAATGCTTTCATGCCTATCAGATACGATACTCATACCTTCTCGTATGCCATAGATCTCCCGAATCCTTTCGAAAAACCATTTCCACAATGCATCATTCTTTGAATCGCACTACAACAAAAGCTAATGGAAGTGTTTTGCCTGATTAATTGATAAAATACATATATAATGGATTAGGTTATAAAATCATGTGAAACTATTTGGAATAATAGACTATGTGAATATGTTTGTAACATTCATGAAAAAATTATCCTAAACTCATTTAATATTCAAATTAAACTAACCTGCGTGCAAGTTGTCAAAATTGTTCCCCTGTAGGCTAATTACAAGAAACTACCATCAACAACAACAACAGGCATGCAATACTTCCATCCAACGTCTGTCTTTTCCAATCTTGTGACGGATCCAGGATTTGTATGCCTAACCATCTAGGCAACTTTTCATATGTCACAGGAGTATATTTTGTTGGGTTTTATTTGCCCTAAATTTCTTACCATAAATAGGTTTTCCTTGTAGGAAAAGGTTTTGAATTGACTAATCCTTTTCTTGTAGGAAAAGGTGTGGGACTCTATAAATAGAGGCTTGTTTCCTTCTTGACTTAATTAGCATTCCAATGTAGTCGTAAAGAGCTTTGAGAGTTTGGTTAGAGGGAGGAATTTTGTGAGTTCACAAGCTTGATAGTTATCACTTGTGTGAACTTCCCATGTCATGCGAGTGAATTGGTGAAGGTTGTTTCTCTCGTATTTTGTACTCTCATATATAGTGGATGCTCATCTCCTTTGTGGACGTAGGTCGATTGAGCCGAACCACGTTACATCTTGTGTCTTTGGTATATTTCTCGTTTGTCTTCTTACTCGTGTCTTTCGAGGGTTGCGTTGCTAGCTTCCGCACCTTACACCTGCTTATTTTGGTCCAACAATGGTTATCAGAGCTAAGGCTATCTATATGGAGGGGAATATGAGCAGATGGTATGTCTAAACGGAAGAAAATACAACATATGGAAAAGGCAAGATGTTGAAAGATATATTGTCGTAGAGATGCATCTTCCGATTTTCTCTGCTCATAAACCTGGAATGTGACGATGAAAATTGTGAATTATTTGGCACCAACAAGTATGTGGATATATAAGACAATAGGTTGAAGATAATGGTTCGCAACCATATTGTGAATGAGACACAGGCCTATATGAACAGTGTGAGGAAAAGTGGAGACGCTTACGCTTCAAAAACTTGGCATAACAAGTATTCTGTTTAAAAAGAAAGTGATGACCTTTATACAAGGAGGCTGAGTCTATTCTGATCATATACAGGATTTTCAGGTTATATTCTGATCAGCTCTCAGGGAATGGGTTGTGAATTTTGATGATTGAAATACAAGGACGTGGCTTCTTAATACTCCTATCGGATCTTGGGGAAACTCTTCGTGTTTCTTAAACAAATTCTGGCCAATGGTGTGAAAGGTGGACTATTGCGAATATGCAAAGGATGGCTGGTTGAATGGAAGAGGTTAGAAGAAAATCTCAAGACATAGCTTCACATCAGATGTTCTATATACAGAAGATCGGGGGAGACATAAGTACAAGAGATCGAGAGAGTAGAGGTAAAAGTAGAGGTAAAAACAGAAGCAAGTCAAAAATTCAAGAATCAAAAAAAATTATAGTTATCATGCGGAAAGAAAGGACATATAAAAGATTTGGTAAAACAATTGAAGCAAAGATCTTAAAGAGGGAATAGGAAGAAAAACAACGAAAATAATGTTGGGTTGTTGCCAGATGATCTTCTCTTCGCTTGTGATTAAAGACGTCATCAATTTTGTATCTCACGAACACAAGTTGGCGAGAGTAGATTCTGGCTACCTCACATGTCACACCAGAAAAGACTCTTTCTCTTATCCTTCTGTTTTAACTCTGAGGTGTTCAAGAGGGTAATACTGGTGAGGTAAGGTGTTGGTGGCGGCACTGTTTGTTGAAACCAATACTGGTTCAACGTTGGTCCTTCAGAATGCAAGCATGCTCCAGACATTCCAATAAATTTTGATCTCTGTAGGACAAACTAGATGATTGATGGCTATTCATAATGACGTGTGCAATGGTCCAATGGAAGCTCACCAAAGTCTCAATGATTTTTGCCGAGGAAGAAGAGAAAGAAAACATTCAAATTTATATGGGACACAAGGACGATTCTTGTGATGACTCTATAAATTTGGTGGAGAGCGAGACTATAAGAATGTGGCACAATTGAGAGGCTTAATCATATGAGCGAGAGGTGGATTCACATGTTGGCTAAGAGGAATTGCTTGCTGGTATGAAACAAGCAAAGGTGAAAACAATGTGTTCATTGCTTAGCAGGGAAACAGAACAGTTTCTTTTCACAGTCAGCCTCCTTCAAGAAAGTCTGAGCTATTGGAGCTAGTTAACTCAGATTTGTGTGGTCTTTACAAAGTGAAGTGCAAAAAGGTGGTGCACTTTACGTTGCATACTGTCATTGTGATCATTCTCGCAAGTTGGGTATTATCCTTTGAAATCCAAAGATCAAGTGCTTGATGTGTTTTTAAACAGTTCAAGCTTATCTGAGAGACAAACGGGAAAGAAATTAAAACGTATTCGCCCTTGATAATGGTGGTGGAGTATATGGTCCATTTGATAACTACTGCAATCGAAGGAATACGTCACAGAAGAACTCCTCCAAAGACTCCTCAATGAAAATGGTTGGCAGAGAGGATGAACAGAACTTAAGTTGAGAGAGTAGTTAGATGTGGCTTTCAGAGGCTAACTTCCAAATTCTTTTTGGGTGAAGCCACTTAAAACACTGTTGCTTAATGTATTCAATTGGTCTCATGTTGTTGCTTGGATGGTGAGTTCCAAAACAGAGTGTGGTTTGCTAAGGATGTTCTTATGACAATTGAAAGTGTTTGGGTGTAAGCTTGTGTGCATGTTCCAAAATATGAGGGGAGGTCAAAAATGGTATGTTAAATAAGCAATGTAGCTTAATTGGTTATGGTACAAGATGAGTTTTGGAGATCGCTTTATGATCCAATTGAATAAGAAACTCATTAGAAGTCGTGATGTTGTGTCTTTGAAGTTCAAATATTGAAGGATCTTGCAAGACTGAGAACACTCGATTCTCATATGATGAGAGCTTAGTTGATGTTGATCCAATACCTACTATTGAACTCTTTTGCACATTGAGGAGAAAAAACCCAAGGTAATGACAAGACAAGATGAGAGTGTAGTAGGGGAACATGTTATTTGTTCCTACTGATGTGTTGGGTTGATAATCAACCCAACTCATGTGGGAGATGGGACAGCTCAGAGGCTCCAGAAACCTCTTGATGAAGATCTACTAGAGAGAAGCGAAGCTCAACACGTTATTTATGATCGAGTCATATTTCTATGACTACATATGGGAGAACTGAAGTTTTATGATGAAGTCATGTTCGATACTCATAGGAGATAAGAGGAAGAACTCATCTAGACAATCATGAGTGTTGTAGAGGTGTTTTTGTGGCAGGAAGGAAGCCTGTCAAGAGATCCTCTACTGAAAGTCCATTTGGCCCTTGGATGGAGGGGGGAGTTTGTTGGGATTATAGCCCATGTTCCAGCCAAAGGCCCAGGCATCCTAATCCTACTTGGAAAAGGATTGGACTATTCTCCTTATTGATGTCCAATTTATTAGGAAAAGGATTGGAATAGTAAATTCCTATTTGTAGTTGGTTTTGGCTTTATAAGAAAAGCACAACTTTATAAATAGCGGATGGTTTGAGAGAATATTTAATTGCTCATTGGTATGGTCTTTGAAAGACAGTAAAATATAAGAGAGGTTTTGAGAGAGCTTTCAACAAGAGAAAAGAGGGAGAAAGAAAAGGATCTTTTGCTGCAGTCTTTCTCGACCAGCAGCATTCAGAGCGTGTTTACCGATGAACAACGTTGGATCGGGCTGAAATGTGGACCCTGGTGTTCCTAACATATTGGTGTTGATTTTAACGGTGGAGATCGGATCGGAGAGGTCATGGGTCATAAAGATTCCTGTTCAGGTTCCCCGAAACAGAAAGCTGGGTTTGGGTGTGTTTCTGTCTATTTATCTTTGGTTGGTTTTGGTGTAGCTATGGTTTGTTCTATTTGCCACTTGTTGTTTAGCCATTAGAAGAATATTTTACCCCTCTATTGTATAGTGAAGCCATTCGGATCTTGTCGATCCCGTGGTGTTTACCTTCGGTTTGAAGGGTTCTTTTCCACGTTAAACTTGGTGTTCGTTATGTTAGATTTCAGGTGTCATCTTTTCGTCAACAACAACTGTCCCTAACAAGTGGTATCAGAAGCCAGAATTCAATGATGGAGGTCAGGTTCAGTGGTCGATAATCGTGATTGAACCGGTTAGAACGAGGTGTTATCTTGACGGGTTGTAGTTCTAGCCGCAACCTTTTTTACAGTAACGAAGATTTGTCTGGGAGAAGAAATGTTTCAGAGAGGTTTCTCTGTGTGAGACATAAATTTGCAAAAGGGGGAAGGATTATGGACGAGGAGAAGCAAGTTTGACGATTAAGTCAAGAGGTGGACAAATTTATTTATGTAGAAATTCAGGCCAAGGGGGAAAAGATTGTTGGGTTTTATTTGCCCTAATTTTTACCATAAATAGTTTTCCGGGTAGGAGGAAAAGGTTTGAATTGACTAATCTTTTCTTGTAGGAAAGGAAAAGGTTTAGGACTCTATAAAAGAGGCTTGTTCCTTCAACTTAATCAGAATCACAATGTCGTCTTAAAGAGCTTGGAGATTTGGTTAGAGGGAGAATTGTGAGTTCACAAGCTGATACGTTATCACTTGTGTGAACTTCCCATGGATTCCGAGTGAATTGGTTGAGGTTTGAGGTTGTTTCTCTCTGTATTTGTACTATCATATTTGATAGTGGATTGACTCATCTCCTTTGTGGACGTAGGTCGATTGACCGAACCACGTTAACTCTTTGTGTCTTTTGGTAATTTCGTGTCTTCTTACGTGGCTTTCGAGGTTTGCTGTGTTGCTACTTCCGGCATTTACCACCTGCTTATTTTCGGTCCTAACAATATTGTCTTAGGATTGTCAACATTGCTCGTTATCAATCCTCCAACAAACTTGGAAGTAGCATGACGTTGTGAAAAAAATCTTGATTCATTTTCACATGTGTGAACATTGTAAAATTTTCTCACCTTGTATATGTTTGAGTTATTAAGGCTGGAAGGCTTAAAATACTATGAACACTGATCATCAACACAAACAAGATAATACCTTGATGGCAATGTGATTTAAAACATCTTGAAGTGTCTCCTTGTTCAAATACAACTGACCTTTTTTGATGTCTTTATGAACTCTATTGTTGACTATACCATCTTCGTCAATATCCATTAGATCACGCGAGTAATTGTTGTCGATTGGAATTAGTGTTTGAGTTAGTTCAACACGCTCTACCGGTTGCATATCATGGGTAGAATTAGAACTTGAACTGACAGTATTTGAAATTGACAAAATTTATACACAATGAAAAATCTGTGAAAGAACTTTTTCTTTTCAAATTCAAATACCACCTCAAACTCCTATCATTGTATATCTTCATTGGAGTATAATTTTGCATTGCTTCACTAAATATTTAATCTCAATTGTATCGGTTGAAGCATAAACCCCAAGTATCTTTTAGTGTCACACCATCAACTATGAAATTGTGTTCAATATCCCATTTACCGTTGTGTTGAACTAAAATTGCAATATCTTCTTCCATGTCTATAGTCCTTTAATTTGCTTGATCTGTAGTAGAAGAAAGATACAACTAATGTAATATCCTTCTTATGAAAAATGGTTATTTATACCTTGAAAAAAAAAGCTAAACAATTCATGGCCCTTAAAAGAAGGAACTCAACAGTTCATGGTGCCTTAAATCTCTATTTTATTTAACACCATCTTTTAAAAATACAAAAAGGCTAAGGAAGTAAATATTAAATTGTCATAAATGTTATTCATTGTGTAATTTATTTACATAAAGGTGTCTACTTATGTTTTTTTCTCGAAAAACTACGCAAAATACTCATATAAATAAAATAATTATAATATATATCATTTACTCTCATATTCTATTAAATAATTATACTACGTAATCTCAATTAATTTCGCTTATTTGATACTGAATCAATATCACATACTATATTGATATCATTAAAGCTGGTAATTTCGCTTAATTGATACTAAATCAGTATAAATATAATGTATTCGTATCATTCAGATTTCTTGTTAAAAATTATTCATTCGTCAATGAAACTTTATATATATATATTTGTTATATAACTCCTAATTGAATGCTAATACTACAGTATCCCTAACTTAGGTTATGAATTTTTCAATGAGTTGTGGCTTTTCTCAAAAGATTGTGATTTTTCGATGAGTTGTGACTCCTTTCGAAAGGTTGTGATTTTTCAATAAGTCATGATTTTTTCAAAGGGTTGTGACTTCTCGAAAAGGTCATAACTTTTCAAATAAGGCACAAAAAACTTTTAATTATACTACCCTTTATTGACTGTAAATAAGATACCACTATTCTAATGAAATAAGTTGTTTTGTCCTAAAAATCAATATTCTATAACCTCGAGCACTTGAGGAGAATAATTTTAATGATATAATTATTGTTATTTTTTGCTGAAATATACGTTAGTATGTAATATTCCAAAATATGAAGTTAACATGATGTAGTCTAAATTATTTGCTTTTGTAAAAAATTTCTCTTGAGATGTAAATATATGCTTCTAAATATCTTTTTCAAAATTTAGAGAATTATAGCGATTTGTTTTAAATACTCAAGACAAAATAATGATTTTATTTATCGATTATGTGATTTAAACTCTCATGAACTTTGCTTCAACATAGTTATTACTCCCTCCCTCCCTTTTTACTTGTCTACTTTTGAATTGACACACTTATTAAGAAAAAAATTAATGACGTAGTGAGTTTATCATTTTATCCCTATTAATTATAAAGTAGATGAAAAATTCTACATTTTTCAAAATAATTGTATAGTAAGTAAAAAATAAATTGTTCTTTCTTGATTTGTAAAAATGAACAAGTAACTAGGGATAACTATAAAAGAAAAATGGACACTAAAAAGGGACGGAGGGAATACTATAAATATTACCCTTTTGTTTTACTTATGTACTATTTCTTAATATTTTACTATTTTTTACAAAGACAAGTTTATATGACCTTGTAATAATATCAGTTGCAGTTTGTATTACTTTAGTTTTATTATTTATTTTATAATTAATTTTATGAGATAAATATTTTCACTAATGCAAATATATATTTATATTTGGATAGGTATTTATATTTAAATTAAAGTATTATATAAGTCACGAATGTATTATCAATTTAACAAGTTCTTCTAACTTCAAATATATTATTTTTTAAAATGTTCCGAGTTTTTATTTTTTCTTTAAAAAATGTGAAAATATGTGAATATATAAAATGTTGTTGTTCCTTTCACATGTTTATATGATATTTAAACAATTTGATGTGGAATGCACATTCAAAACAAATACGGTTAGATGACAAGAAAAATACAAAGCTAATAAGAGATAAATATATACATTGTTGCATTTAACTAACGAAAATTTTCATTCACCATCTTCATAGGTTTGCTTGAATAAGAGATATATAGATAACAATCCACATTAAACATTCACAAAAGAATCAACAATATTATTTTTTGCTAAGGTTATTATTCACGTCTTTGATTAAATAAGCAATACAATTTACTATAACATATACTTTTGAAATTGGTAATCAAGTACAACACACTAGTCAAAAAAGTTTTTTATATATATTGATTTAGTGTCAGTTAAGCGAAAATTATCAATCTTAATCTTAAATTACTTTGGATCAAGCCATGAACAAGTAATCATTTTGAGTTTTCGACCCATTTATGTAGTTTTTTCATTTGAGAACCCAAGGTGTTTGAGCAAATAAGTTAGATCTCATCTGAATTGACTTAAAAAAATACTAGCTTATAAGTTAAAAATAAAAAGTCAAATTGAAATGACTTTTAAGTCAAAAAAAATAAAAAGTAGGGGGAAACCTACTTTTGATTCCCCCTACTTTTGATTTTGATTTATTTTAAGTAACTTTGATCTTGTCAAAAGTTCTAACTTATTGAAGTCATTTTTGATCGATTTTAAGTGATTTTTATATTTGTCAAACACTTTTAACAATCAAAAACTGATTTAAAAGTAAGTTTGATAAACTTTTAAGCCAATATAGACACCATCTTTTACTTTACCCGTCCAGAATTTTGCCAGAATAATACTTATTTTATTTTACCTTTTGTAATAAATTTACCCCTTTAACTTTAACAACATTAGTTAAAAATGGAAAAAATTAATTTATTTTATTTTAAAATAAAAAAAGGTATAATTTTTCAAAATTTCTAGCCAAATTTTCTGATTATTTTGCATTGGCCCATTTAATAAGTGATCAACTAATATGAGGCAAACATTTTAGACAGTATCTAGAAATTTTACGAAGGGTGTTCAAAAATTTCATAGCTCGTAAAAATAATTTAAAGATTGGGTATACTTAAATTTTGTAAATCAAACTACATATCATTAATGATTAATTTTTTTAAAATTTAAATATACCAAAATTTTTAAAATCAAACTGCATAATATTTAGTTTTAATGTTATGTTTATCTGATAGAAAGTGAAACAACAAAGAAAAGGAGAGATATTTCAGTTTAGAGTGAAATCACTTTTATGCTTCAAGATTTCATAAACCTCTAATGACCAACAACGAGAAATGAAAAATAAAGAATAGAATCAAACGAGTTATATTTAGAAAGAATTTATATAAAGTATTTTCATTTTTAATAGCTTTATGGAACAAATAAATAGGATTTGCTTATTAACTTTAAATTAAATAATTACTTCTAAATTTTATTTATTTTTTTAATGAAAAGAAAAAAATCAAAATCAAATAACGGGGATCGAACCCGCGCACTGTAAGTTGCAAAGAACTTAGTAAGAGTTAAACGATTGAAACCACTAAGCTAGAAAAAATTTATTATTTTTCAAGGTTGTCCAAAATGTGTTATTTAACCGTTTAAATTATTATTTTACTTATAAATACGGTGTAATTTTCTGATAAAGGGTATCCAATTGGGACACCCTAACCAAAGGATAGCTACACCCCTGATTTAAAAAAAAAATTCTAATATTGAAGAAATAACATTTAATTTTGTATTGGTAATTAAGTATTATTTTCGATTTTGACAACGATTCAATACCATTTAGTAAGTTTTATTTTTTTTCTAAATCTAGATTATAGGTTGAAGATGAGAAATGCAAACATCCATTACAAATCAGCAGGATTTCATACTATATTCATAATTGGGAAAATTATCAAATATGCCCCTAAACTATTTGAAAAGGTTTAGATATACCCTTCGTTTAAAGTTTGGTTCACTCATGCTCTCGCCGTCCAACTTTTGGTCCAAATATGCCCATATGGGCGTTAGTTGTCATATCGAACATATTTAACTCATTTTTTATTTTTTAAAATGTCATATGGAATTGCCACGTCATTTTGACCTTACCACATAACATTTATATGAAAATAGAAAGATATTCGGACTCATAAACTCCTAATTCGACCCATAAATCAGCTCATTTTAAATTGACTATCTGACCCATTTTTAACAATTTTGTATATTGCGGTAAATCCCGAAAATGAGTAATTGTTTAATAAAAAATAGAAAAAATATGAAAAAAAATATAAAATTAATGCCAAAAATTCACAAATAAATATAGTAACCTTAAATCTAACATTTCAATTTTTTTTAAAATTTTTTATTTTTCGATAAATCTCAAAAATGAGTAATTAATTAATAAAAAGTATGGAAAGTATGGAAAAAATATAAATTAACGCCAAAAGTTCACAAATAAATATAGTAACATTTCAATCTACAATTTTTTTTTAAAATATTTATATTTTTCGGCAAATCTCAAAAATGAGTAATTTAATAAAAAGGGAAAAATATGAAAACAAAATTCAAAATATGACGTTAAAATTCACAAAAAAAATAGTAAACTTAAATTAATAATTTCACACATTTTTTTATATATATATTTTCTATTTCCTCTTGTTATTTTGAATTTGTTTGATTAATTTTATATTTTTTTCAATATTTTTTGGTTAATAAAACTCCAGTTTGTGGATTTGTCGAAAAAATTTTTAAAAATTAAAAAAAGTTGAATTTTTAATCGCAAGGTTACGGATTGATTTTTTAATTTTGGCGTTGTAGATGATATTTATTCATACTTTTCTTAATCAAATTACTCATTTCGGAAATTATCAAAAAAATATTTTTTTTTAGAAAAAGGTCAAATAATTTAAGGTAACTATAATTATTATGAATTTTGGGTTTATTTTATACTTTGTTTCATATTTTCATATTTTTTTAATTAATCAAGTATCATTTTCGAACTATTGAAAAAATAAACATTTTAAACAAAAATTATGGAAAATTGGGACCGGATAATTTATTTAAAGGGGGTTGATTTATGGGTCGGATTAGGTGTTTATGAGTCCGCATATAGTTCCCATTGTCATAGAAATGTATGTGAGTAAGGCAAAATGAATAACAATTTCATGGGAATTTAAAGAAATGTTCAAAAATAAGTTGGATGGGCGAACATGACAACTAACTCCATAAGGACATATTTGGAACCAAAAGGGGATGCGGAGGCCTCACAGAGGCGAGACATCAATGAACCAAACTTTAAACGGATGGTATATTTAAACCTTTTTAATAGTTCAGGACATATTTAACCTTTTTCCCTTCATAATTCAACTTTGATAACTTACGAACCGTTGGACCTATTGAAGTTTTGTGATGGTAAAAAAAATGTTGTTAACCTTTATATGTTTAAATAACTATTATTTATATTTTCTGTAAAAATAATATTTAATTTATTTTACAACCAAGTTCTTAAACTAGTACCTTTTAATAATCATGATATATATGAATAATAAATAAAATAAAGACAAAAGTTAATAATTTAGAGGGCATAAAAGTTCTATTTTATTGCTGAAAAATAAATGTTTTCAGTAGAAGTGTCAGGAACAGGCGAAGAACATTCCAGATGTCTTAACTGGACCAAAAAGACCATTTTACCCATACTATTTTTCATTTCACACACGAAAATCCGGTTCAGAACGTAGAAGACTCCAGAAGCAAGTATTGCATTCCTAATTATCGCTAATAGAAGGACCTAGAATCTCATGCATTCGTATATAAACCCTCAACTCTCATGCTTTAGCTCATAAAAAATCGCAACTCGCAAGTCTTCTTTCTGAAATTACCATCAACTTCTTATTCATTTTCACTTTATCGGCTTTTTTTTTTTTTTTTTTGGTTTTGTTGAGCTTTGAGCATAAATGGCGGATGTGCAGATGGCTGAGGCAGAGACGGCAGAGACATTTGTTTTCAGGCTGAGGCGATTAACAGTTGTTGAGTTGGATTGGAATCAATTAAATGTTTACAGTACAAGGCGGATTTTCATTAGTCATGAAACTTCATTAGCAATTCTTCTGATGCATTGGATAAGATCCGGTTCGAGAGCTTGACGGACAAGAGTAAACTCGATGCGCAGCCTGAACTCTTCATTCGGCTTGTTCCTGACAAGGTGAATAAAACTCTCTCCATTATTGACAGCGGTATCGGCATGACTAAAGCAGGTAATGTCATTTGCTTCTCACAATTTTATACATCAGTTTTACTATATTCCATTACAGAGGTTTATCTGCTTGATTTTCGCTGTTATTGTATTTTCCTATATGGAGCTCTTCCTGAAAGATCTCTAATGCATGATACAAAAGCGGATATACCATATGTTAGGTGCAGGTTCAATTGAATCCATTAATTTCGAGGTTAAGCATAAATATGTCTAAAATTATAATAATAAACAGTGGACATGGACTTGTGACTCTAAATTGTAGATCCGCTTCTACATGGATAAGTATGTAATGTACTTGTGTAAATATATTTGTTGGCGTTGGTGATTAATGTGTTATCCTTCATTTGGATTTGAATTTATGAAAATGACTGCGAATGTTATATTATCTGTGTGTTGAGTAATTAACAAAATTAGGATTAGGTTCGTCTCTGATAGTTGAAGAATTCTTAGGCCCGTGTAGTTCATGTTGTGCATGAAGTGATCCTATGGTTGAGTTGTAGTAGGGTGTTATATGCTGTAGAGATTCTACAGATTTAGGCGAGAAATGGTACTGATATCTGTGTTTTCTCTGTGGTTGCACAGATCTGGTTAACAATCTGGGTACAATTGCGAGGTCCGGCACAAAGGAGTTCATGGAAGCTCTACAGGCTGGGGCTGATGTGAGCATGATTGGACAATTTGGTGTGGGTTTCTACTCTGCGTATCTCGTAGCAGAGAAGGTTATTGTAACCACCAAGCACAACGATGATGAGCAGTATATCTGGGAATCACAAGCCGGTGGTTCATTCACTGTCACAAGGGATACTGATGGAGAGCAATTGGGCAGAGGAACTAAAATCACTCTCTTCCTCAAGGAAGACCAGGTAATTTCGTAGTTCTAATATTTTTTTTGTTTGTGCACAGAAGCAATAAATAAGAACCTACTGATTTTCCGTAGCCGTACCAAATTGACTCTTAATTTTTTCGAATTTAAAATTAAGATGTGCTCTTGAAAACTGCTGTTTGTTCTTGTTAATGTTCTCTTGTAGTTCAATTAATTTGGTTTGACGTACAATTAAGTTTTCTTAGGCGTTCATCAGTTCTTTGATTTGATTTATAATTAACTTGCATTGGTACTTGCAGTTGGAGTACTTGGAGGAAAGGAGAATTAAAGACCTTGTGAAGAAGCATTCTGAATTCATTAGCTACCCAATTTATCTCTGGACAGAGAAGACAACTGAGAAGGAAATCAGCGATGATGAAGATGATGAACCCAAGAAAGAACAAGAGGGTGATATTGAGGAAGTAAATGAGGATAAAGAGAAGGAGAAAGGTAAGAAGAAGAAAATCAAGGAGGTTTCTCATGAGTGGCAGCTCATTAACAAGCAGAAACCTATCTGGTTGCGCAAACCAGAAGAAATTACTAAGGAGGAATATGCGGCTTTCTACAAGAGCCTGACCAATGATTGGGAGGAACACCTTGCAGTCAAACACTTCTCTGTTGAGGGGCAACTTGAATTCAAGGCAATCCTCTTTGTACCTAAGAGGGCTCCATTTGATCTATTTGACACCCGCAAGAAGATGAACAACATCAAACTTTATGTCAGGAGGGTGTTCATCATGGACAACTGTGAGGAACTTATCCCTGAGTACCTTGGATTCGTAAAGGGTGTTGTTGACTCTGATGATTTGCCCCTCAATATCTCCCGTGAAATGCTGCAGCAGAACAAGATTCTCAAGGTCATTAGGAAGAACCTCGTGAAGAAATGCATTGAGATGTTCAATGAGATTGCAGAGAACAAGGAGGACTACAACAAGTTCTACGAGGCTTTCTCAAAGAACTTGAAGTTGGGCATTCATGAAGATAGCCAAAACAGGGCTAAGTTGGCTGACCTCCTTCGATATCAGTCAACCAAGAGTGGTGATGAGCTGACAAGTTTGAAAGATTATGTAACCAGGATGAAGGAGGGTCAGAAAGACATCTACTACATCACTGGAGAGAGCAAAAAGGCAGTTGAAAATTCACCATTCTTGGAACGCCTAAAGAAGAAAGGATATGAAGTACTCTTCATGGTTGATGCCATTGATGAATATGCTATTGGGCAACTGAAGGAATATGATGGTAAGAAACTGGTTTCTGTTACAAAGGAGGGACTGAAGCTCGATGATGAGAGTGAAGAAGAAAAGAAGAAAAAGGAAGAGAAAAAACAATCCTTTGAGAGCCTTTGCAAGGTCATCAAGGACATTCTTGGAGACAAAGTTGAGAAGGTTGTAGTCTCTGATAGGATTGTTGATTCTCCATGTTGCTTAGTGACAGGTGAGTATGGTTGGACAGCTAACATGGAAAGGATCATGAAAGCTCAAGCTTTGAAGGACAATAGTATGAGCTCTTACATGTCTAGCAAGAAGACGATGGAAATCAACCCTGATAATGGCATTATGGAGGAGTTGAGGAAGAGAGCTGAAGTTGACAAGAATGACAAGTCGGTGAAAGATCTTGTGTTGCTGCTGTTTGAGACAGCTCTGCTAACATCTGGTTTTAGTCTTGATGACCCGAATACATTTGCTGCAAGAATTCACAGAATGCTGAAGTTGGGTTTGAGCATTGACGAATTAGAGGAAGCTGGTGTGAATGTTGATGATATGCCTCCTCTGGAGGATGTTGGTGAGGAAAGCAAGATGGAGGAAGTTGACTAAGCACTATGCGACTAAGGCATTATGCGTCCGGTTCATATTGAGTTTCTGGATACCTAAGTAGTTGTTTTCCTTTTCCTTTCTGTTGAATACTGTGTTTTGTTCTTCCGTGTCATGTTGTGTAAGCAGCAAATCCGAATATCATTTTAGGATCGTACAAATTAATGGAATGTTAATCTGTTTTGTGATATGCTAATCTTTTCATTGGAAACCCGTATATCATTCTAGTCTAGCTTATAATAAACAGACGACATTTACCTTTTTACAGAAACCTCCTCGTCTGATCCCAAGCCTATTCACACTCGTAATCTTGTTCTTTGTTCAATCAAACACGCGCAGGAATCAGGTGAACGATGCTTAAGAGAGAAAATGAGACTTTCTGAGAAAAAGTGAAGAGTGCACATTTGGAATCAGGCTTAAGAGAGAAAATGAGACGTCCTGCGAAAATGTGAAGAGTGCAAATTACATATTTGATATAATTTTTTTTTTTTTTTAAAAACAGCAATTAGGAATAGCGGGAATATATCAAATAAAAAGATGAATTGCTATTTGATACAGTTGATTATGTGGAACGCAAAAAAAGCCTTCACAGTTTTCCAATGCTTACGGAACTTATAGTTCACAGACGGCAGGGAAAACTTGCACACGTGGAAGCAGCAACGGAAGCGAAAATCCACCGGTTTAGAAGTCCAAACATAACACCAGTGAAAATCAAGGATCGTCATTTGTTGAAGCATATTTGCCATGAAAAAATTACCAACACTGCAGAGGCTGGAGTCTGTCAAAACTTGAATTTACATAAACCCAGCTTTATATATTTAAGTTCCTGCATCACAACTATTATCTCTCTTCATATCTTACAGTATGTACACAAATATGAACTCCACAAGCAAAAAGAACTCTGAATCTGACATAGCAGCTGCTATCAAACAAACCACAGGCTTCTGGTATTATTACATGTGCATCCTGCGATTGCCGTTTGTTCCCGAGCAGTTCGGATATGGCTTTCACCGGGACAATAATACTCTCGAGCAAAGAATAATAGGAACGGTGTGCAAAGACTATTGTACGCAATACCCGAACTGAGCATCACTTTAAACTTGGTCATCATTGATTTTATTTGCACTGCTTCTCCATTTCTATATCATACGATGAAAGAAGCTGCCTCTGCATCAACAGTCAACTATCAATTTGAGATGGAAACTAGAAAATAATTACGCCCCTGACAAGTAAGACAAGAAGGGAGGAAATGCTCAAGACAAGTAAGGATACACCTTAGGAGGGTGACCTTTATATGCAAAATACTTCTCCCATATGAAACTGATACATCTAATACAACAGCCTAACACTTCCTGAACCCGTCGTACACAAACTTCTTTTAAATCAAGCAAATAATTTTTAAAAAAGACACTCTGGGCTGGAACGATACCAGAAAAGCTTATACAGTGATAGTTGGAATATTGACAGACAATGCACCAGGAGGTTCATGCTTCTGGAACAAGTCATATAAGGAAGTGCAAGTCCCAAGACAAGTGAGAATATTTTGTATAAATACGAGACGCCGTGCTGTAGGAACGAGAACATGACCAAAATGGTCCTTAATGTATGGAAGTTGAATAGATATTTGCGTGGCTAAATCTCATTATGGGTAAAAAGGAAGAGTAGTGCATAAATTAGGACAGAGAAAGTACCATACGTATGCAAAAACTGAAAACCTTTACTCCAAATCATAAAACTGCCGACTCCTTTGCAAAACATTCGGTTAAACTTAACTGTGAAAATCACGCTTCACAATGACCAGAAAAGGCTGAAACAGTTAGATCTAAAGAGGGCGCATTAACATAAAAGTTATTGATCAGTCATCAGAAGTGTGGTGCTGTCAAAACAATCACCAGAAAAAAGCTGAAACAGAAAATCAAATCTACTGGAACATGGAAAGAACAAAAGTTTTTGACTGAGTGGGTTACATATAAAAAGCAGTTTGTCAGTAAACGGAAACGACGTAAATCTCCACCAGAGATCATAGAGGTCTTCTACCAGTGAGAAGAAAGAGATTCCGAGAATGTGAGACCAGTATTCTTAAAGATGATTTATGCGATACATGTATACTTCACTTTGACATGGCCAATATAGCTATCCTAAGATTCTAATGTTCCAACATTCTACCAATTCCCCCTCCCCAATCTCAAAAACCAACCTCCACTCACCAGCCTCCCAACTATCTAACCTCCACATTCGTGCTCTCTTCGCCCTCCTGGGTCAGCACCAAGAGGTAAAAGCAGAAGAACTGCAGTCCTCTGCCTTACCACTCGGCCATGTCACCAAAATGCTACAAATACAAAATACATGAAAACAATAACTGCAGATTTCACTAATTTCAGACCAACCAGCCAAATGGCAAAAGAACCAGAAGAAGCTATATCCAACCGAAAGCTTAAGTAAACATTTAAAAGCCATCAGAAATAAGAATGTGCAAAACACATTGTACTTACATGATGCTCAAAATCAGAGCTCGTAAGGTTGATAGAGAGATTTCTCATCAGCAACAACACCTGCACAAGAATCGAGCAGAAAATTTATCTAAATCTCAAATTAAATGCTTGAGTCACCAACTCCAATGAGGAGCATACGACTAATCTCTTTTAGATGGCAAACATGATTTTAAGATAACTGAAAACATATATCTACGTGTGTGATATATTTTAAGGGCCAAAGACTTGGGTGGGGACGTGGGGTATGGGAAGGGATCAGCGTATTGTGGATTTAGTTATCGGGTGCATGCTATAGTTGAAGACATCCTTTATTGCCATATGCAACGGTGCAAATTCTAATTACCAGATTCAAGTGTTGCTAAATTTCTATTCTTCCTTCAAAGTGTAGCATCCAGATTGAATGCCCACAGGCTAAATACATGTTAACAACACACTATAGCAAGTATTTACTAAGCAAATGAATATTGAACATTATATTTTATGACCATCATAAATTCACTACTCCTACCTTTTGCAGGGAAAGAGCAGGCACTGGCAAGGATACGAAGGAGTAAAGTCAGCCCCTATATCTTTCCCCTCGTTATCTATCTAAACAGGAATTACTCATAGCAATTTGAAGAAATTTTCAACCCATCCTTTCCCTTCCTAAGTCAATGCCAGGAAGAAGACATTAAAATTTGATGAGAAAGGCGTTTGTTGACTAGAGGATGAGAACAAATCCTCCGTGTATGCAGTGACATATAAATTGGAAGAATTAGTCCTTAACAAAATACAATAATTAAAGATCAGGAGACACCCTCTTTACAGACGCTTTATCTTTGAAAATACTCCTGAAGACAAAGTTCAAGTCGTATAGGAAAACAAGACAAGAAAGAGGATTAAAGCCACAGGATAATGAAACGGCACAGAATGGAGTGTATACCGTCTCGACATCAATCCGGTCCATTTTTTTCAATTTCTGCAAGTGTCCAGTTACAGCAGGGTCAAATACACTGCCGATGAAATTGTATACTTGAGCAAAGTCTGGCAGAACTGCAGATAAAAAAGAATTTACAGCAGCATTAGTGTAGTAAATATCAAACAAAAGTACCAGCTCTATTTAAAATAACATCTAAATTAGAAGAGAATTTTTATTCTATTTTACGAAGAAAAAAAATTAATTCTGCAGAATGACAGCAATACTATCAATGAATAGAGCGAAGGATAACATGGCATAGAGTAAACCAAATCTAGATCTAGCTAGCATCAAATCAGGCTATGCCAAGAAGTCATCAAATGCAGCAAGGACCATAGCTGCAGATAAAATGTTCTTTTAAAAGAAAATTGCAAAGAAAAAGAAGGTCCAGAAGTCATATTTGGCCATCCAAACTCCAAAGATAAATCACCAACATTGGAGAAAATTCTGGACAAAAACTGCAAACTACAGTTCAAGAAAAACTCTATGTCAGTTTCATCAACAATAAATTTTTTTTATGACTAGGGAAACCGGCAGCCGCTACCCTTTGGGTGCGCACAGGGTAAAACCCACACTCCTATGCAATAGCTCGCATAGGAGTGTGGGTAAAACCGCACAGGGTAAAACCCACACTCCTATGCAATAGCTCACAAATCGCATAGGAGAGGTAACCTGCACTAAGCAAGCTTGGTGCGACGAGCTAGACCCAGAAGGCAAACCCCTTGCTTTCGCTGGCAAGGGGTTTCGAACTTGAGACCTCCAACATGATTTTCTGGATCACAATTGACAAGAAGCAGAAACGCACGTAGGGATGGATAAAAATCAGCATGTCAACTTGCTCATTCAGAAGTCAGAATAATAATGAGGACTTTGCAACTGCAGATTTTTATCAATTAACAAAGAGATATTAAGGCCTGTGATTTTCACAAACAAAATGGAGGGAGAGGTTACAGGTTTAAACAATACGAAGCAGTCCACTGGATAAAGAGAAGGCACTCTCAATGGGCAAGGAAAAGAGGATAGGATGGTGATAACTTATGTAAATTAGATACAGAGAATATAGCTTAATTGATTTGACAGTGCAAGCATAATAACACTGATTGAAGCTGAGAACTTGAAAAAGAGCTTTATAAGAAGGGAGATGAAGATATTCTGTATCTCGACTACAATTGGAATCATGATTAACTGCAACTTGGCAAGGTCACATTTTAAGATTTACTATACAGCTTTATCAGCCTTCACAGGAATTAGACTAATGGCAGCGCCCAACAATAGTGGTTGGTGAACAAAACAAGACTTGTCCAATCGCATATTGATTCCTTACCAAGAGTTTCAGCAATTAGATCTTGATTTTTAAGAGAAGCAAACTCTTTTGATTCAACAGGATTGAGATTTCAAAGCTGGAAAAAAAGATTGCAAATAATTTAACAAGAATAAAGGAAAAAACGCAAGGCAAATCCTACTTCTGGGATGTTCTTATCACATGGAAAGATGCTGCTTAACTTCATTCTCTTCCAACTGTGTCTTCACTTGTCTTGTTACATATATTCAGATCAATCTACCTTTAGGACCTTATCCATCTCTTTTACTTTCCAATTTGCAATATTTTGGCCAAGTTAAGAACTGAGGGGTGGTTTGGTTGGGAACACCCTGGAGTTAGCTATCCTAGGATAACTTATCCCACCATGGATAACTTATCCCATCACTTCTTCATCAAAAAAATAACTTATCCCATCACTATGATATAAATAGTGGGATAAGTTATCTCAAAAATGGCAACCAAACAAGATACAAAAATTTTATCCCATCACTATTTTTTTTTATCCCTCACACCAAACGACCCCTTAGTGCTAACTGCTACAAGTAGGATTCTTGTGAAACAGGCTTGGATAGAAATTGTTGAGAGGAACATTGTCAAAGTTCTGTGTACAGCTTGTCGTCTAAGCTCCACTTGGTCACTAAGTAACTCTCTTATAAAAGCCATATGTATCAAAATGTTCTTATCAACCTTGACCCTTTCCAGTAAAAGAAATTGGATGTGTGTTGTGAAGGTCTCAAAGCAAATCCGCCTTTCTTCTTCCTTGGTCCATTTTTTTTTTTGAGAATTGGTAAACTCTTCTTCCTTGGTCCATTGGAACAACGGAATTTTCCATCATAAACATAGTTCACATGCTTTATTACTTTTATATTTGGTGTAAATAGTAGTAGTTCAAATCTGTGATGTGCACCTAATTCACATATCACACACCCACTCTTACCAATTACTGCTAGACCAAAGCCTGGGTGGTGCAGAACCATAAGGGAATGTTATTGTAGGATAATAATTTCACAGCCCAAATTGTTGTCTAATTTCAAGTCTAAAAGTCAAAGTGATAGGCATCTCCAGAATATCGACTTACCTCTCAGTGAGGGTACTTGAGTCCTCTCCATCACCTTAACTGTTGATTTTGATCTTGGAGTGCTTCCATTACTACTGCAGCAACGGTTATTGGTGACTGGCTGACCTGTTTCTCTCACGTTATCTGTCAGAAGAACAGTCAATTACTTCAGTTCAAAGCCCAAGATGTCATAGAAGTGAGATTACAGTATCTAACCAAAGAGAACCCTTAATAACTAAACCTTTCTTCATTTGTGACAAACTAACTGGTGGCGCAGAGTTGTCAGTCCATGACGGCACAGACACAACAGTGGCTGGATTGCTAGGTAACAAAGAAGAATCAGGCCTTTTTACAATTCCAGGTTCCGGTAATGGAAGGGAAGCTTGAAAAGATGTAGGCACCGGTGAGACAGCTGGAGCTGCTGAGATTTCAGAAAGCAAATTCAATTATTTCCATGTATAGCTGATGTAAATAAAATTAAACCACATAAAATAATTCCTACCACTTTTTGTGGCTTTCTGTGGGTAGGGATGAGCAGCTTTTCTTTTTGGCCGAGGAGGAGGAAGATGTTCATTGGTTCCACTTTTCTGGACTTTCAGAAAATATTTCTGAGCATGGCTACGTATCTGCAAAAGTGATCAAACTTTTTAAGACACCTCTGAGCACATCTCCAAAGATTGATGTATAACCAAATAAAAGTAATCCATTTGGTGCATTTCTGCTCTATTTGTTTTTAATTTATGATGTGCATAGCTCACACCACAGGATTCAGTTGTGTAACTCAATTTTTTCAGTTTGGGCCGTGAATCGAGCTTTTGTTAGGACATCCTATTTGGTTATTGAGATTCTAATTAATTAACAAAAATATGATCAATTTAAGTTTAAAAGGCTATTGGGTAACAGTGCAACATATAGTTGGCTTCCTTGACGAAGATGCAATCTGTGATTCTGCAAAATATATAAGTTTCATCTGAATACCATACTTCTCCAAAGATAACAAATTGAAGGAAAGCTATGCCCAACTTCATAGCTTCTCCAACAGATCAAAGTCAAAATATTGATAAAGACATGACAGAAAAACTTATCGAAATAGGAGGGAAAATGAAATACATGACTGAGTGAGAGAGATAAAAATCAATTGGATCTTGTCCCAGCCTAGGGAAGAAAAATAATTAAATAAAGCAGAGGAAAAAAACACAAAAAGAGACATACTAAAACTTCATCATCCGTCCTTTTACTTGTGCCATTTCGACACAACAGAAAATCGATTTACATAGATGGGTGAACAGTAAATGTCGTCAGATATAAAAGCAGATGAATAGCTGGAAGGTTCTGAGATACCAGGCCTTTGTTGGTGGCAATTTGGAGAGCTAAAGAAGTGAGAGATTTGCTCCTCATGATATATCTGATCTGCTCATTCCAACAATAAATCTAGCCTACTTTGGACAATATGAACAAGTTGAAGCCAAAGGGAGAAACTAGAAGGAAAAACTAAGGGATGGAAAAGAAAGGCTCACCGAGATAGGAGTAAGTAGAAGTGGACCCTAACTCTCCCATACACCCATAACATTTAATTTTCGATTTGAATGTTGAATTACAAAACAAACCAAATAAACCAAAATTCTGGGGTAGGCAGTTCCGACTTAAACTAAATAAAGCAAATTTCAGAAGCTCATATTAGAAAAAGTTACTCCCTGTGTGCACCCAAAGGGTAGCAGCTGTGGGTTTCCCTTGTCATCAAAAAAAAAAATATTAGAAAAAGTTACTTTAGTACTTTGAGTTTTCCAAGTAAACAAACACAGTCAAAGGCCACAAAGACTTTAACAAGTGTTTTTTACTATACTAACAATGACTTTTTCTTTCTCAAAAGAAAGTCTTCTTTACTAGACCAGTAGAGGAAACCGAAAATTTCCGATGTGGATTGAAAAGGAAGTTGGAAATGGACATAGATCCTTCTGCCTGTAAGAGTTTTGGAAATATTGCAATGTTTTTTTGTACTTCTTATTTCCCGGTCATTATATAATCCTGATGACAAGTGACTCCACCCGCAGTATAGAAACGCAAAACCAATTCTAACTTCAAAACAAAAACTCTTGCCACAAGTATAAAGAAAAGCACGGAGATCCTATCCTAAGCAGTTAACAAGTACTCGAAACAACAAAAATGGCTCTTTAGTCACTTTGCTATCCATTTTACCCACGAAAACTAGCAATTTCAAGGATGATAGTTGATCATGTGTGCCATCAGCTCCCTATAACTCATACCTGTAGTAACATTCTTCCCACATGCTTATCTTTGTGACACAAACCCCAATCTTGTGATTGAGATTTTTCCACTAGGTTATTCCTCAGTTGTCAACTATATGCCATGTTATATTTGCAAAATGAACAATTAGACAAGAAATAGTTAACTTGGTGGTAGTTGCTTGTTAGTCTGTTGTCCTGTCATATAATAGAGAGGGAGAAACCTAAATTTGCCAAATAAAATGATGGTTCAGAGAAAAGAATAGGTACTTAATAAAATGTGCACATTCTAGGCTGACCTTAATATTACCTGAATAACAGTTTTTGATCCGACAAATGCTTCAATTTTTTTCCAGTCACGGTCAAAGCTGTATCTTAACAAAATGAGCAATCAGTACAAGAAAACGTAACTCAAGGAGACATCTTAGTGCTCTTTCATTCTAGAACTGAATATAGTGACAATAAACAAAGTGATCATGTTCGGTAAAATGAAGCTATTTCTTCAGCAGAATGAGATCAACAGCTTCCAAAACAATGTTGAGATATAAAAAAAAAAAGTGACTATATAACTCCCTTAAACCTCTAGCAATATAGGGAAAAATTGGCCGACCCCACTAAATTTGGGATTTATAGGTAGTTGAGATATGCGAATTAACACAAGATGCAGAAGAAACAATATGCTGAAGTACACATATCTTGAACTCGTAAAGAAACAAACTTGTATAACAGAAAATCTCAGAAGTCCTTAATTTCATTCGTGAGCAATCTAGTTAACCTAGAAGTATACGAGCAACGACAATGATTCAAAAATATCTTCCGTATTTCAACTCAAATCAAACCTTTAGCCCTAAACCACAATGAATTAGCAGTAGAAATTGTTCCTAACTTCAGAACTCACAGCTGAAGAGCTTCGAGGAACTTATCGTGCTCGGGTTCGGTCCAGCTTTCTCGCGACTTGGTAATAGTGTAGGGTTTTCGAATTTTCTTAGACGGGTCATCGGAAGGAGACAACGGGTTGGAGGCGGACGGCGTTGCGGCGGCAGAAGCGGTGGCAGTTGGGTTGGAGAAGGAGCCGAGATTAGGAAGGGCCATGACCATCCGATTCAAGTAGAAAAAAACGTGGGTGGGTTCATGTGATGTTTTGTGTCTGCCAACCTGCCAAACATAAAATGTTGATGATTTCAATTTTTCTTTATCCTCTTTTATATATATATATTTTTTCTTTTTGTCTTTTGGCAAATAAAAACAAATACATGAAACCAAATTAATTTATTTTAGCTGATAAAAATAATTAATTAGAGATTTTGTCAAGAGTTGAAATAATTTGTAAAAGTAGGAAATTATTACAAAGTAAAAGCGTATATTAGGAGGAAATGTTGAAAGTAGGTAAGTACTAATAAATTTTTTTAAGTACTTTGATAAATAAATAATGTGTTAAAGATAAGTTTTCTTTCTTCTGAAAATAATTTAAAATATGAGTTATAAAAAAAATTCAAAAATCTAAATGTGCTATGAAAGAATTAGCTTGTCGATGTTTATTACTTTAGACATAAATCTCTTCTTACATTATGATGTTTACTCCATACTTTCTTCTATCAACTTTTCATGCAATTATCATAATTAATATCGTATTTATAATAAATTTTTTAATGCCTATGTAACATTATTTGTAGATCTCTTAAAATAATAAGAAAAGTTCTCATTTCTTATCTCTTTATTTTGTTGTTTTCATGTTTTGATGATTGCACTAACTTTTTTAGATTAATTTTATCACACATTACTTGTCAAGCTGGCCAAAATTTCGTTAATGTTATGCTTTGCTAAATGCGATCATTTTTGTTGTATCTTTTTTTTTATTATTATTAATTAGTTTATACAAAGGATAAGTCTCAATCAACTTTTGCTTATTAGGCTTATGATTAAAGAAAAAGACAATCTATTCAAGTAAAATTATATTAAATAGATAAAATATTAAGTTAATGATTCCGTAATTGTAATAATAAAATACTACGTTTAAGTCTGAGTGATTTTTGAATTAAGACGCCTTCATATGGTAAAATGTTGGCTTTAAGTTTTAATGCACAATAGTAATACTAAAATGATGATCAAAGTAAAATAATATATTTTTGTTGAAAAGTCATGATCCATGTTCTACCAAATTTGCTCCATTTTCATGCGTAATGTGTGATAGTCGTAAACTAGTCTGCCCACACATGCTAAAATAAGCTTTTGATCCACCCTGACATCTTGACACGCACCCTGCCAACCCTAATGATTACATCATGTTATAACCAAAAGGGAAGTAACATTATGTTGATCCTTGCCTGGTGTGACGATAGATATTATGATTTGGTATAAAAGGTTATTTGGGACGCCCCTTCTGACCTTAATGTTATAAACTTTCTCAATCTTCTATGTGCTTTTTTTTACCATAGCTCTTAACATAGATCATATAACCTATTCTTGACATTATCCGTTAGTAAATCTGACCAACCCTTCTCCCCTTGCGACTTACCTCGCACTGTCCTTCCTTTTTGTCCGTTCTTACAATCAATGACTCAAGTATACTCTATTCACTTATGCATCCCCTCAAATGCCTTCCACTAAAACAGCAAATTCAATTTTGTACTCGTTCTACCCTCAAATATGTCTAATCCCAGCTCAAAATAATAGTTAATATATTCGTTTTTTGTGCGATTTTAAAATATCTTATTAGAATTGATAAATAAATATTTTTGTTTTATCAAAAAAAAATTATTCCTTTTAGCCTTTAAATTCAAATAAAATATGTCTCCATATTTAAATCTATTATACTAGTATTAGCATGTTAGTTGAGTCAATTCCCCAAATGGTCACTTAAGTTTAGGAATTTGTCTTGAAATATCATTTATGTTTCATTTAGGATCAAAATATCACTTAACTATCACTATATTTCTTCACATATACTTGACACTTCAACAGTTTCACTCTCTCCTAGTTGTCATGTCATGTCATTGATATCCTTTTTTTAAAATGATAGACTTAGTTAATTCATCAAAACTCATGAACGAAAACAATGATTTATATTTTCTAACATATAGATATAAGATATATATATATATATATATAGAGATTATATAGATTAGAGATATATATATATATATATATATATTATATATTAGTGTATTAGAAGAAAAGAAATTTCAATTTAAGAATCTTTATCATGATTATTAATTTTTGTTATGTATGACGACAGTTTTTAAGAACTTATCACAATGTCATCAATTTTGAATAACACATATATTCAAAAATATTGAATTACTTGTGAATGTCAATTTATATCAATTAATCATTTATTATATAACGAATTAATAATATTAAAGGTCAATTAATTATTAAAAAATATTTAATTAGGTGCTTTGAAGTCGTGTATATACACTTACAATGTCTTTTAAAAAAAAAAAAAAAGAAGAAAGAAAATAGAAAGTGAATAATATTTAGTTAGAAAATAAAATTTTGAATCTTGATTGTCAAATATAATCTCGTATAAAATGTATAGGCAATTAAAGTAATTATTACTTATATTTCATGGGGATGATAAGATAGAATAATTGGGTGATTTAAGTTTTTTTAGAGAAGTTAAATATACATAATATAGATAAAAAAGAATTAAAAATAAAAATTAATTTAAAAAGTTTTAAAATGATAAGTATATAGTTCGTCCAACCTTTTTTGTCAACATACAATTATGGGAATACTTTTATGAAAAAATTGCTTTAAATTTTCAAAATAAGTTAACCTAAGAATTTTAAAAATTACTGGTAATAATTCACCTAGACGATTTTTCATTGAATTTGTTTGGTAAAAAATATATAAAGGAATTATATTTTTTTATTTTTTATAATTTTCATAACTCTCATGATAATTTATATATTGTTTGTTATTAAGACATAAGTTTAATGAAGTTAGGGTCTATTATAAAAATAATTGAAGAGTTAATGACATCGGACATATAACTAGAATAGAAGGAGACATTGAGGTGGTTTAGGTCTTTTTTTTGCTTGAATATTATTCACTTTCTTATTATTCAAAAAAAAAATTGTAAGCATGCATTTCAAATACACCAATTTATATTATGTGCAATAGTTAATAAACCTTCTAATATTATTAATTCTTTATACAATTGATGATTAATGATGTAAGTTAGCAAGTTTTGTTTCCCCCCTGAGTGGGTTGTATTAATAGTTTGGTTTGAAATGTGTTATAAGATTAAAAAATTGATTGAGAGTTGATAGTACGTCGTAAAAACTTAGTCTTATAACATAATTAAAATAAAAAGGTTCAAGTATGATACTAAAACATTAAGTTTATTCTAAATATATTAATTTATTTATTTTTAAACATAATATGATAACTATTTTAGTTAAATGACTTAAGGAATTAAAATTAGTCTATATTAAAAAACGGACTTTTAATGACAGTCAGTCAACTAGGAGAGAATCATCCTTTGAAGTGTATAAAAGTATATTTGAGGAAAATCGTGATAAGTTGCGTGATATTTTTGGTCCAACATGAACATAAATGATATTTCAAATCATACCTTAAGTTAGGTGACCATTTAGGGAATTACTCCGTTCACAAAAAATGGTTAGTTGACTTGACATAAGTTTAAGAAATAAAGAAGACTTTAAGCATGTGGTCCAAATTAAGTTATGTCAACTGTACCCCAAAATTAAGCTTTTAATCTTGCGGCCTTAAACCATGGTCACGTAGAAAGTCGTACCCGAAAAAGAAAAAGGTCATTTTCTTTTTTGGGAAAAGGTTAAAAAATCTGCCATCCGCCCTTTCAGAAAAGGCTTCATTTCTTGCCAGCGAGTTAAAATTTGGTTTCATTTATGTCATTACCGTAAAGAAAAGCTCATTCCTGCCCATTATTTTTAATGATGGTTTGCAACCCCTTTGCCACGACCAATTATAATTCCGGTCCGTCATCAATTTTTTTAAAAAAAATATATTCTGAAAAATGAAAATAAATTGAATTAACTTTTATTTTTTTTATTAAACAAATTGATGATGTGGCCGATTATAATTGACCACATCATCAATTTTTTAATAATTTTTTTTAAAAAAAAAACTAATTCTTTTTTTTTCTTCAGAATTATAATTTTTTTTTAAAAAAATGATAACATGCCGAATTATAATTAGCCACGTGTCAAAAATAGTTTTGCAAAACCACCGTTAAAAAATAATGGCATGAATGTGTTTTTTTTAAACGGTAATGACATAAAAGAGCCAAACTTTTTGTTTTATCAAAAATCAAAAAAATATTTGCTTTTAAGAGATTTTCGACCTTTAGAGATCACCACTTGAGTTTAAAGAAAATTAAGAAAACTTGTTTTCAACAAGACTTTAAACAGAAAAAAAAATCGTTTGGAAATCCTAAGGGGGTTCGGAATTCTATTAACATTTAGGAAGGTTTTGAAAAGCACTAAGAGTTCGCTTAATCGAATTCCGACAACTAACTATTTGGCTAATTACTGTTTAAAATTTGCAAATTTGGTTTGAAGTGAAACTTAATAAAATTTAATCTAGGCTAAGCTACGATGTTTCGAAATTATTATCGTTTGAAATTTGGTTTCAATTTTAGGTTGATAAAACAATATGACTTTCGACGGGGATGGAGTTTCTAACTTAAACTCACGACAAACCAAAACGAGGCATATAAATGATATAGTAAAAGAGGGAGGAGGAAGAGAGAAAGACGAGTGAAGAGGAGAGAGGGAGATGGGTCTTAATTACGGTTGTCCACCTTGACCGGACTTCGGGATTTTTTTTGACCCACCTGCTTTTTGTTCTTAAACCCATTTGTTTGGTTTCAACATTTCACCTGGCCTATTCTAAGGCATAAATACAAAGTAACATAATCAAATTACAGGCTTTATTGCCCAACAAGAAATACAACATAATGAAAAAGTTGATCTTCTCATCCACCTTCTTTGAGTTCTTACAATCTTCATGAAATTTGGCTTTGTACGTCTGTCTTGATGGGTTGACTCGATGGAAAGAATTTTGAGCCTTCATGGCTCTTCCGAAATGCGAGGAAAAATGGAGTCCCAAAGTGGACTTGAGAGGAATTTTCACCTTTTAGAGGCAGCGAACGAGGACGATGTGGAGCAGGGGTATGGACCTCCAACACGAAAAGCCCTTACAGCTCAAACGAACAGAAAGACGCTGGAAGCCAGAATCGGAAACTTTCAATCTTTTGGAAGTCTCTTCCCTAAACTCTCACACGTAATATATATGATTTCTCTCTTTCTTTAACTTCGTAACTGTTTCTTTCGTAAATTGAAAGCCACCAAGGTAAGAAAAAGCTCCAAAAAAAAAACAGAAAAGCCAAAAGAATCCCCCCAAATTTTTTTCAACCCCTATTGTGAAGAAGACGGGGGGTTTATATAGAAGAAATATTAGGGTTCTTGAAGGGAAAGGTCTGGAGGAAATCCGCTTCAGGCCCATCCAAATTTGAAATTCGAATTCCAACCTTATCCCAAAAGCTGAGAGAATATCCAATTTTGATGCCAAATTCCAACGGATTGGGAGGCAGAGGTGACGGGTCGGATGACTCTCGTCCTTGGAGCTACGTGCTCGAATCCATGCTACTAAGGACGAAATCCAGGTGGTGGAGCGATGGCGGATTTTGAGCTGCTCTACTGTTTCACTGACGAAGCAAAGGGAGTAGGGAGGGAACGCGTTGTACGTTGGAGCTTAGCGAGGGAAGAAGACAAAACAAGGGGCGGGAGGCGTTGGGGGGAGGTTCGCGCGGGAGGAATACGGGGGTGGCGGGGGGTGGGAGGGGGTGAAGGGGGCGGGGGGGTGGTGGTTCTGGGAATTTTGTCTGCGTCTGGGTGCTGGGGAGGTTCTGTTTTTCTGGGAATTGCTGGCTGAAGAGGAAGAGGGTACAACAGACGGATCGGATCGGGTTAAAAGGGAGAGGGGCGCTGGATTTTTAAAAAATGGTCCTGGGTATAATAATGGGTATTAAAGGGTGGGCTGGAATTCTGGGTATGGGGCGTCTGAAAATAAAAGTGGGCATGGAATAAATGAAGAATAAGTATGGGCTGTAAATTGGGAATTAAAGGGAAATGAGAGTGGGCCTGGAAATTAAGTAACAAGGGAATGAGCCATGTTTTAGGGAAAGTGGGATGGGCTGCTGGAAGTGAAAAGCTTGGGCCATAAAAAAAAAACGGAAGAGGCCCAAATTTGATTTTTTGATGAGTTTAGGGGGAATGAATTAATTTGATAAATAACCAAATTGAGTTAGGATAGTGAATTTGGCTAAACCTTAAATAAACAAATTTGTATTAATTAATCAACGTGCTTCTTTATTCTAGTAATATAACTATTTTAAATGTAAAAATAGTGATTCAAAATATAAGCCATTTAATTTAAACTAACAAAAAATTATTTTAAATTGAACACTTACAAAATTTAAACTATTTTGAGAAATAATCACAAAAAATTACCAAGTATATTCTTAAGTATGTAGAATCTATATCATCAAAATTATAAGAAAAAACTGACAAACAAATATCAAACTAACAAAAATTCATACATTATTCTTATTTTTTCCAAAATTTATAGAACTAATTATTTTAAATTGTTGGAAATTTAAGAAGCTCGCGAACTAATTTATACTGAGGGTAAGCGACATTGGGTGTCAAAACAACTGTCCCTCATTTTACTTGGCTTTTTGATCAAGCCATTCGAGGGAAAATGACATTGATCAAACCAAATTTTGACCAACCATGCATCTTTAAGGGAAGGATTGACAAAGAGTTTGGAATTATTGCTGGACTTGAAACCTGTTTTCTACATATCTCAGACTAATGAGAATCAGGCCAATTGTAGTTCATAAGTTGATTTAACGCGACGACTTTGAAGAAATTCAAAAACGGCACCTCGATACCCGAATTATGAAGGTATCGAAATGCCGGAGAATAAATTCGAGGAGCGAAGGTTTGTGAAGAAGACAGCTGAGTTTTCAACATTGAATCCGCTACATATTCTTAAACCTTCAGGAATCAGGTTGTTTGTAGTTCGATTCGATCGGTTGAAAATGAAACTCTTTATGCTAGATAGCCTTCGGTTTGGACCACGTGACAAATTAAACGAGTTGAAAGGAGGCTTGTAACTCTTAGCCAGGAAATGTTGGCGCGTCAACCCATAATTAAACGCTTACATGGAAATAAATTCCCTCCAAAGCTTTTGGCACATTGTTCACTCAGTGAGAAAAGACATTAAAGTCACCACTGAAGTTGTTATGTATTTTACAAAGAACCGTAACTTTGAAAGTGTTTTCCTCATTCACCCCACATAACTTTTTAATAGCTTGTAAAATGGGTCATTGAATCATCATTCATCTTGGGTGGACGGAGCGTGTGCTCATCTTTTCAACCCCGTTTAGCCCGAACTGATTCTTTACTAATAGTAGAAAATCTTTGGTCTTGTTATTTTTTTTCAAACTTTCCAAATTTCTTGATATTTCTTCTCTCTCTGCTAGATTCTTGGGAGGAACAAGAAATTGAATTGATAGTATCGATCAAAATCTAATCACAAGAGTTATGAGGTGTTCCCACCCCCACTATGACAAGATAGAAAGTGGGTATTCTTGTACTGAAAAGGTAGTGAGGTCCAAGCTTGCACCAAAAGTACGAGGTAAGAAGAGAGTCAATCAAGCTTCTCTTGGGGGAAGCTTCATCAGGACGTTGGATGGAGCCATTTTGATTTAAAAATCAAGGATCGGAGAACAAGAGGAAGAGGAAGGAGAGAGGAGCTCACGGTAGCATACGATAGGAGAAGAATATCGGATAAAATCACTAAATCTTCGTCAACCGTTGTCTTGTACATTGTCCTTTGAGTGGTGTATTTTCAGTTTTTAGGATTGTTTCTCCAACTCTTTTAATCCTTCATTATTTTCTGTAACAAATTGAATTGAAACTTTAAGGATTAGAAGAAAAAATGGTTTTACTGAAAATAAATAAAAAAAAGAGAAACTGAATTCTTATCATATTGACGTTTTCGGGAAGGTGATTGAATTCGTCAAAGAGAGTTACCAATGTTGATCTTGTTTTGGAAAAAAACAAGGAAGAGAGATGAGATCATGAAAAGTGGGTTATCAATGGCTCTTTTGGTTTTAATTTGGGAAGATGATGTTAAATTAATATAAAATATTTAATGAAGAGAAAATAAAGTGACACGTGGGCACTTATAAAAATGGTATGACATTAAAATATTACATCACGCTCCTTCATGTGCGTGGTCCCACAACGCAGAATAGAGGAATGAAGTCAAAATGACCCATTTACAAAGATATTAAAAAGTTTTGTGGGGATAGGACTTCCAAAAATAAGGTTGTCTTTATTATGAAAAATAGGGACAACGTCAGAGTGGTGAGTTTTTAGGTCTTTTCTCTCACTCAGATTGGAACTTGCTTCGGTATTAAATTTGAAATTTTCGGATGCGACCTGAAATTGACAAAACTAAAAAAGATACTGACATGTTTAAAGAAAGGGGTGGTGTGGTGATGTGGTGGAAGTCGCGCCTCTGCTCGCGTCCCAAGAGTTGGACACTTCCTTTTGGACTGTGGTCCCAGTTCGCTTGCTAAGAAAAATTTACGTTGTTGCTTTGTGCATCCCTTTTGATGTGTCCTGCACCTGGGGTTTTGGAGAAATTCATCTTTTGGATGTCTATGACAAAAGACTGAGATAAAAACTTGGTCAGTTTTAAAAAATGCAAAAGGGATGGGAGGATAGTGTCTTGTACATCGTTGACCACTTCAATTGTTTCCTCAATATTCAACGTCGACCGATCGGTTGAGTACACTGAGTATACGTGGCTTCACGGTTATAATAATACTTGTAACTCAAGTTTAGTGTGTCCAAAGCCTTTTTAGGCTACTTTTTATACAGTTTCTCTTTGTTTTGCAGGAAATCTAATACAGAGGCCATATTTGCGGAGATTTTGAGAGAGAGAAGTGCTGAAGGAGATGGGGAAGTCGACAAGTTGGGATTACGAGGCTTTGTGACGGTCCGTCATGGCCATGACGTCGTCCTAATGTCCGCGTGAAGAATAAGATAAGTGATCCCAGTACCCAAATTCCAGAGTTTGAATTGAAGTCTTTTGAAAGAGACCCTCGACGGACCGTTGTGTGCTAGACGTCCGTCACACTTGCCGTGAGGGGAATGAGACAAGCAGCAGAAGAAAAATGCACAATTAGGGACGGACGGAGTCACGACGGTCGTCATGACCACGACGCGTCGCGTGGTCCGTCGACCAGCAACGGTTTGGCAGATTTCACAGGAATTAGAATTCTGTGACTTAGGTTTTTGTATTTTTTTATAAATAGTTCGAAAAACCTCGTTTTTTGAGGGTTGACACCTGATAATTAGACTCTACAATATTAGAAACTCCATATATTATAGGAAATTATTGATTGGTTGATACTTTGGAGAGTCTTACAATACCTTTTTGGTGATTAATACAAGAAATCTTTTGGCACTTTACTCTTTTCTCATTGAAGTAAGAGTACATGAATTCTTATTTAATATATTTGAATATGTGTTTATGGCGATGAGAACTAAAACTCCATAACTAGGGTGTGGGAACCCTAGGCAAATATGAAGAAAACCCTAGCTAAATAACAATTCTAGATATAGGTCTTGCATGTATTAATAATTCCTTTCGCTAGAAGTCTTTTTAACGGCATGAACCTCCACGTTAGAACTCGTCTTAATGCTACTTTGCCGGACCAAGGATGGTGGTAGATAGGTAGATAATAGGAAAAGAAGTCTTACATAGATTTAGTGTTATACTATCTAATAGGCTAGTATGGATGGTACGACTCCCCGGAAGGGTTTTTTGCGGTAGTAACTTCGTCAAATATCGACTACGATGCTTAATATGGGGTAACGATAAGGGTTAGGAAAGCAAACACTCGTAGCCGGACCAAGGTGCGGAGTGAGATTTTTAGATGCCGGACCAAGGATTTGAAATACAAACATATCACTGTGCATTGCAAGATCTAGGAAAGAATGGTTATCCCCTATAGTTAGAATTATCAAAGTTATGAACCCTGTGGGGAACAGTAACCTAGTTACTTTGAGTTATTGATATTAAACCCAACGTTAAAAGCTTTTGTGAAGTGTCATCTTTCAATTCGTTAGTTCTTTTTAGTTCTTTATTATTAGGAGATACAAACCCCCCTTTTTTACAGTTTTATGTTTTTTTTACTTTCTAAGGAGGAAGTTGATTTCACCGAACAATAGTAATAAACAGTTAAGAGGTTTAATCTAGACTATTTTCCTCGCGGGAACGATCCCACCTCACTAGTTGGGTTATACTTGACGCGACCGCTTTACTTCTCAGTTGAGAAGTAAAATTTAGCGTTATCAAATTTTGGCGCCGCTGCCGGGGAAAGTAGCTTTTAGAATATTAATTTTAACTATTACTATAATTTAGTTGATATTTTCTTGATTTACTTTGTGTATGTTTGATTCTTTTCAGAACAAACTATCCTCCTGTATGCCAAATTACACGAGAGGAAGAGAAAGAAGAACCAGTGTTCCCCTCGATCACGAGTTAGAGGTACACTGCGAAACATGAATAGTACATTTGGGAAATCTCAATGATGATGATCCAAAAACCAGAAACATTCCCAGCCCGGTTGATGTTCCATGGTCAGATGGTACCCGAACCCGGGTGAACATCAACAGAGGGGACAGAATCCCGCTCCACGGCCCACGGCATACTAACAGCGGCTATGATACATAGATGATTCGGATGGTGCCAATGGTTTTGCCCTCCTCTACCCAACAGGCGGCCAACCAATTTGTGGTATAATAGTAGGTCTGATGCAAAATGCTCACTGACCAGAGGTTGTTTCAGGGCTACCTTTGAAGGATCCACATGCCCATATAGCTAAGGTAAGGGAGTAGTGTGCAAAAGTTGTGTAGGGAGGCCTGACTTGGATCATAGATGTGATTAGGGCTCAGAGTGTTGTTCTCTCTCACTGACGGGAGAAGTGATTGGCTTGCTATGTGGTCACTGAGCTCCCATACAACTCCATTTTTACTGGAATAACTGAGGGATGTCTTTTAGCACGCTACATCCGGTCTCCAAGAAACTTAAACCACAAGACGGGTGGGTGAATAAATTGTGGCACTACCAGGAGAGTCGTTAGTAGAGTAGTTTTGGGATAGATTCACCTCATTCTTGGAAGTGTTCCAAATTCACCGTATAGATGATGGTCGTTGAAAGAATCTTTTCTATAGGGGCCAAGATGATAAAACACAAAGCGGTATTGCACTATAGCAGGTTGATCGTAGGAGAATGTCCTTACTGCAGAGATCGCTGAAAAATTGGAAAAACTCTCCCGAAATAACCAACGCTTGGAGTACTAGAAGTCTGATACAGGGAGAAGAAACACCTTTGCAGTGCAGCCACTCACAACCCATCCACCGATGATATTCGTGAAGAAATGGCTCAAATGAGAACTGAGCTTGGGTTGGTACTAAAACATGCACTGGGGTGTGAGAAAGGTTATGCAGTCAACTACTTGGCTAAACCACCACCTCCAATTGATGAGTGTTACTATGAGGGGAGGATTTCCATGCAGGTAAATAACAATGGGGGTTTTCGACAAGGCCCAAGGCTCACCATCAGGATAATTGGCGCCCAAAGTCAAGGGAACCAGGTCGGAACTATGGTAACTACAATCGGGGGGTCTTATGTCAGAGATGGAAACTTCAATCGCGAATAACAACTTCAACAGGGGTAACTATGTAATAGAAACGAAGGAATGGACCCATGTTCTCCTAAAATCGGGAAGTTAATCTAGGATGGTGGAGGTAGTATGTGCAAGGTTGAGATATGTTGATAAAAATGATGAGGGAGGTTCGAGTAGTGATGAGCCAATAAAAGTGAGAAATGTTTAGCGGGTATTGGGCAAAAGTTGATACCCATGGACAATCTCAATTAACAACTGAGGTAACAATTGGGCCCAATATATGCAACTGTTAACACACGGCAACAGGGCACTCTTCCTAGCACAATGTCAAACCCCCTACCTTCCCCACTCCCAACGCCCCTCCC
>JAKWJA010002494.1:24527920-24667920 GCA_027704765.1 Solanum habrochaites | reverse complement strand
CCTTCCTCATCCATTATTGCTTCTTTAGCCTCTTCTTGCAACACCATATCCCGAATTCGGCGTAGTTTCTCATCATCAAACTTTTTTCCCTTGATCTTGTCAAGAAAAGAAGATCTCGCCTCCACACTGGCCAAAAATCCTCCCTTCTTATTTACTTCTAACCTCATAAAGTCATTAGCCAGAGTCTGAACCTCTCTAGCCAATGGGTGTCTAGAAACTTGTAAGTGGGCTAAACTACCCATGCTCCCTGCCTTTCTACTTAAGGCGTCTGCCACAACATTAGCCTTTCCTGGGTGATACAAGATGGTAACATCATAATCCTTCAGTAGTTCCATCCACCTCCTCTGTCTCAAATTCAAATCCCTCTGAGTAAAGACATACTGTAGGCTACGATGATCCGTATAGACTTCACACTTGACCCCATATAGATAATGTCTCCACTGCTTTAATGCAAACACAACTGCAGCCAATTCCAAATCATGGGTCGGATAGTTACGTTCATGCACCTTTAATTGCCTCGAAGCATAAGCAATTACATTCTTCTCTTGTATTAGCACTGCACCCAAACCAGAATAGGATGCATCACAATAAACAATGAAGTTCTTACCCTCTACTAGCAAGGTAAGGATAGGTGCAGTAGTCAGTAAGGTCTTGAGTTTCTGAAAGCTTTCTTCGCACTCGTCCGACCATACAAATGGAACATTCTGCTTAGTCAAATTCGTCAATTGGGAAGCAATAGAAGAGAATCCCTTGACAAATCGACGGTAGTAGCTGGCTAAACCAACAAAGCTCCTTACTTCTGACACATTAGTATGTCTTACCCAATTTCTAACTGTTTCAATCTTAGAATGATCCACCATCACTCCATCCTAGAAACCACGTGCCCCAAGAAGGACACTGAATCTAGCCAAAACTCACACTTGGAGAATTTGGCATAAAGCTTTTTCTCCCTCAACATTTCCAATACAATTCGCAAGTGCTCCTCATGTTCTTTCTTGCTGTTTGAGTATACCAGTATATCATCAATAAATACAATGACAAAAAGATCCAGATATGGCTTAAAAATCCCATTCATCAAGCTCATGAAAGCAGCAGGGGCATTCGTAAGCTCAAAAGACATTACTAAGAACTCATAATGCCCATACCTGGTCCGAAAAGCAGTCTTGGGCACATCTGTTGCCCGTATTTTGAATTGATGATATCTAGATCTCAAATCAATTTTTGAGAAGGCACAAGCACCTTGTAACTGATCGAACAAATCATCAATGCGGGGAAGAGGGTACTTGTTCTTAACAGTTACTTTGTTCAATTGTCGGTAGACTATGCACATCCGAAAACTCCCATTCTTCTTCACAAATAACACCGGAGCACCCCAAGGGGATGCACTTGGTCTAATGAAACCTTTACTTAACAACTCTTGAAGTTGGGCCTTTAACTCCCTTAACTCTGCTGGAGCCATCCTATAAGGAGGGATGAAAATGGGGCGAGTAATCGGCTCCAGATCAATGCAAAAGTCAATATCTCTATCCGGTGGCATACCAGGAAGGTCTGCAGGAAACACGTCCAGAAACTCACGGACTACCGGAACCGACTCAATTAAAGGTACTTGGGTAGTATCATCCCGGAGGTGTGCCAAGAAAGCTAAGCACCCTTTACTAACCATTCTCTTAGCACGAAGAAAGGAGATGATATGAACTGGAGTGGAAGTGTAGTCACCCTCCCACACTAACGGATCTGTCCCAGGCTTGGCCAACGTTACAGTTTAGCATTACAATCTAAGATTGCAAAATTTGGAGAAAGCCAAGTCATACCCAGAATTACATCAAAATCAACCATTTCTAAGATAACCAAGTCTACATGAGTGTTGCTCCCCACAAAAGTCACCAGGCAAGACCTATACACCTTTTCAACTATCACAGACTCACCCACCGGAGTAGAAACACGAATAGGCATGTCAAGCAATTCACAATGTAAATTAAGACCGGTAGCAAATGAGGAAGATACATATGAAAATGTGGAGCCAAGATCAAATAATACAGAAGCCATGCAATCACAAACCAAAAATTACCTGTGATAACAACATCTGATGTCTCCGCTTCCGACCGCCCAGGGAAAGCGTAACAGTGGGCCCTATCACATGTCTGCCCATTGCCCCTACCATGTGTTGTTGTAATAGCTCCAGTTTGCCCGTCACCCCGACCGTTGTGGTGACCACCATTACCTCAGCCACCACGCCCTCCAGAATGACAGCCTCTTCCATGACCACCTCTACCTCTGACTATTTGAGGTCTGTAACTCTGTTTTGGACAATACCTCTTGATGTGCCCAGTCTCCCCACATCCATAACACTCTCTGGATTCAAGCATAGGTCTCTGTGAGAATGACGAAGTCTGGGGATAACCTCCAAACTCAGAGAAGTGTTGACCGATCTGCGGTGGACCCCCAACTACAGTCTGCAATGAAGACTGAATAGGTCGGGCTGGATAACCTCCTGAACCCTGCCCTCTGGAACCATTAAACTCACCTCCCTTACGAAACCTTTTAGATGTCAATGCCATGGTGAAGTCATCTGGCTTCACTCCCTCCATCTCTATCACGAAGTCTACCACCTCCTGAAAGGATTTTGCTGTAGCCACTACCTGCAAGGCTGAAATCCGCAAATCTGACCTCAACACCTGCACAAAACGGCGAATCCGCTCTTGTGGACTGAAACAAAGCTGGGTGGCATACTTGGATAATGCACGGAACTTAGCCTCATACGCAGTCACCGACATCTTGCCTTGCTCTAGGCTCAAGAACTCATCTCTCCTCCTATTCCTCAAGGTCCGGGGGATATACTTCTCCATAAATAAGCTAGAGAATGACGTCTAAGTCATAGGTGGTGCCTGTGCGGGTTGACACTCAACATGTGACCGCCACCACATTTTGGCATTTCCCTGAAACTGATAGGTTACAAACTCAACGCCAAATCGTTCCACTATGCCCATTTTATGTAGTAACTCATGACAATCAACCAGAAAATCGTAGGCATCCTCAGATTCGGTAGCCTTGAAGACTGGAGGTTTCAATTTCAAGAACTTACTGAAAAGTTCATGCTGATCACTTGTCATTATGGGCCCTGTAGTCAGACGAGGAAACGTGTCTATTTCCAATGAGGCATCCATGCGGGGTGCCTCAGCAGCGGCCTGTCGTACTTCCGGAACCTGAGGTGCTGGTGCAGAAAACACTGGAGGTGTCTGGCCTTGATCAGAAAACCCGCTAAGATAAGAAAGAACATGATTAATCATCTCTGGGGTAGGTTGGGGTGGTAATTCCTCATTCTGCACTTGCTCACTTTCCTTTACCTCACCCTCTCTTACTACTTCCTCAGTCGGTGGAGGAGTCACCGCCCTAGTACTAGATGGGACAGGTGCTTGTCCTCTTCCTCAAGAGAACGTCCTCCCATGACCTCTACCACAGCCCCTTTCCACTGCTCCTCTTCGAGCTACAGCCCCAGTGGCTGGCTCAGACGCATCTTGTCTTGCCGGTGCTGGTGTTGGCGCAGTTGTTGCTCTAGTTCTAACCATCTGCGAAATAGAGTGAAGATGGTCAGATACCAATTTGTATCATCTAGATACCAGTTGGATCCAAGTAATAGCACGACAGAAAGAAGGAATGGAATTTTTCCTAAAGTCCTATAGCCTCTCAATGAAAAGTAAAGGTGTCCCCCTACCGTTCCTTAAGACTCTACTAGACCTGTTCTTTTGTGATGAGACCAACGAACCTAATGCTCTGATACCAAGTTTTTCACGACCCAAAACGAGCCGCGAGTGGCACCCGCACTTATCCTACTATGTGAGCGAACCAACCAATCTAAACCCCAACAGTTCAACCATAAATAACATAATATAATGCGGAAGACTTAAAACTCATTGACAAAATCAATTAAATAACTTCTAAAATTTAATACTTATCATCCCCAAAATCTGGAAGTCATCATCACAAGAACATCTATCCTCAAAATACTAAATCTAAGAATATCTAGGAAACTAAAATAATAAACATCTAGTCCATGCCGGAACTTCAAGGCATCAAGACATGAAGAAGAAGATCCAGTCCAAGCTAGAAGCATTAGCTCACCCTGAGATCTGACGTGATGAAGACTGGCTAGAGTTGCGGTTGAGTTGAAGACGATGGCACGTTTGCTGCACTCCACAATTAACAAAGAAAACCATTACAAGTAGGGGTCAGTACAAAACACAAGTATAAGAATCATTTACAACCTCACCAAACACATCTATGAGGACTCAAGCCTCCACATCATACTCTTTTTGGGAAACAGGTTCTTTAGATTAAGTATATTAACATATTTCAAGATTCATTCTCTTTACTAATCATGGTGTCGGAACGTGACACTCCGATCCATATACTATCCCGGTGTCGGAACGTGACACCCGATCCATTACTATCCTGGTGTCGGAACGTGATACCCGATCCATTTACTATCCTGGTGTCGGAATGTGACACCCGATCCATTACTATCTTGGTGTCGGAACGTGACACCCGATCCATTACTATCCTGGTGTCGGAACGTGACACCCGATCCATTACTATCCTGGTGTCGGAACGTGACACCCGATCCATTACTATCCTGGTGTCGAAACGTGACACCCGATCCATTACTATCCTCAATCTTTTAGTTCGTCAAGCCTTCTTTTATACCAAGGCATCATCATTAACAAAAGATTTTAAGGTTTAAGGTTCAACAGTCTTATCATGCTAATTCATCACAATTATGTAATCATATCATGCATGCACACAATTAAGCATATAGGAGACTTTACAATATTACCCAATACATATCATTCGCTATTAAGAGTTTGCTATGAAATAGCATAAACCATAACCTACCTCCACCGAAGAGTTGTGATCAAGCAATCTACTTTCCCAAAGCTGCGTTCTTCTTCGTTTTCTCTCTCTTGATCGTTCGTTTCTCCCTCTCTTTGTTCTTTATTTTTCTTTTTCAAACCCTCTTATTTTACCCTATTTAGTATATAATTAAGTATAAAAGATTATAAAATACCCCACTATTTGTTCAAGGTTATCTCTTTTAACCCCAAGTAATTGAATTATTAACATTAAAACCACTAAATTTATAATTATAAGCAGGAATAGTCAAAAATGCCCCTTTAAAACATTTAATAGAAATCCGACCCAGTCAGGGTCACGCATCCTGGTGACGGCCCGTCGTGCCTGCGACGTCCGTCCTGTTGCTTCCGTCACAAAGTTCAGAGACTCCATTCATTAAAGAGTCTGTGGTGACGACCCGTCATGTCTGCGACGGTGCGTCCTGCCATTTCGTCGCGATGTTCAGAGAGTCGATCTCAGTACCCAAATTTCTAAATTCTAAGTGTTTTGGAACGAGACCCACTTGACGGTCCGTCGCGCCCATGACGGTCCGTCGTGGTATCCGTCGACCCAGACAGTGATTTTCCAGAAATAAACTCTACTGCTCAAAACGACTAAACAGGTCGTTACAGAAATTTTGTTTGGAAATGTAATATGAAATTGTGGTGTTGTATATTTTCTTCATAAACATAAAAATCTCATAATTTCTAAAAAATTTAAAATAGCCACAATTATTTATTCAATCATATCAAATAAAAAAATTATAAAATGTATAATAAATTATTACAAATTTATTTGTTCTCTACTTATGTAATTGTTTCATCAATATATTTGAGTAAAAATGGAACACCTTTTGACGGACTCTTCAATATTTTATTACTCAACAATCGTGAAGTGTGAGTTAAAGTGACTATATGTTGGTGAGAACAATAAATTTTAAAAAGTAATGATGTGATAATAAATTTTATTTACATGTGAAATAAATGGTTAATAGATATAAATGTGGGGTTGTATTAACGAAATATAAACTTGTAGATCAATTTTTATGTTAAAATAACTCAAATCATGATATGATATTCTCATTTGATTCCATATCATGATTTTTGGAGAATATGAAAGCACATATCATGATATGGAATAAGCGTAAAATTGCATGTCAAAACGTTGATTCCATCCCACGATACCATATCATGATATGGTATCACATGGCCAAATGCCTACTAAATAAACAAAAAATTAATAAAATCACATAACAAATTATTACAAAACTTTGTTTCCCACATAATTAACTTTTTTATCAAATTTTAATTCAATAAAAAAAATTGAACATAAATTATCGTGACTAGTATTTAATATAATCACCCCCCATAATATGGACAATCTGTTCACGTTGAACTTGCATTTCTCGATCATGTGACCGAGAAGACAAACCAACATTGTTACTTTGAGTCATTTTTGTCAATATCATCCGCAACTATATTTTCATGATCATAGACCCTAATATTTCATACTCATTTTCGCAAATAATTATCTAACATTGCACAAGTATGACAATTTTCATATGTGTGTCAATATCATAATGATTCATGCCTTGTTTCAGTATTCTAAATCTATTTTTTCAAGCTCCAGAAGTCTGTGGGGGTTGTTTTAACATAATATAAACATTTGGATCAATTTTTGTGTAAAAAATCTAAAATCATGATATGAAATTCTCATATAATTTCATATAATGTTTTTTGGAAAATATTCTATTTCATCTCATGAGATGAAATCAGTGTGAAATCGTATGTCCAAATGTTGATTTCATCTCACAACTTCATATCGTAATATGTTATTGCATGACCAAACACCTTGAGAAATAAAAGTGGTTTTTATATTTAAAATATACTCCCTTGTTTAAAAAATGACCCAATTTCTTTTTCAGTTTGTTTCAAAAAAAGAATTTTTCCTTTCCTTTATTTGGTTAACACATTAACTTTAATTTTTCATGTGACATTTTTGAGACTACATGTCACGACCCAAAACGGGCCGCGACTGACACCCACACTTATCTTACTATATGAGCGAACCAACCAATTCAATTCCCAACGTTTCAACCATAAATAACAAAATAAAATGCGGAAGACTTAAACTCATTAATGAAAATCGATTAAATAAATTATAAAAACATCAATACTATTATTCCCAAAACCTGGAAGTCATCACACAAGAAACATCTATCCTCAAATTACTAATCTAAGAGTATCTAAGAAGCTAAAATAAGTAAATGCTAGTCCATGCCGGAATCTAAGGCAAGCAAGACATGACGGGGAAATCCAGTCCAAGCTAGAAGCAATAGCTCACCTAAAATCTGGCTGATGAAGACTGGCTAGAGTTGCGGTTGAGTTGAAGACGATGACACGTTTGTGGCCCTCCACAAATAACAAAGAAAGAAACATACAAGTAGGGGTCAGTACAAAACACAAGTACTGAGTAGGGTATCATCGGTCAACTCAAAATAGAAAACAGTATATATCAAATAATATCATAAATTAACTACAATACTCAACATGTGCAACAACAAGTTCTATAACATTAATAAGCTTCGCCAAGTTCACCCATGAGGACTAAGCCTCGATGCCATACACATTTGGGAAATGGGTTCATTAGATTGAGTATAAACATCTTTCAAGATTCATTAGGTTTTATTCTCTTGTGGTGGTACGTACACTCCGATCCCCTAATTTACGGTCGGTTCGTGACACCGATCCCCTAATTCTACGTGTCGGTTCGTGACACCGATCCTAATTCTACGTGTTGGTTCGTGACACCGATCCCTAATTCACGTGTCGGTTGTGGACACTCCGATCCCCTAATTCTATGTGTCGGTTTGTGACATCCGATCCCCTAATTCTACGTGTCGGTTCGTGACACCCGATCCCCAATTCTACGTGTCGGTTCGTGACACCCGATCCCATAATTCTACGTGTCGGTTCGGACACCCGATCCCCTAATTCTAGTGTCGGTTCGGGACACTGTCCACTAATTATCACTAGTTCTCAGCTTCTTTTATACCAAGGCATCATCACTCTCATTACAAGGCAGATTAGGGTTTTCAAGATTTAGGATTCAATAGTTTCATCATGCTTATTTTATCACAATTATATAATCACATTATACAAGCATACAATTAAGCATAAGAAGGGTTTACAATACTACCCAATAATATCATGTTAAGAGTTTACTACGAATAGCATAAACCATAACCTACACCACCGAAGATCGTGATCAAGCAAGCAAATCCTCAAAATCTCGCTATCTCCTTCGTTTCCCTCTTCTCTCGTCGTTCTCCCTCTTTGTCTTCTATTTTTCTATCCAAAACCCCTTTCTTACCCTAATAGATAAAATTAGTAAAAAAGATGGATAAAACAACCCACTTTTTTTTTAAGGTTGTCTCCTTTAACCCCTAAGTAATTAAATTATTAACATTAAACCACTAATTTTATAATTATAAGCAGGAATAGTCGAAAATGCCCCTTAATTATTCAACAGAAATCCGACCCAGTCAGGGTCACGCAGCCTGTGATGGCCCGTCGTGCCTACGATGGTCCGACCTGTTGCTTCCGTCACAAGGTTCAGAGACTCCAATTCATTAAAGAGTCTGTGACGGCCCGTCATGCCTGAGAAGGTCCGTCCTGCCACCCCGTCGTGACGTTCAGAGAGTTGCTCTCAGTAACCAAATTTCTAAATTCTAAGTGTTTTGGAACGAGACTCCCACGACGGTCCGTCGTGCCCATGACGGTTCGTCGTGGGATCCGTCGACTCAGCCAGTTTTTAGAAATAAAATTGCTGCTCAAAACGATAAACAGGTCGTTAAATAGATACACAATTTACCCATCGTTCATCCTCGAACGATCACGAGAAGAAAAACAGAGCGAAAAGGAGTTACCTGAATCTGTAAACAGTGTGGGGTATCTTTCTTGCATATCAGCCTCCTTCTCCCAAGTGGCCTCTTCAATGGTCGGTTCTTCCATTGGACTTTGATGGATGCGATCTCCCTTGATCTCAACTTGCGAATTTCTCTATCTAATATGGAAAAGGATCCTCCTCATAAGACAAGTTCTCATCAAGGGAAACTGAATCCCAACGAATGATGTAGTTTCCATCCCCATGGTTCTTTTCAACATAGACACATGAAATACCGGGTGCACTCCTGACAACCTGGAGGCAAGGCTAATTCATAAGCCACCTCTCCTCTGCTTAAGTACTTCAAATGGTCCAATATACCTTGGGCTTAGCTTACCCCTTTTACCACAACCGCATCACCCCCTTCATGGGAAACCTTCAGCAAGACTTGCTCACCCTCCATGAACTCCAAGTCCCTAACCTTTCGATCTCATACTCCTTTTGCCTACTTTGAGCGCTAAAAGCTTTTTATTGAATAGATTTCACCTTCTCTAAGAATCCCTCAAAAGGTCAGTAACCCAGGTCTAACCTCGAATGCATCAAACCAACCAATGGGGACAGTAAATCTCTCCCCATACAATGCTTCGAAAGGAGCTATATCAATACTGAGTGATAGCTATTATTGTATGAAAACTCGCTAGGGTAAGAAGTTATCCCAATGACCATCGTTCTATCACACATGCTCGAAGCATATCTTCCAAACTTGAATTTCGCTCAGACTGTCCATCGGTCTGAGGGTGAAATGCAGTATTAGGTCCAACCTAGTACCTAATTCCGCGTGCAATGTTCTCCAAAACTTAGAAGTAAACTGCGTAACTCTATCTGATGATAGGACAGTGGAACTCCATGCAATCGAACAATCTCTGAGATATAAAGTTTGGCTAACTTCTCTGCGGTGTAAGTCACCTTGACCGGAATGAGTGAGCAACTTAGTTAATCTGTCCACAATTACCCAAATAGAATCAAATTGCCCAATGTCTTTGGAAGACCAACCACGAAGTCCATTGCAATTCTCTCCCACTTATATTCAGGAATGGGCATCTCTGAAGTGTTCCTCCGGGCCTCTGGTGTTCATACTTTACTTGCTGACAATTGGACATTTGGAACAAAAACAACAATGTCGCGCTTCATTCTACTCCACCAAAAGTGTTGCTTTAGGTCGCGGTACATCTTGGTTGCCCCAGGATGTATAGAATATCCAAACTATGAGCCTCTTAAGTAGATAGTGTGGATCAAATCATCAACACGGGGCACACATACCCTTTCTTAATTCTCAAAACACATTCCTCATCCATTATCGCTTCTTTAGCCTCTTCTCGCAACACCATATCCGAATTCGGCTAGTTTCTCATATCAAACTGTTTCCCTGATCTGGTCAAGAAAAGAAGATCTCGCTCCACACTGGCAACAATCCTCCCTTCTCATTTACTTCTAACCTTAAAGTATTAGCCGAGTCTGAACCTCTCTAGCAATGGGCGTCTAGAACTTGTAAGTGGTAAACTACCCATGCTCCCTGCTTTTCTACTCTTAAGGCGTCTGCCACAACATTAGCCTTTCCCGGTGATACAAGATGGTAACATCAATATTCCTTCAATAGTTCCATCCACCTCCTCGTCTCGAATTCAAATCTTTCTGAGTAAAGACATACTTTAGAGTACAATGATCCGTATGACTTCACACACTTAACCCCATATAGATAGTGTCTCCATTGCTTTAATGCAAACACTCCCGCAGCCACCTCCAAATCGTGGGTCAGATAATTACGTTCATGCACCTTAATTGTCTCGAAGCAAAGCAATACATTTTCTTGCATTAGCAGCACCCAAACCAGAATAGGATGCATCACAATACACAATGAAGTTTTACCCCCTTACTGGCAAGGTAAGGATAGGTGCGGTAGTCAGCAAGGTTTGAGTTTCTGAGCTTTCCTCTCATTCATCCGACCATACAAATGGAACATTCTGCTTAGTCAAGTTCGTCAATTGGGAAGCAATAGAAGAGAATCCTTGACAAATCGACGGTAGTAAATGGATAAACCAACAAAGCTTCTTATTCTGAAACATTAGTAGGTCTTACCCAATTTTCACTACTTCGATCTTAGAAGGATACCCATCACTCCATCCTTAGAAACCACGTACCCCAAGAAGGACACTGAAATTAGCAAAAACTCACACTTGGAGAATTTGACATAAAGTTTTTTCTCCCTCAACATTTCCAACACAATTCTCAAATGCTCCTCATGTTTCTTACTCTTGGAGGTATAAGTATATCATCAATAAATACGATCACAAAGAGATCCAGATATGGCTTAAAATCCCGTTCATCAAGCTCATGAAAGCAGCAGGGGCATTCGTTAGTCCAAAGGAACATACCAAGAATTCATAATGCCATACATGGTTCGAAAAGCAGTCTTTGGACAATCTGCTGCCGTATTTTCAATTGGATAACCAGACCTCAAGTAGATTTTGAGAAGGTACAAGCACCTTGTAACTGATCGACAAATCATCAATGCGAGGAGAGAGGATACCTGTTTAACAGTACTTTATTAGTTGCCGGTAGCTATGACATCCGAAGACTCCACATCTTTCTCTTCACAAACAAAACAGGAGCACCCCAAGGGGATGCACTTGGTCTAATGAAACCTTTACTTAACAACTCTTGAAGTTGGGCCTTTAGCTCCCTTAACTCTGCTGGAGCCATTCTATAAGGGGGTATGGAAATGGGACGAGTACCCGGCTCCAAATCAATGCAAAAGTCGATATCCCTGTCCGGTGGCATACCAGGAAGGTCTGCAAGGAACACATCCAGAAACTCACAGACTATCGAAACCGACTCAATTGAAGGTACTTGGGTAGTATAATCCTTGAGGTGTGCCAAGAACGCTAAACACCCTTTACTAACCATTTTCTTAGCACGAAGAAAGGAGATGATACGAACTAGAGTGAAAGTGTAGTTACCCTCCCATACTAACGGATCTGTCCCAGGCTTGGCCAACGTTACAGTTTTAGAATTACAATCTAAGATAGCAAAATTCGGAGAAAGCCAAGTCATACCCAGAATTACGTCGAAGTCAACCATTTCTAAAATAACCAAATCCACATGAGTATTGCTCCCAACAAAAGTCACCAGACAAGACCTATACACTTTTCAACTACCACAGACTCACCCACCGGAGTAGAAAACACGAATGAGCATGTCAAGCAATTCCCAATGTAAATTAAGACCAGTAGCAAATGAGGAAGATACATATGAAATGTGGAGCAAGATCAAATATACAGAAGCCATGCAATCACAAACCAAAAGATTACCTGTGATAACAGCATCTGATGTATAATGAGTTTTGGCGCAANCCGACAGTTATATAGAAGATATGGCCACGATTACTATACCATATACTTTATAATAAAATCATACAAAATTTAGAATTGTTGAATCCCTCTTTCTTGTCACCTTCTTAAAAGGAATCAAAAGAAAAAAGTCTCCACATTCTTATATAGTCGTAGGGATTAAAAAGATTATTAGGAGGAGATCCAATTTTTCAACGACTTAAAAAGTATAATGATATATCATTTTTTTAAAAAAAAAAAATTCATATCTAAATTATTAGAATAAGAAATACAACTAGCATAAGCTCTACGTATTCTCACATCTTTATTATCACAAATACATTATTACCGCATAAAATACAATAACTACTTTATTTTTATTGTATTTTTACTTCAAAAATTTGGCGTATATATGATTCGTTAAAATTTCCACAACAAGTTTCAGTTCTTCCGATGGTTTCATTCAATGAAAAGAAATACTCTCTCGATTTAAAAAAGGAAATGGCTTAATTTAACTTAATACAAAATTTAAAAAATTTTAAATAAATTTTAATTTTGTTGTCCTAAATTAAAATTATACGAGATGTATCAATATATTTTTTAATATTATAGTAACACAAAGAAGATATTATCAAACATCATTATTTGACAATTGGGAATTTTTAACAAAATTAAAATATTTTATAAAGCAATTTATCAAAATAATATATTTTTTTAAAATTTTACAAAATTAGTATACACGTATTTCACATTGACGTTTTAGAGTATATTTATTTTTTAAAAACTAACAGCGTTACGTTAATATAAGTTACTGTAAGTAACGTTTTACTCCTAAAATATTATTTTGAGTAACATTTTAATTCTAAAACGTTACTGTGAGTAACGATTTAAGAGTAAAACGTTATTGTGAGTAGCATATATCAATCTAACAACGTCAACTTTCAAAAATAAAATATATCCTAAAACGTTACTATAAAATACGTTTATACTAATTTTGTAAAATTTTAAAAAATATATTATTTTGATAAATTGCTTTATATAACGACTTAGTTTAATCAAAAATTGATTTAGTTGATCAACAAAAAACATTATTAATTTGCGAAAAGTATAGTATATATATTCAAGCTTTTGTGCATCAAAGTATAAATAAACCAAAGTTATTGACTATTAAGTTTGATAACCAAATCAGCTCAAGTAATTTGCTATATGTAGCACTCAAATTTTCCACCCATGGAGCCACACTCGTGAAATTTTACATATTCATTTATTGTTTTGACTTTTTTTTTCTTCCCTTAAAACGATTATTCTTTTTTTCCATTGTGGGGCGTTAAGTTCGGCTGACAAGATTTGTCTGTTGGAAGTTATGAAATGAGACAATTATATGTACGGAGAACTCCTATTCAATTCATGGTCAATGTTTATGTGCTACTTGAGCTTTCAAACTTGTTCATAATAAAAGAAACTTTGTGAACGAGTAAACAAGAATATTGATACTCCCTCCATTTTATATTTATTAATGTTTTGAGGTGTTTCATATTTTTTTTATAAAATAGATAAAAATATAAATTTAACATAATTTTTTATATTTATTCTTATTAATTATTGTCCAATGTTAAATTAAAGTCATCACATTGAAAATTCAAATCAATATATCAATATAAAGCTGGAAAGAAAATCATTGATGTGGCATGCTTCATTGGCCTCCATTGCTATTTATTTATTTATTTTATTTTAGTTTTTCGAAAAGATAAATACAATTAAAACCGTTACCCTCCTTTTTTATTATTAGCAATTACTTTCTTACCTTATTATTAACATTTTTCATTTACCTTTACTATCAAATAAATTTTGTAACGGCTAAGAACATAGCGGTGCATTTAGTTAATTTACTTTTATTATAAAATATATGGTAGTTTAATTTGATAATACATTTAAAATTAAATTAACAATTGGACATTTTCCTATTTCGACATAATTGATTATCTACAAATTAGAAATGTTTAATTTTTTTAATAACTGCAACATTAATGATTATATTTTATTTCTAATAGCTATTTAAACTCTGTTAATCCTCACTATTTTAATAACTGCAACATTAATGATTGTATTTTGTACATAATATTGTATTGTTAGATTATTATTTTAAGTATTTTGATCTTATTATGAATTTTATATTTGTAGAAAACGTATCAAATGGACGTGATTGAGAAAGAGTTGATTCTGGCTCCTTTTGGAACAAAAGAATAACAATTAAAGGATAACTAGGTTCTTATCTCGCGAGAAACATATGTAAAAGAAAAAAATAAAAAATTTTAAAGTTGATTAAACTTGTCACTGGTCCTCTTGAAGTACAAGCCAAAAAAGGACTATCTCAATGAAATTGGATTAGTGATTTGATACCTAATGAGGAAAGAACATTTGAATTTTCATCCATTTTTTTAATTTAGTATGTATCAATTATTTGTTAATATATGGCTTTCAAGTTCCAACTAATTTTAGTCTCCTTGTGAATTATCATTATTTTATTTATTTTAATATTTTATATTTTGAAATGATATATTGTCCATTCTTCATAAATATAATAAAAATTTGTTTCATTGAGAAATGCCTATACAGCTATACTTACATATTATATTACGAATGTCTAAGAATTTTCTTCCATTATTTGAATTAATTAAATTGTGCGGTTCATATATATGTTGAAATAGTATGAGGATTTTGAAAATATGATTTTGAAAAAAGTTAAAAGATTAAGCTGAAGCATACAAGAAAATTTTGAAAGCAATTAGAGAAGGGATACATTACTTTTGGCTAAAAAGTTCTCTTACCGAACAAGTTGAGGCTTATTCAATTGGAAAAATTACATAAAAATTAATACATTTTAAAAAAATAATAATGATGTTAGCATACTTTTGTTTATTACCCATTTATTAGCAATGACTGTGTTAAATCTGTAATATGTATTAAAAAGTGGATATGAATTAGTATGCAATATATAGAATATAATTTTTTTTTGATATTATATAATGTTTGTTTGGTAAACCAATTCTCACATGTAGTATAAGTGTATTAATGTTGTGATAAATATATATTCAATCATTAAACTTTGTATTATATGGGACTAATAAATTTGCTTTGTAATATGTATTAAAACTTGTTGTATCTAGATGAATTAAAAGTGATCAAGTTGAAGTAAAAAAAATATTATGCATAAATGGTAATTCTTTTTTTATTATCGTATTATGTAAGTTTCCAAATTCCAGTGACATGTGATTGACACGTATTTGATCGAATTTACTTTTATACCCTTTTTAGAGCGTAAATATTTTTGAAAAGTATAAGTGAGATATTTTATTAGTTAATTTAATTTTAAGGATTTGAAAACAACAAAAATAGAGTGTCCTTGTAAAGTTCAGTTTTTTTAAAATTTAGAAAAGAAAGGATTAATTGACTATTTTGGCGTAATGAGTATTTTTGAGTTAGCGATGGCGGATTGTTTATGTGAAATGCCAAAGAAGAGGGAGTGATGAGGAGGAGGGGAGTAGGAGGGAGGATGAGGAGGATGAAGGAGTATGATGTATAACAATAAAAATATAATAACAAACCTACCCATTTCCCCACTTTTAACAACTATCCCACTATAACGTGCCCACACTATTCCATTTACACGTAACCCCCACCTCCCATGAAAAAAACACATCAAGAAAACTAACCCACAACCCCCTATCATACGATACAATTACACAACCAAAAAAACCAAAAAAGGGAGGAAGGAACAAAAAGAAAAATCAGCAACAAAGAAAACAAAAACAGCAACAAAAGGAACGAAGGAAAGATCAGAAAACAAAAAGGGAGAAGAGGAAAAAAAAGAAGAAAAAGAGGGGACAAAGAGAAATCAGAAAAACAAAAGAAAAAAAAAGAAAACAAAAAGGGAAAGGAAAAAAAAAAAATAGGAAACAACAAAGAAAACTTTTTTTTTCTCTTGAAAAACATACGCACAAAAAAAAAATCAAAAGATAGTGGAGTACGAGGTTTCAAGTTCGTGGTTCCGAAATTCTTTCTTTCCGTGAAATAATTTCCACAAGAGGTAATATTTAATTTTATTTTGTATAAAGTTTATGTCATGATATGCGAGAAAGATTGCAATTATTGCGTTGTAAATTCGCATGGTGTTTAACCATTATATTTATTGATGTAATTATATGAAGTATGTTCAAATATTTCATATCAACTTTGTGGTTTAGGATCATTTGCATAGATTTCGTGGAAATTGTTATACCAACCCAAATCCGATGTATTTCTAGATTTAAATAAACCCATAGTTCTATTTTATATTAAGTAAAATTATGTCAAGTCATTTGATTTTACATTAATTGTTTTATAATGATAAACATGTGTAGCTGCTTTGTTAATCTTTAATTTTAGTTAGTGGATGTTGGTTTGTTAACGGTAGTGCCGTAAAAAAAAATCGAATAAAATGGCTACGAACAACCAAAATAGAAAATTAAATAATATAATCCATAAAAAAGAAAAAGAAGTATAAACATAATACTAAAAAAATGCAATTGAAGAGGAAATTTTTTTTTTGAAATCGTTTATTCGTCCAAACAAAAAATAATGTAAATAAAAAAAAATAATAACCTTGAAAGTATAAATAATAATAATATAAATAAGAATAAGAAATAATAAAATAATACTAGTACAAGCTGAGAAGGTACAAGAAAAAAAAAAAAGGAAACGTAACAATAAAAAAATAATAACAAATAAAAAGTAAATAAAGAATATCGTATTTTATTCTGCTTTGTTTGATTAATTTAGTTATGCCTATATATTATTTTTTAATTAAAGGCATAGATTAATAAAGAAGGCGGCATTTCGTATTTTTCGGTCCATTGAATAATTTAAATAAATCAAAGAAATGAGGGTAAATACATTGTTTTAAACACTCAGAATTTTTCAAAAAATTAGTTAAGTCATTAAAAGTCTATAAAGCTGACCGTGCTAGAACCACGGGACTCGGGGATGTCTAATACTTCCCGTCGGTCAACAGAATTCCTTACTGAACTGGTAGCAGACCAAACTAAAAAGTTCCATTTCCTTTTGGTATAGAGATTAAAAACGAAAAAAAAGTGACTTGGAAAACCATCATTCCAATTCCAAAGTGGCGACTTTGAAAAAACTTAAAATATCCCCTTAATTAATAAGTCACTTAATTGGAAAAACCCCTTACGCCGATGCGCGAAAAAAGGGGGGACGACTCTCTGGCGCGCCCGCTGGAGACTAACTAGCAATTCGAGCTATGTAAACATGGACTTCTATATGACCTTATTATTTATTACGACTTATCAATATTGTGGATATTGTGTTGTAATGGCATTATATGTTATGTGCTTGCTTATTTACCATTTTGATAATATGTGAATTATATAACTGTCTTTTCTCGCGCAATCCGTCTGAGTCTTTGAGATACTTTTATTCGGCGGATGATACGCTCCCGAGCCATGAGATACCGGAGGATGCGGCAACGCTCCTGGGACGGATTCTATAGTAAACATCTTAGGATGGGAAGGCCTAACCGTGAGGCGGAAAGCCCTGCTACTGGTAAGGTGTCCTTTCTCGACCGAGTGGCTCCGCTCGTTTTCACGGCCAGTCTAGAACAGTTAGACACTTCTCTATTATGTGGTTACCTAGGAGAAGCGAAGGGAAAGCAAAGGCATTGAGAAGTAACTTGCTTGATCGCGATTTCTTCGGTGAGGTGGTTATTGTTATGCGATTTATAGTAAACTCTTAATAGCGATTGATAGGTTATTGGGATGGATTTGTAAAGTCTTCGACTATGCGTAATTGCGGGTTGTATGTTGTTAATTGTATAATGTGGTGGGATTAGATGTTGATACATGTTGAATCTTTAATCTAAATTTGTCATTAAGATGAAGCCGGACATAACGACGGAATTTGATGAAATACATTAATGAGATAGTGGATCGGGTTGTCACGTTCCGACAGTAGTATTAGCGGGATCGGGTCGTGGTGTACGGTTTCGACAAGTGTAGTGAAGGGACGGAGTGTCACGTTCCGAAACGGTAGGAAGAAGGATCGGAGTGTCACGTTCCGGACACGCTAAGAATAAAGACGAAGTAATTTTTGAATCATGTAATATACTTATTTAGAAGAACCTTGTCCCAACTGAGTATGGTGTGGAGGCTTGAGTCCTCATAGGGTGCGTGGTGATTGTTGTCAATTGATTTCTTGTTCCTTGTTGATGTGTCTACCCGCTAAATCTTATGTGCTTTTATATTAGTGTTAAGTATATCTTGCCTTTTATTTTGAGTTGGCCGATGACCGATGATACTACTCAGTACGTGTTCCTTGTACTTGACCCCTACTTTTATTCCTTCTTGTTAGTTTGTGGAGTGCAGCAAGTATGCCACCAGTGACTCGACTCGCCTTAACTTAGCCCGTTTCAGCACTGTTCAGATTTCGGGTTGAGCGATTATGTCTGATGGGCGGATTCTTTTATTCACGTTTCTTAGATGTCCTGTTGTGTGAAGTTCGGACATGGCCCCATCTTTTTACTATTTTAGCTTATTAATACTCTTAGGATTTAGTAATTTGAGGATAATGATTTTGATATGATGACTTCCAGATTTTGGGAACGATAAGTATTGAGTTTTAGACGTTATTTAATTGATTTCCGTTAAATGAGTTTTGAGTCTTCGCATTAGATTTTGTTCACTATGGGGTGAAATATTGGTAAATAATGTTGGGGTTTGGATTGTTGGTTGCTTCACTCGGAGGTAAGTGTGAGTGCCACTCGCGGCTCGTTTTGGGTCGTGACAAATATGAAGAGTACTATAAGATATACATTTATCGCGCTTCATGCTATAGGAAAGGGACGGGGACCAGGGCTTAAATCATTGGGTGAGAAAGTGAATATGCCATCTAAGAGTTTATTTCCTCAATCAAGTGATCTAGTTAAGAAGTACATCACATAAATTTAAACAAGTAAGATATTTTTTATTCTTTTACTTCAGTTTATAACAAAAATCTTTAATTATGTTGAAGAGAAATATCTTTTTCCTGCTTTCTACATTTTATCTTTAAAAAGGAGGTGTGGAATGTCAATCCTTATGTGTTTATTTAAATGCGAAACTTATTGTTTACTGGTCATTTCGAACAATTGATTGAAACTTTAAATAAATTATTAAGTTCTTTGTTTTATGGACAACTTTACTGGAAATCTGAAACAAATGTCACGTTTGTATTAATCATTCCATTTGAGTACTAACTGTCGAATCCCAAACTGTTGTGAAATAAAACAATATTGACCAATGTCTTATGATGTAGAATTACCTTAAGAAACTATATATATTTTTAGTCCTTCTCTTGTCTTCTAATAGATTCATCCACTTATAAAATAGCACAGTTTAAATCTTTGATTAGTCTGTTTTATGCAGAATATATTGTTTATTGGTAATATGATTTGCCTTTCTTTTTCAGGTTCTATCGAGAAGGGAATAGAGCAAGGACTTGAAAAGTCTACCATGTTCTGTAGTCAAGGAATACAAATGATAGATAAGAATTCAATGTTCTTGAGAAAGAGAAAATGAAAATTAATACTTCATTTCCTCCATCTTCTATTAAAGTTGAGAAATACACCCAAAAAGTCGAAGAAAATAAGATTTTTTCAAACATTTGTTTTTGGGCAAATCTGTTGTTTTCAATTCTTTTCAAACTTTTGTGTTACGCTAGTGGGCCCAACTACTATAGGAAATGATCTAAAGCAAAAATCTTGATCATTGAGCTCATCTATAAGAGTTTCAAAAGATAAAGTAGGATCTTTCAACAAGAGTGTTGTTCGTCCTAATAATATATGGAAACTCCTTCTAAAAACAAAAAATTAGGTTCTACCTTCTATTTAGTCAAGAAATTCAAAAAGTGAAAAAAATTGTTCTTTAGAACGAGGGTGAGCAAACCAATGTTTCATTGCCTCCATCTAGTGATCAATTTATTAAACACTCTCAAACCACTGAAAACGGTATGCTATCTTAATTAATTCATATGTTATTACATCTTACACTTGAATCTTATTGTAATAGTTTTTTTAATCAAATTATGCAACTGTAGGTTCATCTAATTCTACCAAGGTAAGTAAAATTCGAGGAACCAACAAGTGCAAAGAAGTTGCTTCACTTGAAATTTGACGAAACCTAAAAGTAACCTTATACAATAATCAAACAGTTGGAACAAATAACAAATCATTTTCAAGGCATTTGGGGAAAATTGTTCGTGATCGTAATATTTGTCCCTTGGGAGTATCATCATGGCATAATATTAAGCAATAAACGTTCACTCACATGTGGTCATCCGTTGAGGTAACCAATATTCACCTGATTCAAATTCTTTAGTGTTACTGATACGTTGTCTGTTCTGTTCATATAGTAAATGTTCCTGAATTTAGAAGTCTATCTACAACGGCTAGTATCTATAATCAATTGTAACAGATAGATAATCTATAAGCAAGACCTTAGGGTGTTTTATGATTTGAAAACAAATTTTTGAGAAACAGAGATATGGCCGGTAGATAATAACTCATTTTTCAATTGTTGTATCATGATTTTGAGACTGTTGATATGAATGACAATCGTGATCATATCTTGGGATGAATGAATGAGCTATGGAACAAATGGAGAGGACATTTGCACGCAAAATATGTGAAGGACAAGCTATTTCAACAGTCTCTTAAATATGTTCCAAGGAGAGTAGACAAAAAGTATTGGAATGGTTAGTAAAGCAGTATTTTGCTTTTGAAAGTTTTCAGGTATGCTTACTGAATTAATAGTCTACTTTGCTACTATTTTCTGCAGTTTGATTTCCCTCTTTAGCACCTTACATATATGAAAACAAACCTAAGTATATAACACATCTTGCTACACATTTTCTAATATCCTAGATGCACCAACTAGCTAACCTATGCCTAATTTATTTTCATTACTCTGAAACTGGTCATGCCACATTTATCTATCTTGTAAGATCCAAAATATTCTGTAGGAAGACTTTAGCTGTCTTGTTGTACACCATTTTGTCAAATATAAGGCTTATTTTGAGAGTATATCCACAACTTAATTAGCTATTCTGTGTGTCATGTTATTTCCATTTATCCTCCTAAAATGCAACTTGCTACTTCTTTCATTTATAAGCAACTTCTAGGATCATAATATTAGTGGTTTGTATTTCCTTAGGGAAAGATAGTTTTATAAGTATTCTCACTAAAAGCTTATTTTGAATAAATATAGGCAAGAACCAACATAAATGCAACAAACCGAGCTAAGTTGAAGATGTTTCATCATATCCGTAGCAAGTCTATTAGAGATATTATCTATCAAAAGGTAATATAATTATATTATTAACCTAAATATATTATTTATGAGGTATGTTTTGACATATTTTACTTAGATGTAAAGGGCGGAAAAGATGAAAAATCCACCATCTATGACGACTATTTTCTTTGAGACTCGTAAGAAAGAATACAAGTTTGTTGAACCTAAAGCAATTGAAAAACTTTTGTGTTTGGTAAATTGAATATATTAATCACTTGAAATTGATATGTTATGATAGAAAATGTTCAATAACATATTTTGTTGGCTCAACTCGAAAAAATGGTTCAAGCATATCTATCCCTACCTACTATAGAAATTATTGAAAAATATTGTGGACCTCAAAATCGCAGCCATGTATATGGATTTGGGGGTGGAGTAAAGGTAAAAGACTTGAAAGGTGGAACTTATTCGAAGGTTGAATAGTTGTGTGTGCTAAATTCAACTCGAGAGGATTTCACTCTTGAAATACAACCCAAACAACATTTCTGAACGCGGACAATCATCTTTGAATAATCGCTTGTTCTTACATAGAACTAGATGAACAGAAAAAAATGAAAATGAAACATTCGTTTCTCAGCAATCACAAGTCCCAGCGATAACATCATCTCTTTCAACTGAATGACCACATCCTTTTCAACTGACCAAGTAAGTAATATGATACCGAACTTTTTAATTTATTTTGTTGAGATGTCGCATCATAATGATTGTGTGATTAATATCAACTTACTAGTCTTTCAATGTTGCTTCCAACCTCTCTGTTTCATCATTTTATGCACTGCTACAACATTTCTTGGCACTATGTACATTCCACTCTTCTTTATTAGTTTACTGTTGTTATTGCTGAAAAAGTGCTTTTTTTTCTCCTTTTGGCTAGAATCACATAAAAACACTTTTAGACCTCACCAACTACTATGAGTCTAAAACTTATTTAATCATTTCTCAAGGACTAATAAAAAATTAGAGCAGTCACCATAGCAATAGCAGTCGCAACCTAGCATAGGTTATTGGAAATATGAAAATATTGTCAGAACTTATCTACCGAGTTCTCTCGCTATAGTATCTGGTTACACATTGCCTTATGGTCGACAATGTACTATCTTCTAGTAGTTGTGTTTGTACCTAGTGATTCATATTGGCAGAATCTAGTAGGCTGGGAAATGTTAATTCCACACTAGAGAAATGTTGCAGTTTGTGTACTTATACAACATTCCGCCTTCTATCCTTCTCTTATTTGATAAGTTCTTATCCTCAGGTTAGGTGATTGTGATTTGTCTATATTTAACACTATCCTTCATGCACAAGGTTTGAGCATAGAACAACAATTTACTTCCCACCATGTTGTTGTTTTAATCCTCAAGTTAGGTGTTTGTGATTTGCATGGTTTCTTGTTATTGTGATGGATTGTTACACCAACACCTTGACACAACTACAATTTTCATAGTCCAAATTAGTAATCTGTAGGTATTTTAAAATACAAATTCGAATGGTATCCCTGCATCCCACATCTGGATCCTATAACTCTGTGTTTTTTTTCGGTACAACAACATAATGACACAAACTTTTTAAAAAAAAATTGTACTTCTGCAACATAGCATCATACCTGTCCAAGTCAGAAACACAAAATGTGAAGTTCTAACAGTAACCAACTATCAAAACAAATGTGTCTGCTCGCATCGAAAATTGCTGCCAACTAGTATCCTCACATCTCTTGTGCTAGTGCATCATTTATACATAAGACATCAAATAAAATTGTTAGGCCTCAACAACTTCATCAAATTTAGTTATCCATGCATCGTCACATTTGTACCATTTGTTTCTCAAATTCCAATAAGTCACATAGTAAAGATTTCCAGGTTGGTTCTTGAACGTGTAGGGCCAGGCTTCTACGTTCTAATCCCTATCCTTGTGGGTGAAACATTAAGAGAATAAATGCAGCATTTTCTTACTGATGTTAGGCTTTGTTTTTTTTAATTTTCCGCACAACTGCATAACGATATACACTTTTTTCTTAAAATTTTCTGCATATATTCTTGTCAATTTCTATTGCTTACATTTTCGGGTCCCGTTGTTCATCAGAACATGCCATTTTCTGGTACCCCTATTTCGAGTTAATTTCATAGTTATTGTGGAGTCTATCGTTCGTCAAAATAAATATTGGATTCTTGATTATGTTTTCTTGAAGTTTTTTTTATAGTTTTTCTTATTGTTGAGTTTTTGAGTTATCTTGATATGACTTGACAAGAATAATATTAAGGGTCATTTGGTTACAAATATGCATAATGCAGGATTACGTAATGCATAAAATAGTAATGCAAGGTTTAAGTCGGGCAAGGATCGTTTTAGGCAAGTGTTTGTGGTCATTCTTTCCTACATAGTTCTATGTTTGGTTGTAAAACTTTAGAAAAGTTATTTACTATTAACCCTTTAGTTATTGTGAGATATGTCATTATGGGGTATTATTTCTAATTTTTTGTTGGTCAAATATACCTTGAACTTAAATGAATTTAAGGCTACTTAAATTGTTAATAGTTAGCTTTTTAAAAATAAAAAAAATTGTTCACCGCGGCAATGACGACTACATTTAACATAAAAAATCACCCAGTATAAAACGCAAACATAGAGAAAAAATATTTAGTTTGTGAATCATTAACAAATTACATGATAAATTTGAGAATTAACGAACATTCTAAATATTCTATATAAATAAAAAAGAACAGGAATTACAAAAAAAACTTGAAAACAAGATTTTAGGATAATTAGGTCAACTTAAGTGTCTTACGAAGGATGTAAACCTGGATAGTATCCCCCCGTATTCATAGGGATAAAATAAGACCTTTTATGAGTATAACGTATAAATAAGAACCAAACAAGTTTTGTTGGATATATTTTAATCCATTGATTGTTTTGATTAATACTTCCTACAAAACGGGTCCTAAGTTTTCTGCCAACTTTTGTTCATTCTTAAGTGAAGATACAAGTTTAGAAGCTGCACTAAGTCATTAATGTTATTTTGCTATGAATGTTAATTACGCAAAACATTGAATGTTATCGATAATTTTTTGTTTTTTAAGAAAATATTTAAACTTACATCATGGGATGTTAACAAATTTATTGTTATCAATCACACTCTTTTTCTCAACCGTCCTCTCCCCTATTTCTATATCATCTTTTAATTTTGTATCAATATTTTTACTAGTCATTATTTAATATTTGTTGTTGAGTACATATTTTTGTTATATCGATAGTCGTAGGATCATTCCTAGTCAATTAGAGACCAAAATTATTGTCTCTAAAGGATAATTTACAATCAAAAGTATTGCTCGTCTCTAAGGAACAAGCTAGGACGAGAAATGATGCTTGTCTGTAAAGATATTTTAGGACCATATTGTTCTTCTACATATCTTCTCTAGGACTAGTTTGTTTTGGTCGCTACAACTATACTACGAGCTGATTGTTAATGGTATCTAACACTATTTGAGGACCAGGTCACGTACTCGTCTTTAATGCACTATTATTACATGTTGTGGAAGGTCACAAAAGAGGTTTAACGACCTAAATGCTGAGACTAGATATACAGTCCTTAAAAGGATTTCACAACCAAATATTTTCTAGTCTAAAAAACCATTCAGGACTAGTTTCTCGAACTCCTCTTTATTTGCCAGTTACGACCAGGGACGAGTGAGGACAAGTTTTTTCTTGTATCAATCGCACATTTGGGTCCTAATTTTCAATTTCAGGGACTACATTTACCTTCCATAAGGACTTTTTTTCTTGTAGTAATAGCTAGCATTTTATCATTAAAATTGCCCCATTTGAGGCCTTATATGGTCAACATTGACACTTTTTAGAGTCTATAGATCCTAGATTGCATGGAAAATAATTGATCAAGGCAACTTTGGAACATGAGAGGATGATTCTAAGATAGAATCAGATAGATCAGAGTAGGCACATGAGCTATGCTAATTATAGCAGATGACCTTTATGATTTTCAGTTGGTCGCAGAGTTTTCCTCTATGTGTCACTCATGAAGGGTGTGATAACATTTCGAACGCAAGGCAAGCATAGTTGTAGGTATATTGGGCCTTAAGAGATAATTAGAATAGTTGGAGAGGTTTCTTATGAGTTAGATTTCCCTCTAATATTCATATCTATCCATCAAATCTTTCATGTTTTATTGTTGCACTGATAATTGCTTGATGAAACACATGTGCTTTAGTATGAAGCAGTAGAGTTTGATGATGGATTGACCTTCGTAGAGGGGCCAGATGCCCTTTTCTCTTGAGAAGTGCGGTGGTAGAGCTTAAGAGACATTTCTATTGTTAAGGTCCATTGGAGGTATCATCTAGTTGAGGATAATACTTAGAGACTCGGCATGATAAGCGAGGGCATTTTCTTGGCTTGTCTAAGCCTTCAGGTACTTTTGTACTGTTACTTTGTAAACAAAATTCAATTTTAGTAGTGGAGATTAGAATGATCATAATGCCAGTTCAGTGTTTATGCTCTCCATTTGTGATTTAGAGCCTTATCTAGACACCCCAAGTCATTTATGACTTGTTGGGACCGACAGTTTGTTCACATAACCGTTGGCTTTGTTTTTATGTGAGCTTTCATGTTTTGGGAGCTTTTAATCACTGAACGATAATTTTTTTATCATAATTTCATGAAGTTATCCATAGAATCAAGTTTGAACGATTCCATCAGCTACAGAAGGGTAATATTAGGCTAGTAGCATACTCGACATGACTCTCGAGGCTTTCAACATGAGTCTATGCGTTTACGAATGCATTTTAACTATAAAGTTAAAGGTCGAGTTTAATTTTAGCCATGAATATGAGTTAATAATCTCAGACAAGAATTTGGTAAGTGTGCTTAGCCCCGAAATGTTTAGTTTGGTTCAAAACGATCATTCGTTTAGGTCTTCAGTTTTCATGGATAGTACTAAAGCCTTTTGTGGAATTTGGCTTAAGATAAAATTTTTGTGTAGGGCCCAATTTTTAACAAAACCACATTGGACGGGAACTTTGATTGTGATTTCGATGGGGTAGCATATTATAATTCGTGCACATAGGGTGCCAAATTAGTCCCAGGAACCCATCGAAGTTTTAAGGGCCTTAACCCTTTTGTTGTCAACTGATGCACAGTCGCATTCGTACAATTTGGCCGCATTCGTGTACAAAAGATGCTAAATCATGCAATTTTGTTGGCTGAGCACTGGCACACGTGTTTGCGACGGTTGACTATCAGGCCTATTTATGCTGGTCACAAAGACAACTATGATCAGTTTGTATTATCACAATTTTCCCTTATGTTAACTCTGATTTTTCTTAATCTGAGTGCCAGACACTCTTTCTTATCTTGACTACTAGTTACTTCTAATGTGATCATGATAAATAATACTAGCCTACAGTCTGAGTGTCTATGAATCGAAGCGAGTATAGTAACCCCACTAAGGGTTGGGGTCGTATCCCAAGGATATGGTAGTGAAAATAGTAGTCAACTAGAATTTCTTTCTAGTTAGTAGTAGAAATTCTAGTTAGTAGTAGTTTAAGATATTTTCAAATAAAGCAATGTAAAATCAATTTGTGATACAAAAGTATAAAATGTCAAAAAGAGGGTTTTGTCACAAGTCGTAAAAACAAGTTAAATAAAGGGAAAATAAAGTATGGGGGATGTTCTTGGGGTGTAACCGCAATATATGTTGACGTAAATCAATGGGTATGAAACACTATTTTCCTCATCCATCTCTCTATTTACTGATCCTATATACACAACGATTAGCAACAATAAGGCTACAAAAAGGTACTCCTAAACTAACTTACCATTACCAAAGGATATTTTACCATAATACAAGAGATTTCCCCATAATACGATATTTACAATTTATTACACCAACAAACAATCAAAGCCAGAGGTTTGCGGACGCTTAAGATTGTCCCAAATTCTTTCAAACAAGAATGTGAAAGAACGTTTGTGAAAATGGTAGCTATTTGATAACGGGTGGAACATGTAAAAACACGCACCTGTTGCACGAGCAACTTTTCTTGAACAAAGGGATATCCATTTCAATATATTTTGTTACGCTGATGTTGTGCTGGATTACCCGATAAATTTTACAAAAAAAAAAAACAAAAAAAAAGAGCACTTACATTGTCACAGTCTACAAGTGTGGCTTTTTAATCGGACAAGCAACTCTAAAAGAGAGGAATACGAATCCAACAGATGCGTAGACGACATTGGCCCACCCCCCACGATATTCTGCCTCGGCACTAGAACGGGACAATGTGCCATTTCATCAGTTTCGAGACCCATGAGACCAAGTGACTCACAAAAACACCACAATACCCAGATGTATACAGATCAGGTTTCTGGTCACCCTCCCCAATCGGATCAGTTGTAAGAGGGCAAGAGATCGAGAAGAAAGAAGAAAGAAGAGGGATGAAAGGTGATTATGTCCATTATCTCACGTACCTTAACCATACCAGTTATCTGTTGAGAGCATTAAAATGATCAATACGCGTATTATTCATATGAGAGACAAATTTGTTGAACATTCATAAGATAATCCGGACGGGTAAAAGTGAGATATTGAAGGGCCCCGCAAGATTCGGTACAGAGTGCATCAACATAGGGAGCACAGCATTAGCGCGAACTTTTTGTTAGAGTTAACCCGGAGCAGAGTTGATTTACTGACGACATGCCGGCTCATTCCATTATTTCTTCAAACTATTACGTTGTGAAAGAAAACATACCACCTATGTCAGTTAAGCAATACCAGAAAATAATTTAAACGACCCCAAATCTTTCAGACCAGATCGGAACTGAGAAAAAGCTACTATAGAACACCGAAGCGCCTCATAAGGGAAGCATAAGAATATATTCACACCTATAATAAAATGTAAGCCATGTCTAAACCCTTGTTGTAGATGAATAGTGAAACAAATGGACAAAACATAATCAGCAAAACACTTATAGCAAGCCCGGGGAGCTTGCTTATGGCCATACAAAGACATACGTAACAAACAAACATAATCAGGATGAGTACGATCCCAGTACCCTAAGGTTTGATTCATATCAACAGTTTGCAAAAGCTCACCGTGAAGGAAAGCATTTTTGACATCCAATTGATGAATTGTCGATGCTTTGGACGGAGATAGACTAAGAACAATCTGGATTGTAGCCAGTTCGACCACCGAACTAAATGTCTCACCACAATCAATTCCAACCTGCTGTGTTTGTCATCACCTACAAGACGTGTTTTATGCCTCTCAAAAACACCATTAGATTTGACATTATGAGTAAAAATCCACATAGACCGAATCACATTCACATTAGGTTGATGGGGTACTAACTCCCACGTCTTTTTTTTTATAAGAGCATCATATTCATCATCCATGGACATTTTCTAGTTTAGATCACGGAGATACGCAATCGTACTACGAGGTAGAGGTGACCTTGTAATCTCAGAAATAAAAGAATATTTCTTATTTGGTTGAAATATCCCATTTTGGCTACGGGTCACAACTCTTTGCCGCTGGACATGAATTTGAGTAGGCTGTGGTGCTAAATTATTTGATGGTGTGGAATGTGTTTGGGCCAAAAGGGAAGTATGGAGTGAGGAATGAGGTAATGGGATGTCTAGGGAGAATCAACCAGAGGGCGGTTGGGGAGAGTCTGTAGGGGGAGAAGCGGGTTGGGCTTGCTGGGAAAAGGTGCTTTCAGGTGCAGTAGATTGGGCCGGGTATGGGCCGCAGGATGAGGAGGGTCATTGGACGCACATTAGAATTCTAAAAATGTTGAATACTAAGACTGTCAGAGTCTAAAAAATTAATTTGTGGAGAAGGAGTATGTAACTTTCAAAAGGGGAAGGAATTCTAATAAAAAAATAACACGTGTACAAATTGATAATTTTACGAGCGATAAAACATCTCATTTTGTTACACTGGTGATTCGGGGGAAATCCCAAAAATTACACGCAGGTAGATCGGGGTTGCAATTCTACTAATTGTCGATACAAAAATGGATAACAACAAACACCAAAAAACCAGGTAAACGAGGAATAAGAAGCTCCCTTTATAAAGAATTCCAAGTGATTTACTCACTCAACCATTTGAATCGGACTAATTATTTAGAAGAGGTTGCCATTTGTACGGGATGATGCCAAAAATTAAGGTTGAAGTGAGGCATGGCAAAGAAGAGTACGGCTTAATTATTGATAGTACCGAATTTTTCTTTCGGCTTTCCCCATTTTGTGAAGATGTCGAGGACAAGAGAGAAAGAAAGAAATGCCATGTTTTTACAGAATTCCCAAAGGACCATTATCAAACTCCTCCATTATCACATCGTTACGTTTTTAACATTACGTCAAATTGGGTGAGACTGTTGTAATCTAAAACCAAAAATGTGTCCATATACATCATATTGTGGCATAAAGAAAATGTCCACAAAAAATAGCCAAATCATCAGTAATAAAACATGTGGTAAATGATGGTCCTGCAAAAGGAAACTGGGAGATGACCAAGATTATTGATTATATCAAAATGGGGACAAGTCGTACCGAGAACTAGATGAATAGAGGAAACCAAAATGGCAACTTCACACGTTTCCCCAAAACACATGATCAACAAATACTAGAACTTGAAAGTCTATTACAATCATTTTTTTACTGTGCCTAAGAGCATCTAAAATAGTAGCACCAGGATGACCCAACCGATCATACCAATGTTTAGGAGAAAGTGCGACAAAAGTAGAGGTAGCTTGATTTTTGATTGGAGTAGTAATTTGGTAGAGGTCGCCCCAGCTATCACACCTCATTATTGTCTTCCCCGTCTGAAAATCGCTTACAGAAAAACCAAAAGGATCAAATGCAACAGTTACGGAATTATCAGTAGTGAATTTTCTAACAGAGATGATTTTTTTAGGATTTTAGGAGCATGAAGGACATTATTTAAAGAAAGGGTCAGGCTAGATGAAGGCAAACAAGTGTGAGCTTAACCAAGAATAGGAATTGTATGACCATTATGAACAACTATATTATTATTTGGATGAGTGCTCAAATTAAAATAAAAGGAGAAGTTACCTGAAGAGGAAGCCATATGAGAAGTAGCCCCGGTGTCCATGTACCAAGGCAGATCAAGCGGATCAAGGGACATAGTATGCATTGCAGCCTGAATAACGGTAGGAGTTATCGAACCGAACCATTGCTTTTGTCGAGACGCCATGTAAGCCTGCTGATTTCGTGGCCTTGGTCCCAATAGTCCCGCCTGCTGGTTTGGAGTACCAGGCCTAGTCCATCCTTGAGTTGGGTAAGGGAACGGAGGAATGGGTCAGCCATATCCCCGAGGATACACTTGCTGCCAAAAAGCAGGGGACATGTTCGAAGCTTGATCTGCACCGGAGCCTTGCCAAGCAGCCGAATAATTCCGACTACCATCATTTCTGGCACCGCCGGAGCCACCACCGGAGACACGGCCAGCATATTTTCGGCTACCAGAGTTGCGCTTGTTGTTTGACGAACTTGAATAATTGCTCTTCAACTGACCCGTGTTTGTCAAATGACCGTAGAAGTCCTTTGACGATGCTGCAACCACGGCAGATTTGGTTGCCGCCTCCTTTGCCATTCCGGTTTCCTCAAGACAAGCATGGAGCGAGTCTTGTAAAAGGGAAGAATCAGATTGCTTTGACGAATAAGCGTGCACACACCATGGTAGGCTCGAGTAAGGACATCAACCAACTGTAACACCATCCACCTTAGAAAAAACAGACGCTAGACATTCTTTAAACGGATAACGAGAGACTTAAAGCGGTGACGTAAGAGGTGCATAAGGAAATTCTCAATAGAAGTGGTGGAGAATTCTTGATTCAAGACAACGACATGGGAAGGTTGGGGTATGGGATTATCATTGCAACCTATCCACGTCTCCATAGAAGTCGAATCAATCAGGCTCAATGATGGTTGTAGGGGAGATCATTAGAGATGTGTCATATATACATGAAACGAACAATTGGCATCCAGAGTAGGCCAACGTCCTCTCTTGAATCAGTTCACGGTTGTTGGATAGTACCTCTTGTGAGAACGAGCATGAATTTTGAATCATTCCGACCACGTAGAGTATTGAACGTTTTCCATCTCAAGAGTGATGGGAATATGGTTCTTGATATTAGAGACAACCTAAGCTGGATTAAAAGATTTGTCCGACATTGTGACATTTCTGGGGGAAAAAAAAGAAGAAAGGGAAGAAGAAAAGGGGGAGGAATTAGGGGAATATGCGAAAGAAGCACCTTAAGTAACTTATACCATGAAAGAATATTTTCCTCAATCCCATCTCTCTATCTTACTAATCCTTATATACACAAAGATAGCAACAAATAAGGCTACAAAATATACTCCTAACTAATTTACCATAATACAAGATTTTTACCATAATACAAGATTTTTACAATATATTTAAAAGGTACATGCTTTAGATAGGAATATTTGAAAAATAACGGTAACAAGGCTAATATTTAGGTGAAAATAAATTTCGTCTATGGAAAGTTACCCCATATCAAATGGGTTCTTCTCGAAAATTCACTAGTTTAATCAAGACCAGCCTACTCCATATACACACCCTCTATTTATATAAAGAAGTTTAGGAGAGACAGGGAGAAATAGAAGGAGGAATCACCACCTCTCAGTTGAGGCGCGCTGCCATGTCTCACCCAACATCGTTTAGGAACCGTCAGTATATAGGGGTGCTGTATGTTTTCACAAAGTGCGGATCTCTCGCATAGAAGGCCAGGGTGGGAGAGGGTAGAGGATAGCACGAACAACGACGGAAAAAGGAATAGCATTTGTGATAATTTGAGAAATACAAACGCATTAATTGAAAGACCACAAAGACGCACCATTTGATGAAAGTCCACCATTAAAGAACTCGAGTCGTGAGCGAACGAAGCACGTAGACTCAACAATAATATCAACACATAATTGCTAAATCCTACCCCAAGAATTGAGGGTTTTTAGATACACATCAAGTAATAATAAAATACACCTAAAATGATAATGAAATCAAATGTGTATAAGAAATTAAACCTTAATATGTTTAAAGGAAGAAGAATGGAAAATACTTACTTCCGATTTGACGAAGAAGAACTTCTTTCTTCAAGTCTCCCTCAAAACCCTATCCAAACTTGAAAGTAAATATAAAAACTGAAGTCCTTCAAGTAAAAATTGATAATAATGTAGGGGCTTTTCTTAGTAATAACTAATTATAGTATTTATAGATTTCAGCTCTAGTGCTGGCGAATCCATTTGATGACTTTAGTCGTAAATCGCCGAGTGATTTGACGATTCTCTCTTCTGTTAATTCATCGTCATTTCTGCTTTGCCTTCATCATCTATGTGTATTGTGACATTGGGCGGAATACTTATTTTTCTTGGAACTATTTTGTGTAGCACCAACGGTTATTCTTCATGACCTTTTAAACCCACTTATTTCAGGGCTTCGCTTTGCTGGAACAAAGGGAGAACTGTCACTATTTAGCGTATCGCTAAGCATGCTTGGCGATGCTCAATCCTTTTTGATTTTGTTTTGCGCCTAAGTGTCCATGCTTACACTAAAACTCCAAATACCTGAAACTTAAGAGTTTTCATCAGATATTAAGATAAAATAAGCCGTTCAGGATACTATTTACATTAAATAAAGTCCTGAATGAGTCCAATTTGAGAACTAATCAAAACCTCCAACTTAAACTTTTGTTCGTTCTTAATTCAAAATCAAGTTCAGCAGTTCAAATACGATGTATTAAATAGTACTACATAAGACTCAATCATGAACATAGAAATAAAGAGTGAAATTACTCATGCATAGCTAAATTGTATACTCAAAGATTCAAGTTGTGACAAAACATTACAAAATATTTTCGTGCTCGCAATACCTTTTACTCATGCAAGTTAAAGCTCTATAAAATTATCTAAATTCCCTCACACATAGAATGATTCCATATTCACACACAAAGATTAATCAATTGAAGATCAGGAATCAGATGAAACACTCACACTCACAAAGAGGAACACAGTGCATGTTTTCACCCATAAGTTTGCCCTTCTTTTCCAATTGATTTTGGATCCAGCTAATTCAAGATCAAAAGGGTATTTCTAAGGCGTGTAATGGGGTTGAGTAAAAATGTATGGTCATTATTGCTTAGTGACTTTTCCTCAATGAGATGTGATTTCCACAAGCTATTTTGTATCTTCCTTCTTCAATCCTTAGTCGAGTGCTTCTAAGTCATCTCTTTATTCTTCTACATATAGATTTCTTGGAAACCCAATTTATTTTTGTACTTGTATTCCACAACTTATCTTTTTCATTTTTTTCTTTCCTTTTTATTTTGCTTTCTTATTTTTATATGTTGGGATTCCATTTTTTTTTTTTACAATACCATAGGTTTACGAGACTTTTCTTGCACTTCTTCACTTTTCCTTTCCATTCTTACCAAACCCCCAAGTTAGGATTTTGGCCTCAGTTGATTATTCACTTAAAGTACATAGCAATTGGATTATAGGTGATGGATAACGTAACGTCTTGGTTTCATCAAGGTTCTTTCAAATTTAAAGATAAGGCTCAAGGGTGTTTAAAAGAGTTTCAAATGCTCAAGGATATGCCACAAAAGAGGTATATGTCAAAGTGGGCTCACAGTCTTAAACATTGCCTATGATTATATAAAGCGGACACCTTTCTAAATTAATCAGATTAACCAGGAAAATTCTAGGTTTATTCATTCAAGGTTCAAAGTAAGCTAATCACACAAGTCATTGACGCTTAAGTCAAACAATACTACACACTTTAGCTATTGTGCAATGGTAATTACAAAAGAATCAATTCGATAAATGGCTAATCACACCGTGATGCAAAGAGTTCACATATTGTCTATGAAGCTTCATATGATTTCGTCGTAGCTGTACATTTATGTTAGTTAGATTGATAGTATTGTTCAAGTCATCGGTATTGATTGAAATTTAGACTAAAATTATGTACAAGAAAAACCACTTTCAACACAAGAGGTGGCAATATTTTTAAAAATGAAATTTTGTCGGAAGGGTCAAAATTATTTTGGAATTAAGATCCAAAAGAGGCTATAATCTCAAACAATTGCGAAAGTAGTTTTAGAAAGAAATTTTATACAGACACCCCAAATAAATACACAAAACCGAATTCACAAATAACAGGAAAAGTGTGGGACTCACCCTACAAAAATAAAAAAATATTTGTCCTCAAATATATAAAAGTAATCTAGAGGTCAAATTAACTAAATACAGAGTTAGGGCTAGAGAGTTATCCTGGTCAAGTAGTTGCTTCGAGTTGGAGTCCTTCAATAGTTGTAGCTAGGGGTGTTCATTGTTCGGTTTGGATCGGTAATTTTTCAATACCAAAACCAAACAAAAATTAATCAGCTTTTAAATTGCTAAAATTAAACCAAACCAAAGATGCAATAGACGCAAATCCATCGACAAACCTTCAATAGTACCCGACTAGACCCAAGAAACTTTAAATATCCGTTGCATCCAAAGGTCTAGGACAATTCTTAACCACTTCCGTGTTTCTCGAATCGACTTTTATACCAAATAATTGATCTCAACAAAAATTCAAACTTACTTTAATTTGTAATGCGTTGATGTTCCTTGAGAACTTGCAATACTACCCTCAAATGGCCCATATGCTCATCCTCACTCTTATAATATACCAAGATATCATTAATAAAGACAATTACATAGGAATCAAGGTAATTCCATAACAGTCTATTCATAAGATCAATAAAATCCGCAGTGGCATTTTTTAACCCAAAAGACATGACTAGGAACTAATAATGACCATATCTAGTACAAAAAGGCGACTTAGGAATATCTTCACCCCACCCCTAAATTGGTGATATGACAACCTCAAGTCAATCGTTCAAAATTAATTAGCACCTTAGAGTTGATCAAATAAGTCATCAATCCTAGGGAAAGGATACTTTTTCTTTATAGTGACCTTATTTACTTGGCGGTAAGCAATGCACATTCTAGGTGATCCACCCTGCTTATCAACAAACACAACCAGAGCAGCCTATGGAGAAATACTAGGTTGTATGAAACCTTTGTTAGTAAGTATTTGAGTTGCGCCTTGAACTCTTTCAATTAGGCCGGAGCTATCTGGTAAGGAGGAATTGAAATTATTATTACAAACATAAATATGATCTACATTTTATTTTCTTTAGAAAAGACAATAAGATGTGTGTAAAAAGTTCTATTGGAACAAATTTTAAGAGCCAAAATAACTGCATTTTAAATTTATTAGGTAGGGTATGTAAAAATCACTTGAATAAGATTTTTTTTTGTGAAGTGTGATTAGGATTTTAATAGTTGGGCTGAAATTTAAGTGTTGTGCTTAAGAAAATGATAAAGTTAAGACTAAGTTAATTAAAATTTAATAAAATACGAATATTCTATATATATATATATATATATATATATATATATATCTATATATATATTATATATTGAATTTAACGGTTCGGTATGGTTATTTTTGCGGATATTTTATTGTAATCCAATTCCAAACCTAATAGTACGGTTCACTTAAAAACCAAACAACCAAAATATAATTTTTTTTATCAGTTTGGCTTGGATTTCGGTTAGAATCTGTTGCTTAAACATAACCATGAACAACCTTAATTTTATAAATTACACAAAAGGTATGGTGTTGACATTGGGTGCAGTGCCGAGTTATTTGTCAATCTATTGTACCAATTTTCTCAGCAACCGAGTTCGCCTAGCTTCAACAACATTCTCGAATGATTCATCATCCACTTTTTTGACGTTGGTTTGAAGCTTATAAATTTCATTCCTATTTGGGGACAACATTTTAACTTTTGTTTAATAGGTGCATCACCAAACGAATTGTTAAATCACCAAATTTTTACAGAACATTCCAACGAAATTGGATTGTTCAAACGGTGGTAACCATCGGGGTAGCTGATTTTGTAGTTGAGTGGCCGAGCCTTTCATGAGCTTCGCCGAGCTTTAGATACTCCATGTTTTGAAGATATCATGAGTCAAACAACGGAATAGCATTCATCGCTAGCGTCTTTGGCGAGTCACCAACTAGGTTTGTTTGCTCTCTATTTTGCACCTTTTTAGTACCTACCTAGTTCAATCTCTAAAACTAATTACTATTATTTTATCAAAATGTAAATATATGATAAGACGAGTTTTTGGGTTTCCTCCAAAAATGTTTCTGAGTTAACGTCGGGGAAGGACGCAAGTCGATAACTATTCTTCATCCACGGAATCACCCATGGTGTAATTAGGTGAATCCTCGGTTAATGAGGATAGTTTTCTATGAGAAAGTAGGTTATTGGAGAATTCTGTAACTCAATGGTCATTGAGTTCGAAGTAGTTACTTCGTTTAGCATATTAATGTTTTCCTTTATATTATTATGTTTTATATCATGCTCATCATGTTTTTATTGGATGATATAAGGGGTTTCGTCACTTTGCACACTCTCATGCCTCTTTTTCTGTCAGCATCCTCGAAGGGAGAAGTTCTTTTCCTTCTCTTTGTCTTGCTCTTATAATCCTATCACCTGTTTGGATAGAAAATATACTTACGCAACCCCATTCATATTTTTTTTAGGGCTTTTGGTTGATTTTGACCATATTATCAAGTAGTCTAGAAACAACATTGTAGGGATGGTTCACCGTCCTTCCATCGAAAAAGTGCTTAACTATTCTTCTATTTTCAGGTTCGAGACCCCAATAGAAACAATCCAGTAGTGTCTTATCAAGCTTCTTGAGGATGGCATTGTTTGCAAGATCTCTTGCCGTTCCGCCCAAATTTCCCACCTTGTTCCTTCTTGCCTGCTTGACCGTTCGACCCTTCTCCCGAGGTTAACTACGTTCCCCTGAGAGTGATGCTCTTGTGGAAGTTCGCGCTGTATTTCGTGCTCCTCATTTTTGTTTCCTGTTATAAATCCACGCCGTACCCCCAAAATATACAACTAGTTTGCCCAACTATACCCTGCCCGCCCCCCCTCTCACGCCCACCTTTCTGTTCCCCCAATCACGACAGTGGCACCATTTTAATTGCTTCTGTTGTGACCGTGATCAATGAAACTAGCCTACAATCAGAGTGTTTGAATCAGAGCGAATGTAGTAACCCAACAAAGGGTTAGGGTCGGTCCCAAAGGAGTGGTAGTGAAAATGGTAGTCAACTAGAATTTTGTTGTAGTTAGTAGTAGCTTAAGATGTTTTTGAATAAAGCGAAGTAAATTAAATTTGTGACACCGATGTGTAAAATATCGAAAAGGGGTTCTTGTCACAGGTAGTAAAAACAATTCAAATAAAGTGAAAATTAAGTATCCGGGAAAGTTCATGGGGTGTAACCGCAATATATGTTGATGTAAATCAATGGATACAGTATTCGAATTGGAAAATTTTCAAAATAATGGTAACAAGTCTAAGATTTATGTGAATGTAAATTCTCTCTTGGTCAACTTACCTCATATCAAATGGGCTGCACTCCGACACCCACTCGTCTAATGAAGACCGACCTACGCGAGTATATGGATTAGGGATCACCCTATCGGGCTTAGCCTCATGTATCCCAATCCTTAGGACATCAATCTAGCGGTCTTGGTTTCGCGACCTCTCTCTCGACCAAGCCGAAAACCCATGCATGGTTTTTATTTGCAACTACAAACCCATTCAATTAAACTACAACCACAAGGTGAGATCACCATTAAAATGCATCTAATTCTATCAACAATCAAGACTCAATAATAATATCAACACATATTTGCTAAATCACACCCCAAAAATGGGGTTTTTAGGCACACATCAAGCAATAACAAGATACATCTAAAATTATAATGTAATCAAATGGATATAGTAAATTAAATCTTATTATGAGGAAAGGAATAAGAATGAAAAAGACTCGCTTCTGATTTAAGAAAGAATAACTTTTTTCTTCAAGTCTCCCACAAAGCCCTCTCCAAACTTGAGAGAAAATACAAAAACTAAAGTTCTTAAAGTGAAAATTTAAAATAATGTTCTACCCTTTAAAAATATTAACTAAGTCTAGTTTTTATAGTTTTTAGATTTAATGCTGGCGAATTCGCTCTGATCAACGAGTGAATCGATGAATCACTCTTCTGCTAATTCATCGCAACTTGTGAATTATCTTTATCGTCTATGTGTACTAGACATTCGATGGAATGCCTTTTCTTCAGAGAACTTTTCGCTAAAGCACCGAATTGCCCTTTTCAAAGCCTTTTGAATCCACTTCCTTCAGCGCTTCACTTGCTGGAACTAACGGAGAAATGTCTCTATTCGGAGGATCGCCAAGCATGATTCAATTTCAGCTTTGTTTCATCCTTTTTGTTCCAGTTTTGCATCTTTGTGTCCCTACATTCACTAAAACTCGATATACCTGAGACTTAAGCATTTTCATTCGATATATAGAGAAAATTAGAAATTTAGGACACTATTTACATTAAAATAAAGCCCTAAATAAGTCCTATTTGAGGAGTCATCAACTACGTGGTGGAGTTCTTGGATTGTGTTGTTGTCACACTATTTGAGTTAAAAATAGCGTGGAAGTTTCGACCCTTTCTTTTTAATTGTATTTTAATTGCGTAGTTGTGCTATCTAATTTTTTTAGCATTGAATAGATTTCAATTTTTTGACATAAATTCAAGGAATAAATAATGACCTTTTTAGGGAGTCAAATCTTGAATAAGCGCCATGGATTCTGTGATTCTTGTTTGACTCTAAAAATTGGTTCATCTCTTATTTGGGTTATTTACCTATCTAACTGACAGTATTGGTGTCATGGTCATATATTTTTTTTATAGTGTGGCAGTATTTAGAGGCCATTCAGAAGGATAAAGCCTTGTTCTTGTGATTTGGCCTACATGTACTCTTAAGTTTTTTTGTATATCTTGATTGATAATGAATGTGTAAATGCATGATGATGATGGTGAATTTAGGGGGGGGGGGGTAGTTATTTTTTAATTTCGTGCAATAATCTATGATTTAGGGTTGATGAATATTGTTCTAGGGTAGTACTATGCTGATAATGAGTTGTATGTGTGTCATAACATACAATGGGATTTACTTATTTCGTAACTTCTTTTTAGAGATCTTTTTTGCCTTAGTCTAGAATAGACAAGTGTGGCCTTAGACCCATGCACCTTATGACTATGATATGTTTTTGGCGTCTTTTAAGATGGACTAGGTCCTTGTAGACCAAAATAATTGACGTGGGTATGATAGTCTGAGCCTTAGCTTAGGCATTTTTACTACTTGTTAGGTTTCTCTCTCCTCTCACTATTTTTGGTGGGTCTGATGCATTACTGGAGGTTTTGTGCTTTCTCAAGATATGATTACTTCATGATATGAGCCTTTTCTGATATCTTTTTGAGTGGATGTCGATCATTGATGTCTTGGTGCCTCCATCAGATCCTTTTCAGAGTGGATATGCCTCTGGCTCTCTTGCTAGCTGGGAGGTTCAATCCCTTGGGAGTGGGCTAGCTGGTAGAACACCCTCGGGGCAGTTTTCTAGTTTAATGGTTGACGTCCCTACAAATAGATGGCTAGGATGCCTTGGTTAATAGTCACCCTTTCAAGTTGGATTGAGAGTTTATTGGTTGACTAATTGCTACTCATTCTATGTGGGCTCAGATTTTACAAGTTTGTTTAATTGCAACTCTTTCTAGCTTGATTGGAGTAGATTGGTTCTTGGATTAAGATTCTTATTATTCATCTTTCTTTAAGAATTCACTATTATACGTACTTTTCGGGCTTATGGTGGTCTGTTTTAGATTTATTAGAATTGCACACGAGTGCACCTTATAGGCTTATGGGATCCACTTATTTTAGATTAGTTACACTTAAATTTACCGTCGGTATGGTTGTATGCCTTCCTTTCATAGTTGCTTTGACCTTTGTTTTAGTCTAGATACTATTTTTTTTGTTTTTACCTTTATTTATTGAATGGCCTACGATGCCTACAAAGAAACTTTTTTTTGTTACTGATGCTACACTCAAAATCTTCTCGTGATACATGTCTTAGTACCGACTATCATCTTCGATTGTTCATGCTAATTTTTGTAGTTTGGGGGATCATTCATGATATCTATGGGAAGACATATGAGTCCTAGATAAGTTTTTACTAAACTTTTCCATGATTAATTTTTCTAAACTTTGCTACGGTTGACTAAGAGGGTTTGTAGAAAATTAGTCCAAACCATAGAAGGGTTTGATAATTAATTTAAAGGAACTTTTGTGTTTGTTCCAACATTTTAAAACCAATACTATGTCATTTTGTTTTCTTCCCTATGCCCTATATAAATCTTTCAATCCCTAGAGCTGACCACTTCAAATCTGTTATCCTAATTCCCCAATACTTCACATAAGCAATTTCCTCTCAACCTAATAAAGAAGTAGAAAAGGCTAGGGTTTTGTAATGACCTTCAAGTCATTTATGTGTTTATGCCTCTTGTATGTTGTTTAGAACCTTCTTATAATGGCTCCAAGTCATTTATGACATGCGGGTACTGTGAGTTTGGTCACTTGGTCGCTCGTTTGCTTTTATGCGAGTTTTAGTATTTTGGGAGATTTTGACCCTTGAACGGTCATCTTGGATGTGAAGTTAAAATGACTTCCAAATACAACTGTGACAATTCCATTAGATCTATAAGGGTCATTTAGACTGGTAACATAGTCTATATAATTCTTAAGGTTTTTATTATGAGTTTGTGCGATGAGGTGTTTTAATTTACAAGATGAAGGTAAAGTTTGATGGAATGTTTAGCTTGGTATAAAACGATCCTTTTCATTTAGGTTCCAAGGCTTTCAATATTATTCTGACGCCCATAGTGGAACTTGACTTTCAATGCATATAATGTTTGAGACCCACTTTTCAGCAAAATGAACTTGGATGAAAACTTTGATGGTTTCCTTTATTCAGAGTTACTTTTTCGATGGATTAACATATCTCATATTCACAAACAAGGTTTCGAACAAGTCCGTAGCACCCTATAAAGTTTTAAGGGCCTTATCCCTTTTGGTGTCAACTGATGCACGATCGCCTTAACAAAAGACATGCACCATGGAAGGTACATAAGCCACGTTCATACATTGAAAACTATCACACACTTTCTCATAGTCCCACGACTTCGCGTGCATCTATCGTAAGGCCTATTTAAATCCACTCGCTAAGAGACCATGGGCTCAATTAGTATTTTCACATTTTCTTGATTGTTTTAACTCCTACTTTGCTAATTCAAAGTTTCCACACACTCGTTGTTGTCGGGGATACATTTTTGTAGTGATCGGATTGTTTCAGTGGCACTTTTTTTGAGATAAAAATAATATATAAGATGTTGCCCCATCTTTTTTAATTGTGTTTTTCTTGTGTTGTTGTGTTAGCTTATCTTTTACTCTTGAATTGTGTTTTATTTTGGTTCATAAGTTTATGGCATAGATTAGGAACTTTTGGCAGAGTCAATCCCAAAATTTCTAGCATGAATCTCATGATTTTTTACTTTAAAAATTTATCTGTGTATGTTTTTGGTGATTTTTGCATATAAATGACAATATTTATGTTTTGAACCTATTTTCTTTAGTGTGGTATCATTCAGAGGCAATTCAGTAGGCAAAAGCTGTTGACTTGTGATTTACAGTGTGTGGTTTTATCGACCTACAAGTAGGCTATGAAATCCATTTTATCTATATTGAATATGAATATTTATATTCATGATAATGATTCTGCATTGGGGGTCGGTTCCTAGTTATTTCTGATTTTATTCTAGAAGACACAATGTAGGGTTGATTAACAAGGACTGGAGGATAGTACAACGTTGATTGAGTGTTGATGTGATTTATATCACATGCTATGTGGTTTACTTCTTTTGTTACACTTTTTAGAGAATGTTTTGACCCTAGTGTAGGATAGACTAGTGTTACCTTAGACCCATGCACCCTATGACTATGGTATGTTTTTAGTTGTGATTTCACATGGACTAGATCCATGTAGATCGAAATAGTATTACTTAGATTTGATAGTAAGAGATTTAACTTAGGCCTTAAAGTTGCTTGTTACATTTCTATTTCCTCGGCAAATTTCGGCAGCTCTGATGAGTTAGCAGAGCTTTTTTGCTCTTTTTGTTTAGAGATTTTCTAGAAGAAAGACTTTTGTGATATCTTTAGGCGTGGATGTTGATCCACAGTGACTTAAGTGTACTTTAGATCCTCTATGGACGGGATATGTAATATGAACTCTTGTTAGCAGAGGGATGGAACCGCTGAGAATGGGATTTCTAGCTTGGTCGCGTGGATATATTAGATTCTCTATGAATTTCACACGCCCCCACGACACTCTTTCTAGATTGGTGGTTGAACCCCTTGCTAGTGGAAAGTTGGGTTGCCTAGGTTGATATTCACTATTGCTAACTTGGGTGTGAGATGACATGTTGAGCAGATTTTTACTCTAACTCGGTTCGGAGATTGTTCAATTGATTGTAACTTTTTAAAGTTGGCCTTAGAGTTGAGTGTTTCATGGATTCATAAATGGATTACTCTTCTATCATGTAGACTTAGCTATTTTGTGTACCTATCAGGATTAGGGGTTGCGTTTTAGTTTTATATTGACTTGTGCATGAGTTTTCATTCTGTTGGTATGCTCATGTGCCTTCTTATATTCGCTTTAACCTCTATTTATTTCTAGGTTCTATATTATTGATTTTTTTTACCTTTTTTGCTCGGTCAACCTATGAGGCCTACAGAGTAACTTGTTCTGGTGCTTGTACTACAGTCTAAATCTTCTCGTGATGTTGAACCTAGTACTAGATATATCGGTGATCGTTTGTGCCATGTTTTGCAGCTTAGGGATATTAAAGATAAGGTGAGCACTTGGCTTTCCGGATCAATTTATCTCCTTGTGTATATATGTTAGCTTGCCTTTTTATTCAACATATTGTGGTTCAATTTTTGGACTTGTATTCATTCTTTTCAAACAACACTATACTCATTAATTTTGAGGTTCTAAAAAGGTATCTGTTCTACATAGCTTTGTCTTTTATTTTTTGTCTTTTCTTATTGTTAGTATATTATTTCCTTAATTCTATATTTGTACTCACTACTTTTTGTTTTGAGTGCGGGATAGCTTACCTACTGTTAGGTTTTAATAGGTGCCATCATTTCTAAAGAAGTTGGGTCACAACAAGTTGCTATATGAGCTGAAGGTTCATTAGTCTCACTTGTACTATGCTAATGTCTAGTAGTTTCCTACAGATTGGTGTGGATATCTTTGTGTCCTATATTTGAGAGGATACAAAGTTTCTTTAGGAATTCCTCAATTTTATATGACCTTTGTGTCGTCTGTGTGACTTTTGTTTCTCAAAATCTTACTTTTATAACATATTTCACAATTTTTCTTATAAATATTGATAGGTGGATTTAGGTAGGGGTTGATCTCCTTTTCTAGGTAGGTGTGTAGAACCATTCCTAGTAATAAAGCAATGTTCAGATCAGGTTGTGAATATTCCTACACCCTAGGATCCAAAGAAACTGATGGGCCCAGGACTAGCTTATCCATTATTAGGACAAACTATGGCCTCAGAGATCATGGCAATCGTTAGTCATCTTTTGAAAGTGCATGGGGCTATGTAGCAACGAATATTAGTATTAACACCTACAACAATACCTAACTAAAAAGATTAGCGTATAAAAGAGGCACCTCGGGCCCAGGTACAACACGATGGTGCCCAACCTGTGATTGCTGTCGGAGTTATGCCGCTAAAGGAGTACAAAATGCTTTGAGTGTTCTTAAGGCTTTCACCTAAGAGGTTTTTCTGGGTTGTAGATGAGGATGCCCATAAGTTTCTAACTATTTTCTATGAGCAACTTCAAACCTTAGGTTTTGTGTGGTGGAGAGGATCCAATATCACTATGTATCATCCTTATGGGCACAATGGTAGCGTATATTTTTTGAGACAAGAGTTGTTGGGTCTCCTCTTGTCACTAGGATTGATTTTTCTTAGCCCTTCTTTTTCAAGTTTACTCCTCTCATAAGGCAAAGAATTAGGAGAGATCACCTCAAGGATCCGTTCTCTTGGTTGGGGTAGGATTCTCTAATTGTGTGTGAGAACAAGGTGAGATTTCACGAGCTCTCCATCTTTTCTACCATGATTATAACTACAAATGAGGATATGGTCCCTTTTTTTGTGGGTTGAGAATGTATCTACATATTGAAGCTGAATCAATGGTATTAATATGTCTCTTATTTCTAGATGTTGTTGATCATGCTCGCACTAATTGAGTAGTTCTATATTTATGCCCAAGGGGTAGAGAGAAGATATCTATATTTGAGTGTAGCTGTAGTACTTCCATGCATATAAATTCACATGATGTGATATGGCTTGATAAAAGTTTCAACAGGGTCTACTTAGTAGGCATGTTCATGCCTCATTGTAGAGTTCAAATACAGATAAGTATGTCCCGAGTGAGGTTGGTTCTAGATAGAGTCATGGGTCCAAAACTAGTACTTAAGGTAGCAGTGGTTGTTCTTTTGGGAGAAGATTATATATATGTTGTTTAACCTATGGTGAATTATGTCTTTAAACCAGAGATTGCGCTTTGCATAGATCGATCTCTCCAGTTCCACAGCCAGCTCTAGCATCTCTATTAGCAGCGCCTTAACTAGAGGGCTTGACCAGACTAGAGAAAATATAGAGAATACAATTTATGGATGCAAATATATTATTTCACGTGAATGCACGGTACAATTCAATAGGCGTGCACACACACACATATATATAGCAAACTAGAGTCCTTGACCCTATTTATATCTACCTTAGGAGGCTAAAACTTTAGGAGTCCTTAACAATATATAGGCTGTCTTACATCCCCCCTACAAGATGGAGTTGGGGTGATGAACAATGCCTAGTTTGGTCTTTAAGTCTTGAAACTAAATCTTTTACGATGGTTTAGTGAATATGTAAGTTAATTGATGTACTGAATAGATGAACTTTGTGACTATAGCTTATTTGATAACCTTTTCTCTCACAAAAGGATAGCTAATCTCCATATGTTTAGTTGGAGCATGAAAAAACAAATTAGATGTGAGATGATGGGCACTAATGTTGTCTGCGAAAAGTAGTGTACGATAGAATAATGACATGCCAATGTCTTTGAGTAGATAGGTCACCCAAGTGAGTTCATCAGACGCTAAGAAACGATATTCAATTTTAGCACTAGACTTTTCCCCAGTAACTTGCTTGTTTTAAGAGCAACTAGTACAATAAGAACCAAGAAAAATACATAATCTTGATTTGACCATCGAGTTAGGGGTAGTTATCCCAATCGGCGTCTGAAAATCCTACAAAGTTAAGAGAGGACTTGGTGAAGATATAAAGGCCTAATTTTGATGTACCAACTATGTATCGAAGAACACTTTAACGCTAGATCAGTGTATAATAGTGGGGCACTGCATAAACTTATACAAAAGGTTAACTACATAAGAGATATGTCGACGAGTGTAGGTCGTGTATTGTAATCCTCTAATGACACTTCATAGGAAACTCATAAATGTCGTGTGAACCCGACAAGTAATGGAGGGTATGTTTTTGTGAGTGAGGGGTATGAATAGTTCATGTGACCAACATGTATGTGCATTTAATAAGATCAGAGGCACACTTGCTCTAACTTAGGAAAGGACAATCCACTTCATGGTGAACCTTAATACTAAGGAAGTAGTGAAGGCTTCCCATATATCTAATGGAAAAACATGACTGAAGGTTGTTTATTAGCTTAGATATACTTGAAGAGTGACTCATAGTGAGAATGGCATAATCAACATAAAGGATAAGTAAAATAGTTCCGTCTTATTAATGTAACAAAAACAATATTGGATCTACATTACAACATAAAAACCCAAATGGAGCAAGTAAGAGCTAAACTTGTGGAACCACGCTCGAGGTAATTGTTTTATGACATATAGTGACTTTTTTGAGCAAACAGACACTATGCAAGGGATTTTGATATTTTAAACCCAAGGGTTGCTCCATGCAGATATTCTCCTTATGGTCTCCATATAAGAATGCATTCTTTACATCAAGTTTTTTAATCTCCCACGCTAAGTGGTTGCAATGCTCAAAACAAGATGAATTTTTGTAGCTTTTACCAGAGTAATGAATGTGTCATCAAATTTTACTCCTTCAATTTCATTGTGTTCTTTCACAACCAAGCGCGCATTAAACCGTTCAACAGAACCGTTAGGCTTGAGTTGTCTTGAAAACCCATTGAGAACCAGAAACATTCATATCATGTTGCCACGAAACCAATGTCTATGTTTCATTTAATTTCAAAATATATAATTTGTCATGGATGGAAAACAACCAATAGGTCTTGGACACAACTTTGTTGAAAAACTTTTCTTCAACAATATCATGTTTGATAGAAGTTGTGAAGATGGTATTAAACATGGGGTTGGTCATTGCATGGGTTTTTGTTCGGGTGAGGATATGCTGGGTGTTATAAGTTATTTGTTGGGTAAGTTTTTTGTCATGAACATCAACTGATTGGTCAAGTGATGAAGAGTTGGCTTCTAATTGTGTGTAATGGCATAATGTGTTGGGACTATGATACAATTGGTTATCCGGTGTAGCTGCTGCATGAGGTGTCAATTCCGTAGAGTTGGATAATGTTACAAGGGAATTTGGGGTCATATTTGATATTCTTAATTGTTGCACGTCAGAGGATAATGTCTGCATAAGAAATAATTCATGAAAAAAATTAGTTGTTGGAGGAATAGAGCACACAGTTGAGTTATCTGGAGGATTAACAACCAAAAAGTGTCCATTTGATGCTTCAGAAATTCATGGAATGTAGTAAAATTTGAGCTATCTGAATCTGCCGACAAATCAGTTCTAGTAGACATGTAGGGTAAGACAAATTCATTAAAACATTGCATGTATTGAGATAAAAACATTCCTTGTTTGTGTTTGATAGCATATATGCCTTTGTGAAGTAGACTATAGCCGATGAACACAAATGGAAATGTTTTGGGTTGAAATTTATTTGTATTATTTTTTTAAGATATTGAAAGCATCTACATCCGAAAACTTCGAAGGCATTATAGTCTTGTTTCTTTCCTGTAACCTCAAGAATGGAGATTGCATACTCAATTCAGACGTACGAATTCTATTTATTAGGAACACTGTAGTCATATAAGATTCAACCCAAAAAAACAATGGTAGATTTGGATTAAAGAGTAGTGTCAAATCAGTCTCAACAATGTATCTATGTTTTCATTCAGCGTCTCTATTTTTTAAATATGTGGACAAGAAATTTGTCTCATGATACCATTTGAGCCAAGTAAGCTATATAATTCAATCTATTCAATTCTCATCCTCCGTCACATTTAAATACTTGTAAGTTTCTTGGAAAACTGGGTTTCTATTATCTTGTGAAAGGTCATGAAAATTTATAGAAAATTAGATTTCTTCTTTAGGGTATAGATCCAAGTAAAAAATGTGCAATCATCGTAAAAAATAACATAAAATCTTATTTCTTGAGAAGAAGTAACATAGAATTTTATTCCTTGAGAAGAAGTAACAGGGGCGTGTCCCCATAAATCACAATGTATTTTACCAAATAGCACAAACATTATTTTATTAGAAACTTGAAAAGGTAGCTTGCAACTTTTTCACATTTTACAACTACTGCTAACAGAATTTTTTTAATCCAAGTTCTCACATCAATTATCTTATTTCTATGAAAAAAATTTAGAACTCTCGAGATTGGGTGTAATAGTCTTTGATGCTAAATTTTGTTTTAGTTATTCTCTATTTTCGTAGTTATCAAAGCTTCATCTAGACTTTATTCCAGAGAATACAAGTCATGTCTTCTATTACCCTTTTCCAGAACTATGCCCGTTCTCTTATCCTTAACAACAAAACAATTGTCACTATACTTAAGAGAGAAAACAATATCTTCAACAAATTTACTAACACGGATAAGATTATATTTGGGTAAGGCACAAAAAAACATTCTCTTAATTACGCTTTTCTCCAATATACTTTATCTCTAATATCTGTAATAGGTATTTTATCACCATTGCCTACCATATACGAATCAATTCCTTTAAATATAAAAGGGTTCATAAGAGTACTTGAGGAGTGTACTAACACCTGAATCCATGTATATATGGTTATCTGGTTGATTATCAAGTGACATTACTGATACTTCCTTTTGTGCTTGATAAGATAATCCCACGTATACAACAAGGGAGCGTTGCATGTTTTTCCTTCGACAAATATGGCAAGGATTATTTTTGGAGTTCACATTCTGCTAGTTAGGCCCTCGTGATTGTGCATAAAATTGCCTTCAATTAAATCCCCTTTTTTTTCCTTAGCATATTTTATTTCCCCCTACTATGAAAGAGTTTCTATGACCTCAACCATGAGAATTTTGTGCAATTAAGTCTACGTTTGGATAAAGAGTTGGTTGAGTCGTTTGTTCATCTTCTTCTTCGCTCATGTCATATCCTCTAAGGGCGGTCACAAATTGTCCTAAAGTGGGATATGGTTGTTTACCCAACATGACAGGGCGAAGGGTCTTGTATTTGGTTCCAAGACCTTTATAAAAGTTAATTATTTTTCTATCTTCTTACAATTGATTGTTGAGAGTAATAAAGTTGTCACAAGTTTCCTTAAACTCCATTATATATTCATCAAAAGATTTAACCCTAGCATTACACTTTGAAGTTGTTGCTTCAATTGATATTCCATATCGTTGGTTGGTTGAAGGTTTGTATCCTCAAGAACATCCCATATTTATTTTTTAGTTGAACTTCGTATAATGAGGAACATTGTATCTTTTGTCATTGTTTTGGACATTCAACTCCTAACAAGAACGTCTTTCAATGAATTCTAAGTTTTGAATATTTGTGTCCTTCTCTTTTTCTATAGTTTTGGGTAGAGGGTAGTCCTTGATGAATTCTGTCAATTTTCATGGTTTGAATAAATTAAAGGAGTTGTGTCCTCTAAACAAGATAATTTGAAGCTTTTAGTTCAATTGGGTGTATTGCAATGAGTTAGGAAGTGAAGAAGGAGAGAGGGCTAAAGTGGTGTTGCATGATACTGCCATAACATACTGTTTTGTAAGGAAGAAAAAGAGTCTTCAAGATCTTGTGTTCTTAATTGAACCTAGACTTTTGAAACCATGAAGCACACATGGAGGATACAATGTACAATTGTTAATTTGTAATTTCTCTTGACTGCATGGTACAATTCAACATGAAAATATACATAAAAACTAGTGTCATTGACCCTATATATATCTACCTTACAAAGTAGCGTTGGACTATACAAACTCCTACTGAACTCACGTTGGCAAGAACTTAGGACAACTTAACCAACTCTAATCAGGTTGTCTTACACAATAACCTTGAAAACCACAACAACTAGCTACCTAAAGAGTCTAAAAACATGATACCTCTCAAAAATCAACAAAGACCTCACATAGGCCTAAAATCATACCTCAAATCCAACAAAAATCTCAAAATTTCAATTCGAGCACCCAAACCCCGAATTTTGACCTAAGTCACTCGTGGTCTTAAATTCTACAATTTCAAAACATCAGAATTCAAATCATAAAGATAATCGGATCTATAAACCAGAACTCTCACGGATCATATTTCATATTTCGGGGCAGATGGAATCAAAAAAATCCTATTCCGGAACTTGAAACTTCAATAGACATCGACAACAAATTCCTTGACAACTTAGCCTTTCAAAATCAAAGCTTACAAAAATCTCAATTTTTAACTCAAAGTTCAAAGTCAACATTTAAAACTCAATAAAAATGACTAGGGGTCGATATTAGAGGGGAAAAACTAAAATAGAGGATTGTTTAAATTAATATGATTGTTATATTTAAATTCTATAATGAACTAATTTCGTCATCATTTAAAAGCCAATAAAGAAAGAATTGTGGCCAGAAAATGGTTTGGTAGTAATTAGGAATATCCCAACCTAGTCTTGATTTGGGTGAAATTAGGGGCATTAAGGTGTATAAAAATCTAGTAATAAATGAGAGATGTAATTGTAAATTTTATTACAAGAGTGGATACTTAAGAAAGACAATACGGAATCAGTTCCAGTTTACTGAATCGTATTCGGGCAAGTAGAACTACTGAAAATGTTCTTTTCGGGAATGAGTACATTCTTTCTCTGTCGAGGCCGCTGGAGCGATGCCTCTGTAGTGGAATGGTCCGGATGTAGCAGGTTAGATGCAACTTAAATTCTGTAATAAACCCCTAATCAACCAAATTTTGTATTTTTTAATTTTAGGGCTAATGAGGCATTCCCAGACGATTTTTGATAGTTTTTCACCATTCTTTCTGCTAAAGGTAACACTTTAACAACGCGCATCAATTTTTTGATCTGGAGAACCTATTTTCTTTGTTTATAATTGATGGGGGAGGGTTTTGATCTAGGAATTATGTCAGAAAATATCCTAATTTGAGTATAAGGTTCTTGGGTTTGGTCTAGAGTTAGTGGATTTGTTATTATCCGAATATGTATACCTTTGGTTGTTGATCATTGTGTATATTAATTTTTCTAGATCTAGAACAAGACGGAAAAATATGGAAAGGAAAGATTCAAGTTCCTTAGTGGATTCAAGCGTGGATTCTAGGTAGGTGATGGTTGTGATTTCATGTTGGCGTGATATATGTTTGTTATTGCTTCATTATAATGCATGTATGTATGCGGATGTTGCATTATTTATCACACTCTATGTCGATGAGTAGAAATGAATAATTGTAAGCCATGAATCACCTCTTGTTATATGATATTGATGATGTATTTGTTAATCAATTGTGGTGTATTGATGAAATTACATTACCATGTTCCGGCAAACTAACTTGGATCGAATTTCAACATTTCGACAGAAATATTTGTTCAAGTTTCCATGTTCTGGAACAACTATGGGATCGGATTTCCGCATTTTGGAAAGCTAACTGGGATCAGGTACCACAGTGGTGCACTAACAATTCAATTTTTGGTTCCAAGAGAGGAACATATAATTCGGTTCCGTGAGAAGACCAACTACTTGTGTTAATTGTATTTATTGTTTCTAAACTATGACTTATGAATTCTCAAAAAGTTCTACTTAGTGTGAGTGGGAGCGGGACGTCATTCATGCATTGTACAAATGGACTTTAAAAGTTGTTGTGATGTGGTTCTCTCATTCTATAAAGACTGTGTTAATTAATGTTGTTGATATTCACTATGTTACATAATAATATTGTTACTTTGACTTATATGTATTTCACTAAGTGGGATAGCCGTGTTATTCCACCAGTGCACGGTTGTTGTGTATTGATACTAGAATTGCCTTAAATTTTTGTTGAGTACATGGAATCTTTCGGCGGTTATTGCGAGATATCGGTTAGATGATCATTGACCTTTTTGAATTCAAGGGTAAGCTAGTTCTTCCCTCTTCCTTGAGTTCGCTTTTGTTTAAGTCAACTTTTTTCATACTGAGACTATTTTTAATGTGTTGTTTAGTTTTTTCAATGTCTTTCAGGTTCTAGGGGTTATATTTTTGCATTCGTGTTAGTTCATTTGTTTAGTTCCTTAATAAATAATTTAGTTATTAAGAACTTCTTTTGTATCTTAACATGCCTAGTTGTTTTTATTAAGTTGCTTGGTTGGGTTTTAGCAATGGTTCTCCCATCGGAAGGTTAGTGTGAGTGCCGATAACAATGATTTGGGTCGTGACAAAGTTTGTATTACAGCGTAGGTTCGTTGATTTCATTGTATCAACATAGTCTTGTAGAGTCTTGAGGAACGATATGAAAACGTCAAAACTTTTCTTCGAGAGGCAATAAGACTTTACGAGAAACTCACTTCTTTCTAATCCTTCGTGCTATGAATTGAATCCAATTGGTATCTAGGTGATACAAATTTGTATTATTCCTCCTTCACTATGCTGTGAAAACTAGAGCAACAAAAGTGGTAATAACATCGTTAGAAAGAGACGATGTGTATAGACTACCGACAGTGAATAGGGTTACCATTCAGATCATGTATCCATTTCCTAGGATATACAACATATTTGACCAACTACAATGTCACGAAAAGCAAGAACAACCTATAATTTAGAGCATCCTTATGTCGTCACACGACAATTGAGACTTCAAGAAGTCTCATCTAAGCCTCTCGTATCATTCATTGCATAATAAACATACTTAATTAGGTAAGAATTTAAAACTTTCTTCATACACGAAGAACTCTTGCATAAACATTACACAAGCGGAAGACTTCATTTTTAAACATTAAATCTTTCCAACATCTACTTGAACCATCTAAATATTAGAGTATAGAACAATTGGGACTAATCCCATACAAGACAATAAAGTAATGTCTATGACATAAGAAACATGTGAATATTGTCCTTGGATCAATGAGGACTCACCAATACTTCATCTCCAAGCATTAGAAACCTATCCATCCTCCATGGCACGTCAAGACTTCCAATTTTCTATACTTTAGTCAAAAAGGGAAAAGAAGGGGTTAGCACATTAGATGTACTAAGTATGGAAGCTATGCAAAAACCATGAAAAAGGGACATTTAGTAAATAACATGCTTTTCATGAATTTAGAGTAAAACATCATCCTATAAGCATAAAAAACATTTAACAACTTAGAAACTCATAAAAAATCATTTGAGCAAAATGTCATATTTTAGGAACACTTTCCAGTGAACTCGCTTCATTGTACAATGAACTCAATTTACTGTTACAGTGAAGTTCTTCCACTTAACTTAGACATCTTCTAGCATGTAATTAACACACTAAAAAATATCCTAAGACTCAGTTAAGTCACAGAAAGAGAGACTGCCCATACAACCTCTCTAGGCATGCCTAAACGATCCTCAAGACTACTTATGATAAGTCACGTTCACACTTGCAAGATACCAACATAATTACAGGAGAATCTCCTACAAAAGGTACTTCTAAGTCTCACTTGAGGGAGTTGTGAAGCGACCACCCATACAATCCCGTACGCACACACTCAAGAGATCCTATAGACTTTCTAGGATAGAATCATGCTCACATAATACATCAACACACAGATGATATGACATTCTCTTTTTAAAGGTTATCAAAAGACTTACTTAAGTAAATCAAGAAGATAATGTCCATGATTGACCTCTTCAAGATTACCTAGGTAATCTTTAAGACAAACTAAGGCTTAGATCATGTCCACATAATCAACCAACTTCCCTAACTAGAGTCATTCTTAAGACTAATCTAGGTAAGATAAGAAGTAACCATTCCTATGCCCCCTTCACACCTTTACTAGACAACCCTTAATTACTCTAGATAATTACTACTTTATTTAACCTTCTTTCTCAACCTAAGTCATTACATTCATTAGTTCATTTAAGAATCATTCATAACAAAAGGACATTCAAGTAATAGTCTTGGACAAGACCTAGGGACTCTAACTAACACTTTCAAAGTCTATTGTGTAATGTCTAGATAGTGTCCCATACCACTACCTAAACTTCATAGAACTTCTCTAATGCTAGTAAGTATCCCACATGATGAGAATAGGCAATAACAAACATAGACCATGATAGCCTGACATGGAATCTAGAGTTCTGACCTAATCCGATAAGGGTGTTCTACTTGCCAAGGGTAGAATTAGGAAACATCCCATGTAGGCACATGGTTAAGGAATATGAAGGGTTTTTATGCACTCTAGTCTCATTCTCAAGTAAAGATACATATTACTCTAGTCTCATTCTCAAGTAGAGCTACTTTCCATAACATAATCACTCGGTGCAACCCTTGGTTCTCATAGAGTAATTGATATTAAAGGATCACACGAAAGGGGTTCCTTATCTAGTTCATAACCCAATCACATTCACCTTATCAAAGAGGTCCACAAGGGCTACCTTTAAATGGTGACTAAAATAGCTCATTATTACTTTACTAAGGATTATGTGATGTCGTTCCAGCCAATCAACCCTAAGTCCAACATTCTTTTTCATGAAGGATACCGTTATGTCTCTCAACTTTAACATTTATAAACCTTTACCACGTTGTTGACCTTCTTAACATCCTCTAAGGTCTCACATATCATTCATTCATACATGACAAGGGTGAACTAATCCTACCTAGTCAAGACATCTTATATTCACACATCATTCATACATATATCAAATAAGCCATAAGTCTACTAAACAAGACATAACATTCCTTTCCCTTATCACATATAGCATATCATTCTTTTAAGAACTTAGGAATGACTCTTAGCATCTTTATGCCATCATATAAAGTAATATATCATCATCAATATAACCATCCCAACTCATAGAGTAAAGTAGGAACAATCATGTATCAACATCTAATACTACATATATAAGAACATAGTCTTAGTCTATATGATTTCCTCACATACATAGAAAACACATACTTACACATTACTTCACATGTAGATAGATATGTTGATACTTCACATAAATCTACTACACTTATAATCATAATACTTCAAGTAGTGCCAACAAGTACATGATCATCATATTGCATAAAGTAACGCCGACAAGGCCACATCAATTCACATAGCACCACCACCATAAGTGGATCATACCAATCACAACATAATATGAAGTTGTAATTAAAATCAAAATAAAGGAATTAGGCAATATACCTCCACTCCATCTTACCACTTTGATTTCAAGTCTAAATCATCCAATTCGATACCATAAGGCCTTTACCCATGTCCATAACCAACAACTCAATATAATTATATCAATAATAAATGAAACTAAGTCGATTCATTACGTACTCATCAATATAATACAATCTATATATCAATTGCATACAATTATTGCATTATTAGATAGCCCATAGGAAACTGCATTAGAATTCATAAGCCTTAAGTTAATATCGATTAAGTAAGTCTAACATTCAATAGATCTAAGAATATTCAATACTCAATTGATCAAATTGAAACAGCCTATATACCAATTAACCATAAATTATACATGAATCAAAAGCCCATAACAATCTAAATATGAATTCATCAATCTCAAATCATGATCACATAACCCATATTTTAGTCAAATTGAGAGATTTGTGAAGATCAAGGGTTCATCGAGAATTTCATTGGGAAACATCAATTATACATCAATTACATCATATCTTAACATTTTAAAACCATTTATTCAAGAACCCAATACTTAGAGTAGAAATTGGACTTTTCATCTTTTTAAAATCTTTGAAAATCATCTTTGAAATTGGCTCTAAGGTGATAGCAAGCCTTAAATGAAGAACTCAAATACCTTATTTAAAGAAACAAATTAAAATTGAAGAAGAAACTCCATTGAAGAACCATCTTCAAGCTCCATCTTCACCTTGAACTCTCATGGTGGTTTCTGGAGAAAGTTTTGGAGGGAATATGCTTTAATTTAGGTGTTAGGGTTATAATGAGAGTTTAATTTATGTACTCTAAAAATATCCATAGACACTAAAAGCAACTTTCCTCACACTTATTAATACTTAGGTGAATTTACAACTTCACCCCTCAACTTAATAGAAAAGTTGGGAGGAAACACAACCACTATCGACACCCACATGGACGGTCCGTGGTCTCACCCACGTCCCGTAGATGGGATCTCGTGATTGCTCCTACTGATCCCCAACCTTCCACCCTTCAATATCAATCGACGCCACCCAACGACGAGCCGTCGCCTGGTTGATTTACTGTCGTTTGGGTCGTCGATTGGCACTGCCTGGCAGTGTTGAGCTCCAAGTTGGGGTCCTCTTTTAAGGCCCCTTGTGGGTCCTATGTGGAGTCGTACCCGGATATTTCCAAACCAAATATGTTTTCATACAATTTGAGGACCTACCACATGAGTTCATCAATAGTGAACACGTAAAATTGACAAAATATGCATAGACACACAAGGTCGTTCAAGGAATACCTTCCGAACGTCATGGATGTTGTTGGACGTTTGACCTCCAAACTTCATGAAACATGACACACTGCCTATATACACTATAATAACTCATTAAGAACCTTATAACCTCATGAATCACATGTAAACACATAAAACCACATACGAGGCACATAGGTCACTTAGTCGTCGAACGTCTTGGTGGTCCCTTGACAATTGACTTCCAATGCACCTAAAATCTTAGACACTTCATCAAACCCAAATTATAAACAATTTTACAACCTTATACCATGAGGAAAACCGTGTTAGTCTCTAGCTTCAGCTAAGTAATTTTGCGGGTCTTACAATCTCCCTCGCTTGGACAATATTCGTCCTCAAATGACACTTGCCACTCTCCAAACACTTCAAGAATAGAGATTCAATTAGCAACTCATGACCATATCATATAGCTCATATTTAAGAAGAAAACATCAATTTCACATAGTCAAGAGATCCACAACCCAACAAGAAACTAGAAGACATTTTATAAATCATTATCAATGAAACTAACATACTTCATTCCAAATAGAAAAAAACTCATTTTATATTCTATATCATTCTCATATACATCAGTTCTACAAACATTACAACAATTTTAGACTAAAGATTTAATTAGTCAAATTTTTAAAATTTTACAGTGAATGGACATGTCACTATAGTAAATTTAACAACATTTTCAAAAATGCAACTTTTAGACAATTCATGATATAAACAAGGTAATATGCAAGGTGACATCACATAAACATATCTTACAACATAATGATGGCTTCACAATCTATCAATACAACACTTAAGAAATTCCTTACAAATACTAAACAAATATTTCTCATATAACCACATAGGCATGCTCAACCTTCAACTATATGAAACAATGAGCAACCTACACTAGATGCACATGAATCATGAGGAAGATACCATACATGAAAACTCATTTTCTCATTTTAAAAAACTTCAATCAAAACATGCATATCATAAGGGAAGTGTTTGGAACTCAAATTCCACAAAAGACTCCTACAATTTCAAGTTACCAAGAACACTTTGTTTTAGGCTTGAATAAACACATAAAGAAAAGTTAAGGGTACTTCACTCCCAATAACCATACTCTTCACCTACTCCCCACTTAGGAGAAACCTATTCTAAGGTCAACATAACCTTCACTACTAGAAACTCCCTCAAGGCACCTTAAACCATACTAACACTTTCTTACCAAGGTCTACCTCATAGAGACTAAAGACTCTCAAAGGTCTCATCATCTAACCACTACGTCCCCCTTACTAGTAGAACTCACCTTTACTCTTTCAAATCTCATTACCTCCTTTCCTATTTAAGGTCTTAAACCACTTCAAATTAACTTAAAAACCACTCTTTCACAATTCTAACAATGTACCTTACCATTTTTTTGAACTTAACTACCCTTCAAAAGGTAACCAAACCAATCTAAGGTCAAAACCACCTTCTACCATACCTCATCTAACAAGTCACATCTCATCCTTTCTCTCCCTCAACTCAAACTTCATAAAGTCACCCTCGAGGGACAAACACATAAGGGAAATAAGGGAAAGACACCTTATACAAAGATCATAGGCACAATTAGAAGAATGAAAAAGTGAAACTCTCCTAGCACCCATTAGCCTCCTATTATAATGTGATGCGCTTCACATTATAACAAGAGACTACTAGATGTGGTTCAAATACAACTAAGACACTCCCTAAACCTTATGCTGTGATACCAAATTTGTTACGACCCGAAAGTACTCTTTAGAAGTTAGAGCATTCCAGTGTCCTCAGACAGTAAATAAGACTTCATGAAGTATTATCTAAGCCTCTCATATCATTCATTTCATAACAAACATACTAAAATAGGTAAGAATATCAAACTTTGTTCACACAAGAAGAACTCTTTCATAAACATTGCACAAGAGGAAGACTTCCATTTAAAACAATAAATATTTACAACATCTACATGAACAATCTAAACTTTAGACTATACAACACTTGGGACTAACCCCATTAAAGACTATAGATTAAAGTCTATGACATAAGGGACATGTGGATATTGTCCTTGAATCGATGAGGATTCACCAATACTTCATCTTCAAGCATTAGAAACCTATCCATCCTTCATGGCACGTCAAGACTTCCAATTTCCTATACTTTAGTCAAAAAGGGAAAAGAAGGGGTTAGCACATTAGATGTACTAAGTATAGAAGTAATGCAAAAACCATTAAAAGGGGACATTTACTAAATAACATGATTTTCATGAATTTCGATTAAAACATCATACTATAAGCATAATAACAACATTTAACAACCTAGAAACTCATAAGAAATCATTTTAGAAAAAAGTGACATTTTAGGAACACTTTCCAGCAAACTCACTTCATTGTACAATTAACTCAATTCACTGTTACAATGATGTTCTTCCACTTCAGTTAGACGTCTTCTAGCATGTTGTTATCCTACTTAAAACTATCCTAAGACTTACTTAAGTCATACAATGAGAGAATGTCCTTACAACCTCTCTACACATGGCTAAATGATCCTCAAAACTACATATGATGAGTCAAATACACACATACAATACACCAACATCATAACATGAGATTCTCCTACCAAAGGTACTTCTAAGTATCACATGAGTGAGTTGTGAAGCGACCGCCCATACAATCCCTTACACACACACTCAAGAGATCCTACAGACTTCCTAGGATAGAATTATGCTCACATAATACATCAACACATAGATGATATGACATTCTCCTTTCTAAGGCTATCAAAAGACTTACTTAAGAAAATCAAGAAGATAACGTCCATGACTGACCTCTTCAAGATTACCTAAGTAATCCCAAAGACTACTTAAGGCTTAGATGCTGTCGACATAATCAATCAACTTCCCTAACTAGAGTCATTGTTAAGACTAATCTAGGTAAGATATGAAGTGACCATCCCTATGCCCCCTTCACACCTTAACTAGATAACCCTTAATTACTGTACATAAGTACTACTTCATTTAACATACTTTCTTAACTTAAGTCATTACATCAGTAGTTCATTTAAGACTCATTCAGCACATAAAGATCATTCAAGTAATGGTCCTACACAAGACATAGGGACTCTAACTAACACCTTTAAAGTCTATCGTGCATTCTCTATATAATGTCCTATACCACTACATAAACTTCATAGAACATCTCTAATGCTAGTAAGTATCCAACATGATGACAATAGGCAATAACCGACATATATCATGATAGCTATACATGGAATCCAGAGTTCTAACCTACTCTGATGAGGGTGTTATACTTGACAAAGGTAGAACTAGGACACATCCCATGTAGGCACATGGTTAAGTAATATGAAGGGATTTTATGTACTCTAGTCTCATTTTGAAATAGAGGTTCATTGTACTCTAGTCTAGTTCTCAAGTAGAGATACTTCCCATAACATAATCACTCGGGTCTAACCTTGGTTCTCATACAGTAATTGACATTAAAGGATCATATGAAGAAAGTTCCTTATCTAGTTCATAACCCAATCACTTTCACCCTACCAAAGAGGTCCATTAAGGATACCTTTCAATGGATACTAAGATGTCTCATTATGACTTTCCTAAAAATGATATGATGCCGTTCCGGCCAGTCAACCCTAAGTCTACCATTCCTTTTCATGAAGGATACCATTACGACTCTCAAATTGAACGTTCATAACATAACCCTTACCACGTACATGATCTTCTTAACATCCTCTAAGGTCTTACATATCATTCATTCATACATGACAACACCGCACTAAGCCTACCTAGTCAAGACATCTCATATTCACATATCAATGATACATGTATCAATTAAGGGACACAAGTCTACAAAACAAGACACAACATTCATTTCCCTTATCACATATAGCATATAATTGTTTTAAGCACTTATGAATGACCCTTATCATTTTTATGACATCCTATACATTACTATATCATCATCAATATAACCATGACAACTCATTAGTAAAATTGGAACAATCATGGACCAACATCTAAGACTACACATATAAGAACATAGTCATAATCTACATGTCATGACCAGAATCTAGACCACAGACGAGACCGGCGTCATTGACCTCTCAGAGGTCACAAACAAGCCTACCTACGTCATCGTTACTTCACTAGGTTAATTTTAGTGGAAAAATTGAAACTTTTAGTTAATTGAAGTATACATAGACTTCATAGTATAATACATTATGCTCATATAAGATTTATCTAGATAAGTTCATAATCGTTCACAACAACCATCTAATACAAAGATACTCAACTGAATGAAATAGTCATATCATAAAATATAAAGTTGCCAGAATTACACCAATACATTGTCTGAAAATAATTGAGAAAGAAATGCTAGTGGAAAACACTCAACTATCTCAAGACTACATCTAAGATAGAATAAAATGGGCAAGCTTCATCAAAAGCATGAGGGACAACCAAATCTGGATGAATGCTCCACGTTCCTATAGCTTCAGGGTCATCTCGTAAACTCTAGCGTCCACCTGTGCCTGCATCTAAAAGTAAAGAGTTCTATGGGATTAGTACACACTTGTACTAATTATGGGTATATGCAAGAACACACAGCTAGAACATGCATGATTTAGAATAGCTCTCTCCTAATGATATGAGCTATGGAAATTCAAGTCAGTGGACTTGCCAAAACCGGATTAGAAAAGTTATGCCATTAGAGTAACATGCATCATCATACGTATCATATTGCACACAACACATAAGATATTGCATATAGAGCAGAACATATTTCATATAGCACATATCCTAATTCTTTTCATTCGTTCATATGCCATGAGACCTTGAAATCATGGACTTAACATTAGAACTTCCCAAAATGAAGGCTCAACATATGGGACCTCAACTAGGGAGCCTCATTTAGCAAACACAGAGTCTGTTTCATTCATTCATACGTAATTCATTTCATTCATAGGCTAGTGTAAACACCAACTACACTTAGGATGTAGTTTAAGAGTCTAATTGGGTTCACTATGGAATGATTAAGAATGGCCTAGTGTCATTATATAAGTCCAGTTCACCTCTTCATTATCCTACCCAAACACCTTTGGTATCATTCATTTCATTATTTTTTTATACCTTTAGGAACTTCAAATTTAACCGACATAGATTATGTGAGCATCATGAAATCTGGTGTCTTTCCCACACCGAAAAGAGGAGTAGTCACTGGCCAAGGTGAAACCAAGAACATACCTAACTCGCTTAGGTGGAAACCACTGGCTAGTTTTTATATTGGCAGCATAGTTCAAAGACTAGGAGATTTAGGGAGACCTATACCCGTCTGGAAGGACAGTCTCATCTCATAAGAATTACACGAACCGATCACTTCTCGAAAGAAGGAATCACAACTTATAGCAAGCCTATCAATGCTCAGTATAAAGTTCCATTACATTCATCTCATACATCATAGAAGTTGGCTTCTAGCATGAAGGCATCATTGTTCATTAGGTTATTTCTCATCTAATCATTTAATATTAATTGTAAATTGTCCTTACACTTACATGTAGAGTGTTACTGAGACTTGTGTCTTAATATTAAACACTTTTTTAGGTGAGTACTTTTGGTGACATTATATTGGCGTAAGTACAACTTGTCTCACTTGCACTAGCCTCATATTATAGTGCCACCATGTTCTTTCTTAACATCTTTTCGTTTCATCTTTACTCACCTTTCATTATTCGTTCACCGCATAACATACATATGATTTCTTGGAGTTTACATTGAGAGACATTCATTCTACGCAGATACAACTCGTCTCACTTGTACTAGCCTATCCTCATGTAGCCACTATTTTTTTGCTTATTCATCGTTTAGTATAAATATACTCTCTTAGAAATTTTATTTAGTGACATTGATTTTTAGGCGTAGAGGCAGCTTGTCTCACTTGCACTATCCTATAGTCATGTAGTTACTCTTTTCGTTACATATTAACTACGAATTAATTCTTAACACATTCTTTTGGAGTATGCTTGAGATTTGACTATAAATCATTCTACACTCCCATTACTTGAATTTTCATTTCAGCATATGCCAATGTACTTAGCCTTTTAGTATGTTTCACACTCTTACTTAACCCTCCTAGGTTCATATAATTTCATCACATACATCTAATGATCATTTACTTTTAAACGTATGCTGGACATATGGATCCATACGTACAAGCCATGAGGGATCATTCATAATTCATCTAAGTGACTCGTACTTACCAAAGATTATTGTCAAGACTTAATAAATCTTGTTAGTAGGAATGTCTCGTTTCGATTCCTAATGGGGCGGGCCCATCATTAATATTTATTCACGTAATACTTATGTATCAATACGGGATTGGGCAAGGAAACCCTATTTCGAATCCCTTGAGCAACACTTAATCTTATATTAAACTTTAGTTACTATATTTTTCAGATTTGGGGGACCCTAGGTTGATCCACATCACCATCACATATTTTTCTTTCTTGTCCCTCCTATCTTTTTCGTTTAAGGCCAAGAGGATGTGGGATCAATCCCCCACAACCTCATTTTATTTCTCTTAAATTTCTCTAATTTCTGCACCTATCCGATGTGGTGGGTTCAATGCCCCGACTCTTATCATTTTATTTTCTCCTAACATCTCTCTCTCTATTCAAGAGGTTGGTGCAATCCCCACTCACCATCATTGTATTTTTCTTCATTTTGCGCCTACCTCTCATCGGGTTTGGTTCATCCCCACTCACTCACTTCTTTTATTTTATTTTTTTATTTTGCAGTTTTTTTCATTAGTGAGGTCTCTCGTTTCAAGCCCAAACCATGACCTCACATGTTAAATTCATTGTTAAATATTTCCTTCCCGAGATTCATTATTTGGCCGATACCAAATTTCCAGGCAAGCCGTAAATTTAATCACATTTTGCAGCCTATTGTCTTTTCTCACCCTTTTCATGTTCAACTTAAATTTTTCAGTAGTTCTTAGAAGACCTTTAATGCAATTTCAAGGTCCACTTTCATCAAAATGATAAACCCATTTCAGAACCTTAATCCCATAAAAACATCACTCTTTTACATATTCATACATGTAAACTTCAAACCTTTTAACATGTAATATCAGGCTTCAAAACCGTGCTAACTCATCATCAACACATTCACCAATACTTTTAACGTTATCACATTTAGAACACATCTTTCATTTCTCACGTAATTTCCGAATACACATTTAAATACGTAATCACAACCAGCCCGAAAATCATCTATGAGAATTCATTCCAACGCATACATTAAATCTTTTAAAGGGTCTAATGACAGGGGCATACAACGAGGTACAATCTTAGTTTTGACTGGAATTAGCTGAACTTAGGGGTCTCTTGGGAAATGTACCAAGAGATAAGAAAACTCATACCTTAATGTTGTTCAACACTTGTTTCAATGCTTCCAATTCCCACGACACCACTGCCTCACCACAAAAATCCCAAGCACAATCCGTCGAGAAGAATGATTTTTTTTTGTTATTAGCTTAGCTTTTCGTTTGAGTTTTTGTGTGTAAGTTCTTCAAGAGTTAATGAACTCTATTTTCTGTTCTTTTAATCATAAAAAATGTGATACAGAGTGGAGAAAGATGTGAGAATGATATAGCTTAGGATTAGGAGATTTAGGTGGACACTTAGTCAAACTAGGATTTCTCATTAATTAATAAAAAATCTGATTTTTCCTTTACTTAAATAATAAAATTAAATATTAATTAATTCAACTAATCCACTAAATACTAATTAAATCAATTTAATCATTGCTTCCACCAAGGCTCGTACCAGGTGGAGCTAGATTACGTATAAAGGCTCAAATTTGGTCACCTCTACCCGAAATGACCCTTAACCATATATTAATTAAATAATAAATTAAATATTTAGGGCAATTATAATTCTACACTTAGCCTGGAAAAAGATAATTTTTTCCCTAGACCCTCCAAACTTAAGATTCCCCCTTTTAAATTTCGGTTAAGATTCATCAAGGTAGATCTTCATATTCGGGTGCCCTACATGGCTGGACCCAACCTTTCCTAGCTCAACAAACTCACCAAGTTGGTTTGCTTGTCTGTTGCACCGGTTCGGGGTAAGGTTCTACGCACATCGATCCGTGTGAACCCTGTAGTCTATGCATTGAATATACATTAGGCATAACTTAGCATAGTCATATTAGGGTTGTTACACTACATGATTTCCTAACATACATAGAATAAAAATAATAATACATTGCTTCACATGTAGATAGATATGCTCATACTTCTCGTAAATCAACTACACTTATCGTCATAATACTTCAAGTAGTGCCGACAAGGCCATGATCATCATATTGTAAAAAGTACACCGACAAGGCCACATCAATTCACGTAGCATGTCCAACATAAGTGGATCATACCAATCTTAACATAATTGAAGTCTAATTAACATCAAAACAAAGGAATTAGGTCAGCATACCCCCACTCAATCTTACCACTTTGATTTCAAGGATAAATCATCCAATTCGATACCATAAAGCCCTTACCCATGACCATAACCAACAATTCAATATAATTATATAAATAATCAATGAAACTAGGTCAATTCCTTACGTACTCGTTAATCTAATACAACCTAAATATCAATTGAATACAATTATTGAATCGTTAGATAGCCCACAGGAAACTACATTAGAGTTCCTAAGTCTTAAGTCAATATTAATTCAATAAGTCTAACATTCAATAGATCTAAGAATATTCAATATTCAATTGATCAAGTTGAAATACTCTATAGACCAATTAACCATAAACTATACAAGAATCAAAAGCTCAAAAAAATCTACGCATGAATTCAGCAATCTCAAAGCATGATCACATAACCCATATTTTTGTCAAAATAAGAGATATGTGCAGATTAAGGTTTCACAGAGAATTTCATTGTAAATCATAAATTTTACATCAATTACATCATATCTTAACGTTTGAAAACCATTTATGCAAGAACCCAAGACTTTGAGTATAAATTGGACTTTTCATCTTTTTGAAATCTCTTTGAAATTTGGTCTAAGGTGATAACAATCGTTATATAAAGAACTCCCATACATTATTTGAAGAAACCAATTAAAATCAAAGAATAAACTCCAGTGAAGATCTATCTTGAAGATCCATCTTCACCTTGAACTCTCATGGTGGTTTTTGGAGAAACTTTTTGAAGGAATATGTTTTGATTCAGGTGTTAGGGTTATAATGAGATTTTAATGAATTATATACTCTAAAAATACCAATAAACACTCAAAACATCCGTCCTCACACTAAATAAGACTTGGGGTCAATTTACATCTTCACCCCTCAACTTAACAAAAAAGTAGGTAGGAAACACATGCACCATCGACGCCCACATCAACGGTCCATGGTCTCACCCACGCCCCTTCAATAAGGTATCGTGGTTTCTCTTTATGACCCCAACCTTCCACCCTTAAGGATACATTGACGCCACCCAACGACGGGCCGTCTCCTGGTCGATTGGCCGTCGTTTGGGTTGTCGGTTGCCACTGCCTTGATGTGTTGAGCTCCAAATTAGGGTCCTCATTTAGGGCCCCTTGTGGGTTCTATGTGGAGAAGTACCCACACATTTTCAACCCAAATATTTTTGCATAAGATTTTATGAACTACCACATGAATCTCATTAAAAATGAACACGTAAAACTAGACGATAATAGCATAGACACAAAAGGTAGTTTCAAGGCAAACCTTTCGAACGTCATGGACGTTCTTGGATGTTTGTCCTCAAACTTCACGAAACTTTACACACTTACTATACACAATATATTAACTCATTTAAGAAAATTATGACCTCATGAATCACATGTAAACACATAAAACCTCATATGAGGCACATAGGACACTTAGTCGTCAAACGTCTTGATCGTCCCTTGACATTTGACTTCCAATAAACCTAAACTCTTAATCACTGCCTAAAACACACATTATGAACAATTTTATGACCTCATACAATCATGACAACCATATTAGGCTCTATCTTCACCTATGTCATTTTTTGGGTCTTACAATCTTCCCCACTTAGTAACATTCATCCTCGAATGACACTTGTCACTCTACGAACACTTACAAGGATAGAGATTCAATTATCAAATCAAGAAAATATCATATAGATCAAATTCAAGAATAAAACATCCATTTCACATAGTCAAGAGAACCACAACACAACCAGAAACTAGAAGACATTCTATAACTCATTATGCTATGAAACTCACGTACTTCATTCCAAATAGAAAAAACTTATTTTATATTCCATATAATACTAATATACATCATATCTAATAACATTACAACAATTTTAGACTAAATAATCAATTATTAAAATTAAGAATATTTTTACAGTGAATGGACAGTGCATTACAGTGCATTTAGCAACATTTTCAAAAATACAACTTTTAGGAAATTCATGATAGAAACAAGCTAATATGCAATTTAACATCATATATTTAACAAACCTAAAATGACTATTGTAAGTAATGCCTAATGTATCTAGAAAGCCTAAGATTAGACTAGGTTCACACGGACTGATATACGTAGAACCAGGCCTCTGAACCTATGCAATAACAAAGACAACCAACTTGGTGAGTTATTTGAGCTAGTCAAGGTTGGTTCAATCCATGTAGGGAAGCCGAATATGAAGATTCACCCGGATGAGTCCTTAATGTACTTGAAAGGGGTAATCTTATGTTTGGAGGGTTTAGGGATAAAATTGTCTTTTCCACGCTAAGAGTAGCACTGTAATTACCCCAAATATTAGTTAATTAACTAATTAATATGATTAAGGGTCAATTCGGGTAAGGGTTGACTGAATTTTAGCCTTATGCGAATTTAAGCTTTACCCAGGTTCAAACCTAGGTGGGAGCAACGAATTAAATGAATTAATTGGTATTTAGTGAATTAGTTGAATTAATTAATATTTAATTTATTATTTAATTAGATGAAAATAAGATTTATAATAAAATTAATAAATAATGAGGAGTCCTAGTTTGCTACTTCTCACATACTCTCCTATCCTTCCCCTCATTCTCACCTCTCTCTATCTACTCTCACCCTCACTTGCCCGATCAGTCTTCCACAAAAGAAAAAGAACAGAACAAAAAGTAAAGTTCATTAAGAACTTGAACGCTAAACTTCAAAAGCAAAGACATAGTGAAAACGAAAACAAAAAGGGGTTCCTCGACGGGTTCTGCTTGAATTTTCGGTGGTGAGGCTTTGTTTGGTGAGAAATTAGAAGCATTTAAACAAGTGTTGAATGATATTAAAGTATGGTTTTTCTTATCTATTTGTCCCTTTCCCAAGACACCCATAAGTTCAGCTTAAATTTCAGTAAAAAACTAAGATTGTACCCCGTTGCATGCCCCTTTCATTAGATCCTTTAAAATATTTAAAGTATGCATTGGTATGACTTCTGGTAGACGATTTTAGGTATGCTTGTGATTACGTGTTTGTATGGGTATACGGAAATTATGTGAGAAATGAAAGATGTGTTCCGAAAAAGTTAATTATGTTAACTTGTTTGTGCATGTGTGAGTCGTGAGCTAGCGACGGTTTGAATCCTAAAATTTACATGTTAAAATATTGTAATTTACGTGTATGAATATGTTAAAAGCGTGATGTTCTTATGAGTATAATTTTGCTGAACTGGGTGATAATTCTTGATTAAGTTAACCTTGAAATCACCTAAAGATTCTCCCTAAAAACTACTCGAAATGTCTTTAAGTTTAAAAACAGTGAAAAAGGGTGGAGAACATAGGCTGCACATTGTGATTAAATTTCCAGCTTGCTGGAAATTTGTTTTGGCCAGAAATATTGAGAATGCTGGAAATTTTAAAAAATGATTAAGACAAATTAAAACAATAAGGTCGTTGGGTTGGGAACTCGAGACCCTCACATACAAAGCTGCAAAACAAAAATACTAAAAGAAGTGAGGTGATTGGGATTGAACCCACAACCTCTTTGGATAGATTAGAGAGTTAGGAGAAATATGAAGAATGATAAAGAGGTTAGTGGGAATGAACGCACAACTCTGATTGGTGCGAGGTTAAGACGGAAATTTAAGAGAATAAAATGAAGTTGTGGGGGATCGATCCCAACTCCTCATGGTTATATATTACTTTTTTTTGACCCCTTATAAGCTTGTATTTTGACCTTCTGACCGATGTCCTAAATGAACCATTTACGGTAAATATCCCGGTAAGTGAGTCGGTGGTTATAAAGAGGGTATATAGAAATTTTCCTATAATTTTTCTCAATAGAGTTACTCATGTTCAATAAGTAGAACTTGATATGGTTGATTTTGACGTCATTTTGGGAATGGATTGGTTGCATGATTGTTCTTTGTATTGATTGTAGAACAAGAATTATCATGTTCAATTTTCAAAATGAACCCGTCTTAGGGTGGAATGGGAGAAATTCTATTCCTATAGCCCGTATAATTTCTTATCGATGATCTCTAAAGGGTGTTTATACCACGTTGTGTAAGTCAAAGATTTAGACTCCAATGTTCCTCCCATTGAAACGGTCCTCGTAGTAAGAGAATTTCAAGAGTTCTTTGCTGATGATTTTCCAGGTATTCCTCCCAAACAGGAAATTAATTTGGTATTGACTTGATATCGGATACAAATCCCATTTCAATTCCTCTTTATCGGTTCTCTCCAGCCAAATTGACAGAATTAAAGGCTCAACTGAAAGATCTACCAGACAAGGGTTTCATTAGGCCTAATATTTTTCCATGGGGTACTACGATATTTTTTTTGAAGAAGAAGGATGGATCCCTTAGAATATTTATTGATTACCTTAAAGTCAATAAATTCACAATTAAGAACAAGTACCCTCTCCCTCGGATTGATTATTTATTTGATCAACTCGAAGGTGCGAGTTACTTTTCCAAGATTAACCTGAGATCGGGATATCACCAACTTAGGGTATGAGGTAAAGATATCCTCAAGATGACATTTCACACTATATATGGTCACTATGAGTTCTTAGTAATGTCCTTTGGTCTCACTAATGATCCGAATGTTTTTATGGAACTAATGAATAGGATGTTTCAAAGTTACCTAGATTCATTTGTCATTGTCTTCATTGATGACATCTTTTTATATTAGAGGGTGAACACATGGACCATTTAAGATTGGTTTTGCAAGTTCTTAAGGAACACCAACTCTTTGCCAAATAAAGCAAGTGTGAATTTTGGTTGAGGTCGGTAGCGTTTCTTGGTCATATTATCTCTAGTGAGGGTGTTGAGGTTGATCCAAGAAACATCGAAGATGTTGAAACTAGGGCTAGACGTTTGGCTCCGACAGATATTAGGAGTTTCTTGGGTCTAGCCGGTTATTATAGAAGGTCTATTGACGGGTTTGCATCCATTGCTTCCCATTTGAAAAACTTGAGTCGGTTTGGGTTGTGTACTTATGCAACATTGAAAAGTTATAGCCTACGCTTCTAGGCAACTCAAACTTCATGAGAAGAATTATCCATCTCATGACCTTGAGTTAGCGGTCATGGTATTTGACTTGAAAATACGGAGGCATTATCTTTATGGCGTTCATGTTGATGTGTATACGGACCATAAAAGTCTTCAATATGTATTCACCCAAAAGAAGTTGAATCTCCAACAAAGAAGGTGTCTAGAGCTATTGAAAGACTATGACATGAGTGTTCACTATTACCCCGACAAGGCTAACATGGTGGCGGACGCTCTAAGTCATTTCTCCATGGGAATATGTCCCATGTGGAAGAAAACAATAGAAACCTAGTGAAGGATGTACATAGGTTGGCTCATATAGTGGTTCGAATGGAAGATTCTCCTAATGGTGGTATTGTGGTACATCATAACTCCGAGTCGTCTTTGGTGGTTGAGATAAAGTCTAAACAACACCTTGATCAAATATTGATGGAGTTGAAAGAGTCGGTTATTGGATAGATGAATGAGTCATTCTCCCAATGGGGAGATGGTGTTCTTAGGTTTTAAGGAAGATTGTGTGTGCCCAATATCGATGAGTTAAGAAGTTGGATCCTTGAAGAAGCTCATGGAGCTCGTTAATCTATTCATCCGGGTCATCTTACCATGATCTTAAAGAAGTGTTTTGGTTGGATGACTTAGATGGGACATTGAGTGATTTGTTGCAAAGTGTCCAAATTGCCAACAAGTGAAAGCCGAACACCAAAAGTCGAGTGGTTTACTACAAGAAATCCAAGTTCCTACTTGGAAGTGGGAAGATGTTAACATTGATTTCGTAGTTGGATTGCCTAAGACTAGAAGGCAATATGATTCTACATGGGAGGTGGTGGATAGATTGACCAAATGCGCTCATTTTATTCCCGCTAAGTCTAACTATACAGTGGAAGATTATGCAAGAATCTATATTGACGAGATAGTGAGTCTTCACAGGGTTCCTTTATCCATTATATCGGATAATTGTGCACAATTCACATCTAGGTTTTGGATTTCATTTCAAAGAGGTTTTGGGTACTCAAGTGAATTTAAGCACCACTTTTCATCCCCAAACGGATGGTCAAACGGAATGTACAATTAAAACTCTTGAAGATATGCTTAGCGTTTGTATTATTGACTTCAAGGGAAATTAGGATGAGCACTTACCCTTGGTGGAGTTTTCTTATAACAATAGTTTTCATTCATCCATATTTATGTCTTCTTTTGAAGCATTTTATGGTAGGAGGTGTAGATCTCCTATTGGATGGTTTGAGGTTGGCGATTCTTCGCTTCTTGGTCCCAATTTAATCCATAATACCTTAGAGAAACTTCATATTATAAGGAACCATTTGCAAACATCCCATAGTTGGCAAAAGTCTTATGCTGATCATAGAAAAAGAGACCTTGAATTTGAAGAGGTTATAAGGTGTACCTTAAAATTTCACCAATGAAGGGAGTGGAAAGAGTTTGGCACGAAAGGGAAGTAGAGTCCTCGTTATGTGGGACCTTATGAAATTTAACAAAGGATTGTCAAGTTTGCATATGAGTTGAAACTTCCTAGTGAACTATCTTAGGTTCATCCATTTTCCAAGTATCCATGCTTTAGAATTGTGTTGGTACTCCCAAGTCCATTCTTCCTATTGAAGGTCTTAATATGGAAAATAAACTTTCTTATGAGGAGGTTCTGTTTGAAATTCTTGATATACAAGTGAAGAGGTTGATGAACAAAGAGGAGACCTCCGTAAAAGTGTTATGGAGAAACCACCAAGTTGAGGGAGCAACATCGGAGGATGAGGCCAACATGAATTCTCGTTATCCTCATAACTTTTCTAATTAAGGTTATGTTTTCCTATTAATAATGAAATTAATGAGTTAATTTGATTTTGACTTGTTTTGGAAAGATATGTATAATATATGATAAAATATTTATGCTAAAATGACCTATCATGGAAAAAATGATCTTTTGCTTGAATTGCACTTATTTGTGTATTTAGTATGTTGTTGTATTCATGAAATTATATTTAGCATGTTGATATGTTGAGAAAGGAAGTTTGGAATAATTGACTCTTAAATGATATGTTGAGCTCATCTTGTTGTAGTGAGGAGGAAATTTCTCATGTTGTGGCTTTGAGCCTTATGTGTGATGTTTTGAGTCATTTGTGTAAATGCCATGATTATGTGTTGAATGGAGTTGTCAAAAACTCCTTGAATTGTAACTCATATGGATAACATAAATTGTTGGTTGGGCTGCTAGTCTTGAGTCTATCCTTTCCCTTTTAAAAAGTTCAGTATCATTCGGGGATGAATATTCCTAAGAGGGGTTAATGTAACAGTCCAAAAATTCAAGACCTAATAAAGAGACTCACAAGTTAATTTAATGTTGGTTATATTGTTTTAATACCTAAAATAATGTTTGTAAGTCATCCGAGAAGTTTTAGAGCCAAGACGTCATGTAATGTCCATGACGTACGGAATATAGTCAAAATTGAACTAGTTAATTTCGCTAAGTTTGGTGAATGTTTAGGATGGTCAAATGAAGTCTAAAACTTGTTAAAACAATTTGTATGGGTAGAGTTTAGTATAGAGGGTTTGAACATCAAATAACGACGCCCCAAGGATCATCCGAAGGGTCTTTGAGGAGGACCCCAAAATGGGTGGGCAGGTTTCAAAATCAATCTGTGTGAGTCAAGATCCTAAGGGATGCTTTGCGACGCACATCCCACTCGGACCTTACTTCCTCAATTCATTTTTCAAAAATAAAAATGTGTGTTCGCCTTGAGACACGGAGCCACTTCCTTGATTCATAAAAGTTGTACTTTAAGCATTTTGACTTAACAAAAGACCCATTTAAGTGAGGGATATTTTGGTAATTTGGGGGGTATTATGTGTAGCGTACGGGTAATTTTTAAGTCATTTCTCACTCAACCAAACGAAATTCCCAAAACAAAACCCAAAAGCTCTCATCTCACTCTAGTTTCTCTCTCCCTTAATCCTCCATTGAAGAAGGAAGAAAGCTTGAATAAGAAGACCAATTTCTCTAGATTTTACTTCAATTTTGTTGAATAATCTGCATTAAGTTATGGGATCATCACTATTGGGATTCCTTTCCCAAAGAGGTCCTTCAAAAGTTTATTTCTAAAATACTTAATTTCATGGGCTTTTTCAATTCTAATGGGTTTCTTCTAAACTTCAAATTGATGTTAAATTGTGATTGACTGTGACTAATTTTAAGTATAGATTGTTGTTTAATTGATTTAAATTGATGCAATTTCATATAGATAATGTCCCTTTCCCTAAATTCTCCAAATATTAGATCTTGGTTATGAATTGATTGGAATTGAAGAATGTATTGATTGTCAGAATGATTTTATCTATTCAAATCCATTTATGGATTAATTAGGGTAATGTGTTGGTGATATTGGATCTAATTCTTAAAGAACTCATGTTGACCTTTCTCCCCTAACCCTAGGTTATGAGTTGAAGTTAATTGGGATAGTGATGATGCAATTGACCTAGTTCTTGTGTTAATTACTATTGAATGATGTAACTACACCTATTATTGGATGTAATTGGTTGGTTGATGGTAAGACCATGATAATGAATTTTGAAGGAGATGTGGTAAGTCTTCATGATCCTAACCTTTATTTCAATTATTATGGCTTGTGATTAATGATTATTCGAATTGAAGCATGTCTTGTGAATAGCCTAAGTAGGTGTTGGTATGATGTTGAATTGAAATGCCTTGACTATGTGATGTGAGATTATCCTTAAGATTAAAGGATGAAATCTTGGTTATGAATTGGCTATGTGCCTTATTATGACGTCATGATGATGATATTATAATCTTACATATGAGGGATGCCATGAAAGGATATTCTCATGCAATTCCTAATGAGCTAAATAATTATGAACTATCCAAAGATGACCCCTAGACCTAAATAAACTACACTCTACTATTGTGAATGAATTGTAACGCCTGTTTTATTTCTTTTGAACAGCAGATTTTATTTCTGAAAACTGGCTGATTTCGACGGATCCCACTATGAACCGTCTGTGCACGACGGACCCGTACGTGGGGGTCTCGTTCCAAAACACCTTAGAATTTGAGAAATTTGGGTACTCTGGAGATCGACTCTCTGAACTTCGCGTACTAAATGTCAGGACGGACCGTCCGCAGCATGACGGTCCGTCCAGAACTTTTACTAAATCAAGTAATCTGATCTTTGTGACAGACCCTGCAGGACGGCCCGTCAAGTCGTGACGTACCGTCCAGGTTCCGTAAGCTCACTCCAGTCCGTAAAATTCTATTAAGTTTTAAAAAAGGGTGCGTTTGGACTTTTCCATGGCTTTATAATTATTAATAATGGATTAATATTACTGAATCCAATTACTTGGGGGTTACAATGGGAGAACCTTTAAACAAAGGTAGTGGGGGTAAATTTTCTCATTTTTATACTTACTTATATGATATTAGGTAAAAGAAAGAGGTTTTGAATAAGAAAAAAGAAAGAACCGAGAGAGAAGGGAAAAACGATCTAGATCAAGAGGGCACGAAGAGGATAGCAAAGATTCTTTGAATTTGCTTCTTGATCACGAAATCTTCGTTGATGTAAGGTTAGGTTTTAGCTATTCGTAGTAAACTCTTAATAGCGAATTGATATGTAATTGGTAGAATTGTAAACCCTTCGATAATGCTTCAATTGTTGCGTGTCTGAATGTGATATACAATTGTTTAAATAAGCATGATGAAGCTATTGAAACTTAATCTTGAAAGAAACCCTAACTCTTACCTTGTAATGAGAATTGATTATGCCTTTTATAAAGAAGGCTTGATGAACAAATTGATTAGATTTAGTGGAACGGGTGGTCACTAACCGACACGTAGATTAATGGAACTGGTGTCACGAACGACCACGTAAGAATTTAGGGGACGGTGTCACGAACCGACACTAGAATTAGGATCGGGTGTCCGAACCGACACGTAGAATTAGTGGATCGGGTTCACGAACCGACACGTAGTAAGTAGGGTATCGGGTGTCACGAACCGACACGTAGAATTAGGGGGATCGAGAGTGTCACGTACCGACACAAGAGAATAAACAATAATGATCTTGAAATATGTTAATAAGACCCAATCTAAATGAACCCTAATTCCCAAATGGGTATGGCATTGATCTTTTAAGTCCTCATGGTTGAACTTGCGGTGCTATTACTGATTATAAACTTGTTTTGTTTGCTAGCTACATGTTGATATTGTATTGATTTATGATATTATTTTTGATATATACTGTTTTCTATTTTGAGTTGGCCGATGATACCTACCTAAGGTACTTGCGTTTTGTACTGACCCCCTACGTGTATGTTTCTTCTCTTTGTTGATTTGTGGAGTGGCAACAAACGTACCATCCATCTTCAACTCAACCGCAACGCTACCATCCCTCCATCACGTCGGATCTCCAGGGTGAGCTAAACCTCTAGCTTGGGACTGGATCTCTTCTTCATGCTTGATGCCTTGAAATTCCGGCATGGAACTAGCTGTTTATTATTTTAGTTTCATAGATATTCTTTAGATTATTATTTGAGGATATATGTTTTTCTTTTCTTGTGGTGATGACTTCCAGGTTTTGGGAATATATGTTTGAGTTTTTATAAGTTATTTAATATCGATTTTCAATTATGAGTTTAAGTCTCCACTTTCTATTTTTGTTTTATTTATGGTTGAAACGTTTGAATTGTGATGGTTGGTTCGCTCACATATTAGGCATAGAAGTTGGGTGCCAGTCGCGGCCCGTTTGGGTCGTGCAAACTTATAATATCAGAGCAATTAGGTTCTTTGTCCTCTCACACACAACAGTCTAGTAGAGTCTTAAGGAACGGTTATGGGACGCCTTTACTTTTCTTGAGAGCTAGAAAGACTTTAGGAAAACTCCCTTCTTTCTTTTCTTTCTTCTTTTCGTGCTTTACTTGGATCCAATTGGTATCTAGGTGATACAAATTGGTATCTGACCATCTTCACTTCTATTCGCAGATGGTTAGAACTAGAGCAACGACACGTCAACACCAGCAACAGGCGGATAGGGTGCGTCGAGCCCGCCCTGGGGCTTTAGCTCGGGCAGAGACCAGGGACAAAGGCCGGGTGATTCCTGGGAGGTACGTCCTCTAGAGAATAGGACGAGCACCTGCCCATCTTGTACTAGGGCTGACTCCCCCACCACTGAGGAATTGGTAAGAAGAGTTGTGAGGAGGGGAATGAACAAGTCATAATGTGATAATGCCACCCAACCATCCCCAGAGATTACAATCATGTTCTTGCTAATCTTAGCGTTGTATCTGATCAGATCATGTCCATACGCCTCCCATTGTCATTTTCTGCACAACACTCCGGTTCCGGAGGTACACCATGCGCTACGATGGCCCCGCATGGGATGCATTATTGGAACTAGGCCGTGTCCTCTCTGACCACAATGGCCTATAATGACAAATGATCAGCATGAAAACTTTTCAATTAGTTCTTGAATGAAACTCCATTCTTCAAGGGTGCTGAATCTGAGGATGCCTACGATTTTCTGGTTTACGTGTCCTGCACTACACAAGATGGGTATAGTAGAACGGTTTGGTGTTGAGTTTGGACTTATCAGTTTTCCAAGGGAACGCCAAAAATGTGGTTGCCGTCCACATGTTTAGTGTCAACCAACAGAGGCACCAGCCTATTACTTGGCTCATTCTCTAGCTTGTTTATATGGAGAAGTTATATCCCCCTCCCCGTGCACTTTAGGGATAGGAAAAGAGATGAGTTCTTGAGCCTAGAGCAAGGTAGTATGTCGGTTACTGCATATGAGCTAATTTTCGGCGCATTATCCAGGTATGGGCCACCAAACTATGTTTCAGTCCACAAGAGAGGTTTCCCCCGTTTGTGAAGGGGTTAGGGTCAGAATTGCGACTTTCAGCTTTCAGGACGGCTACGACTGAAAAATCCTTTTCACGAAGTGGAGCCTTCCGTATAGAGGTGGAAGGAGTGAGCCACAGATGACTTCACCTGGCATCGACATCAAAGTTTCGAAAGGGAGGTGATTTTTAATGGTTCTTACTCTAGATGAAAAGGGTTTCAGGAAGGATTATACTCCTCGTCCGACCAAATTCTCTTCACTACAGACTGTAGTGGGGGGCCCCCACCTCAACCGAGTCAACTTTTCCTCTGAGAGCCTATCTTGAATCTAGAGAGTGTTTAGGGTGTTGGGGGAGAACTGGACATATTAAGTAGGAATTGTTCCAAAACCAGAGTTATAGACCCCAATAGCTAGAGGGGAGGTGGTCATGGTAGAGGGCCGTTTATTTCTGAAAACCGGTGGCCGCGGTAATGGTGTCACCAAAACGGCCGGGGTAACGGGCAAACCCTGGAACCACTACAGACCCATGGTAGGGGAACGGGCGACAATGATAGGGCCCCATTGTTATGCCTTTCCCGGGTGTCTGAAAGCGGAGACATCAGATGCTGTTATCACCGGTAATCTTTTGGTTTGTGATTGCCTGGCTTCTGTAGATTTGATCCCTGGCTCCACATTTTCTATGTATCTCTTTCTCATTTTTACTAGTCCTTATTATTTACATGTGATTGCTTGACATGCCTATTTGTTTTTCTACTCCGGTGGGTGAGTCTGTGGTAGTTGAAAAGGTGTCCAGGCTCTTGTCTTGTGGACTTTGGTGGGGAGCAATACTCATGTGGATTTTGGTTATTTTTGAAATGGTTGACTTCGACGTAATCCTGGGTATTAACTTGCTTTCTCCATTTTGGCTATCTTAGATGTGTAATGCTAAAACTGTAAACGTTTGGCCAAGCCTGGGACGATCCATTAGTTGGGAGGGTGACTCCACTTCACCCAGTTCGTATCATCTCCTTTCTGCGTGCTAGAAAATGGTTATAAAGGGTGTTTACGTTCTTTTTGTCACACTCAATGATGAGACTACCCAGTAACCTTCAATTGGAGTCGGTTTCGATACTTCCGCGAGTTTTTATATGTTTTCCTTCAATACCATCCCTGGTATGCCACCGATAGAGATATTGACTTCTACATCGATCTTGAACCGGGTACTCGCCCCATTTCTATACCCCCTTATAGAATGGCTCCCATAGAGTTAAGGGATTTAAAGCACATTTTCAAGAGGTGTTAAGTAAAGTTTCATTATACCAAGTGCATCCCCTGGGGTGCTCCTGTTTTTGGTTTGTGAAGAGAAAGAGGGGAGTCTTCGGATGTGCAGAATTTACCGGCACCTAAATAAAGTCTGATTAAAGACGCATATATCTGTTCCTCCTCGCTTGAGATTTGTTCGATCAGTTACAAGGTGCTTGTGTCTTCCTCTAAGATTGACTGGAGGTCTGGTTGTCATCAATTGAAATCGGGCAGCAGATGTGCCAAAGACGCTTTTCGAACTAGTTAGGGCATATGAATTCGTGTAATGTCCTTTGGACTAACGAATTCCCCTGCTGCTTTCATGCTCTTGATGAACGGGATTTTAATCATATCTGGATATCTTTTGATCGATATATTGTGATCTACTGATATACTCCAAGAATAAGAAGGAACGATGAGGAGCGTTTGAGAATGGTGTTGGAAATGTTTTTGAGGGGAAAAAGCTTTATGCAAATTCTCCAAGTGTTATTTGGCTGATTAGTGTCCTTCTTGGGGCACGTTGGTTTCTAAGGATGGAGTGATGGTGGATCCTTCTAAGATCTAAGTAGTGAAGAATTGGGTAAGACCTACTAATGTTGTCCGATAATAAGAAGCTTGGTTGTTTATGCCAGTTACTACCGTCGATTTGTCAAGGGATTCTCTTCTAGTGTTCCATTGACTAACTTGACTAAGCAGAATGTTTTCCATTGTATGGTCGGATGAATGTGAAGGAAAGCTTTCAGAAACTCAAGACCTTGCTGACACTACCACCATACCTTACCGTTGCCAGAAGAGGGTAAGAACTTCATTGTGTTTATTGTGGATGCCTCCTATTCTGGTTTGGGTGCATGCTTAATGCCAGAGAAAAATGTTAATTGCTTATGCTTCGAGACAACCTAAAGGTGCATGAACGTAAATTATCCGACCCACGATGTGGAGTTTGGCTGCGGTATTGTTTTCATTAAAGCAATGGAAACACTATCATATATATGGGGTTTAAGTTGAAGTCTATACGGTCATCGTAGCCCTACAGTATGTCTTTACTCAGAAAGGATTTGCTTTGAGAACCAAGGAGGTGATGAATACTGAAGGATTGTGATGTTACCATCTTGTATCACCCGGGAAAGGCTATGTTGTGGCATACTCCTTACGTCGAAAATCAGGGAGCATGGTAGTTTTAGCCCCTTACCAAGTTTCTAGACGCCCATTGGCTAGAGAGGTTCAGACTCTGGCTTCTGACTTTATAGGTTAGAAGTAAATGAGAAGAGGATTGTTGGCCAGTGTGGAGGCGAGATCTTCTTTTCTTGACCAGATCAAGGGAAAACAGTTTGAATGATGAGAAATACGACGAGTTAGGATATGGTGTTTTTTTTTCGAGGAGAGGCTAAAGAAGCGATAAGGATGAGGATGTGTTTTGAGAATTAAGGGAATGGGTATGTGTACCCCGTGTTGATTATTTGATCACACTATTCTTACAGAGGCTCTATTTCCGGAGATTCTATACATCCTGGTGCAACCAGATGTACCGCGACCTAAAACAACACTTTTTGGTGGAGTAGAATGAAGCGGCTACATTGTTTTATTTTGTGTTGGCCAAATGTCAAATTGTCAGCAGTCAATTATGAACACCAGAGGCCCCGGAGGAACACTTCAGGAATGCCCATTCCTGAATGTAGTAGGAGATAATTGCAATGGACTTTCGTGTTTGGTCCTTTCCAAGACATTGGCAAGTTTGATTCTATTTGGTTAATTGTGGACAGATTAACTACGTCTACTCACTTCATTCCGGTCAACGTGACTTACAATGGCAGAGAAGCTAAGCAGACTCCTACATATCAAGGAGAATTGTTCGTTGCATGAGTTCCACTTTTCCAATCCATATCAGATAGAGGGTACCAGTTTAGCTTTCCCAAGTTTTGGAGAACAATTTGCATGCATAATTAGGTACTAGGTGGTTTTTTTGGACCTTAGTACTCTGCATTTCCCCCAGACCGAGGTACAGTCGGAGCTAACTTTCAAGTATGTAAGGATAATGCGTCGAGCATGTGTGATAAGAATTCTTGGTCATTGGGATAACTTCTTTACCCTTAGCGGAGTTTTTCATAAATAATATCTATCACGCAAGTATTGATATGGCTCCTTTCGAGCTTGTATTCGGAGGGATGTAGGTCTTCATCCCATTGGTTGGTTTGATTGATTCGAGGTTAGACTCTTTTGGGGTGTACGGACCGTTTGAGGGTATTCATTAAAGAAGGTGAATCTATTCACGAAAAGCTTTTAGCGGCTCAAAGTAGGCAAAAGGAGTATGCAGATCCGAAAGTGTTTAGGACTTGGAGTTCATGGAGGGTGAGGCAAGTCTTGCTGAAAGTTTCCGCCAGGAAGGGGTGATGCGTTTGGTAAAAGAGGTTCAGCTTAAGTCCACGGTATATCGGGTCCATTTGAAGTTCTTAAAGTCTAGTAGGGTAGGTGGCTTTTGACTTAGCCTTGCCTCCAGGGCTGTCAGGAGTGCACCCGTATTTCATGTGTCTATGTTGAAAAAGATACCAATGGTGATAGAAACTACATCATTCGTTGGATTCAGTTCTGCTTGATGATAATCTTGTGTTCTTATAGAGGAACCTGTTGCCATTTTAGATAGAGAAATTCGCAAGTTGAAATCAAGGGAGATTGCATCCAGCAAAGTCCCATGGAGAAGCGACCAGTTGAAGAGGCCACTTGGGAGAAGGAGGCTGATATCAAGAAAGATACCCACACCTATTACAGATTCCAGTACTCCTTTCACTCTTATTTTTCTCCTGTGATCTTTCGATGACGAACGATGGGTTAAATTGTATCTATTGGTAAACGACCATTTTTAGTCATTTTCGAGGCGCAATTTTATTTTGGAAAACTGGCTGAGTCGACGGAAGTCCCACGACGAACCGTCCTGGGCACGACGGACGCGTTGGGGTCTCGTTCAAAACACTTCAGAATTTGGAAATTTGCGTTAATGAGATCGACTTCTGAACTTCGCGATGAAATGGCAGACGGGACCGTCCACAGGCATGACGGGCCGTCACAAGAACTTTTACCTAAAATACAAGGTCTCTGATAGCTTTGTGACAGACCTTTTCAGGACTCCCTTCACAGGTTTCCGTAAGCTCACTCCCTTCTGGTCGAAAAATTCTGTTAAGTTTTAAAAGGGGGTTGGAACTTTCATAGCTTATAATTATTAGTTAATGGATTAATATTAATAATCCAATTACTTACTTGGGGGTTAAAAGGAGAACCTTGAAACCAGTAGTGGGGTTTTCATCATCTTTTATACTTACTTCTATGATTATTAGGGTAAAATAAAGAGTGTGTTGAATAAGAAAAATAAAAAGAATAAGGAGAAATGGAAAACGATCGGGAAGAGTGAAAGAAAGAGGATAAGCAAAGATCTTTGAGGATTTGCTTTGCTTTGAGCACACAATCTTCGGTTGAGGTATGTTTATGTTTTAATGCTATTCGTAGTAAGCTCTAATAGCGATGATATGTATTGGGTAGTAATTGTAAAACCCTTCTATAAATGCTTAATTTGTATGCTTGTATGAATGTGATATACAATTGTGAGCAAATAAAAAGGCATATGAAGCTATTGCATCTTAATCTTGAAAAAACCCTAATCTACCTTGTTAATGGAATTGATGATTGCCTTGGGATAAAATAAGGCTTTATTGAAGCTAGTGATGAGATTAGTGGAACTGGGTTTCCATGAAACCCGACAGTAAATTAGTGGAACGGAGTGTCACGAACCGACCCGTAAAAATTATGGGGATCGTGTGTCCACCGAACCGACACGCAGAATTAGGGAATCGGGTGTCCGAACCTACACGTAAGAATAGTGGGATCGTGTGTCCGAACCGACACGTAGTATTAGGGTATCGGGTGTCACGAACCCGACAACGTAGAATTAGGGGGATCGGATTGTCACGTACCGACACAGAGAGAATAACCTATAATCTTGAAAGATGGTAATATACCCATCTATGAACCTAATTCCCAAATGGGTAAATGGCATTGAGGCTTGAGTCGTCGTTTGAACTGGGCTGTGCTTATTAAATGATATTAGAATTTTTGTTGCTACATGTTAGGTATTGTAGTTGATTTATGATATTATTTTGATATATACTGTTTTCTAATTTTGAGTTTGGCCGATGATACCTACTCGTACTTGCATTTTGGACTTACCTCCTACTTGTATTTCCTTCTTTGTTTATTTGTGGAGTGGCACGAAATCGTACCATCGTCCTTCCAACTCAACGCGGAACTCTAGCCATTCTTCATCCGTTGGATCTCGGGTGAGCTAACGCTTCCTAGCTTTAACTGGATCTTCTTCTCATGTCTTGCTGCCTTGAAATTCCTCGAGCATGGACCTAGCTGTTGTATTATTTTAGTTTCTTATATATTCCGTAGATTTAGTATTTGAGGAATAGATGTTCTTCTTGTGGTGACGACTTCCGGGTGTTTGGTGAATAATAAGTATTTGAGTTTTTATAAGTTTATTTAATCAATTTTCATTAATTGAGTTTTAAGTCTTTCCCGGCTTATATTTTGTTATTTATGTTGAAATTTGGGAATTGGATTGTTGGTTGTCGCTCACACATAGTAGGATAAGTGTGGGTGCCAGTCGCGGCCCGTTTTGGGTCGTGACAGAAATACATTTCAAAAGGGACTTATCTTACACCGAATGATTTTGATAATGAGATGTGTTGGCTTCCCACAGAGGAAGATTCACCCAATAATTCCACATGAGGTGTTGACTCCCTTATGAAAGACACTCTCCCGATGGATTCTCATGATATGAGGGATCCAATGATAATTGACATGTAGAGGTTTCAATTCATATCACCAAGTTCATTAACTATGTTGCCACCATGGGAAGATTAGCTAGTGGATCCACCTAGAAATCTACGTTTATGTTTGATTCTAGTTTGGCCGGTAGACCACCTTCCATCGGTGTAAGGTTTTACAAACACGGATTCCACAGTTAGCTCTTGTGGTGTATGTCGGTTAAGGCAAGTGTTCCCTAAAGTAAAAAAAAGTAATAGAGTATACACTAACTAGGGTGACTTGAGAGGTTTGACATAGCCTAGGTAGGGGTATGGTACTTTACCTATTTCTTGCACTAGTTCGCCTTGAGGGAATCCTTAGGAGGTTGTGCTTATGTTCTACAATGTATATGTTGACTCTCCATGTTGATGATCCTATATGATGTTAGTTCCATTTATGAATATTCTATTGGTCTATATTGCTAGGTATAATGATGACTACTATTGATGTTATGTTATTTTGAGTTAGACATTTCTTATGATCCTTTTTCTGGTTTACAGGATTGAGTAAGGTTATAGGGTTTTTCTTGGTCATTGCATTAGTAGGCTTAATGGTGGGTTATGAAAAAGGGTCATGCTTATGTTATGATGTTATGAACTCTTGTACATATTGACTTGACTATTACATGTTAATGTTGATCTTGTGTTGTATATGGGTTGACTTATTAATTAGGTGAATATTGTCTTACATTGGTAAGTGAATGTGCATAAGGCTTTTAAAAGTAAATTAGCATGTTTTGAACATATGTCCTCTTTGGCATGATTTTACTTGTTTATGTGCATATATCATAGTTAGTACAAGTGTGTACTAACCCATATTTTATGTTTACTACAAATGTAGAATCCGGCCGCTGAGCTTATAAATGGCCTTTGAAGACTACTTGGATATTTTCCAAGTGTTCGGTTGGTACTCAAATTTCTAGGACAATGCCACTATTTCGCTATTGAATATTTTTTTGTCTTGAAGGCAATTTAATTTATTTTCTTTCTTTGTTGACTTTGTATATGCTTATATAAGGCCTTTATTGTGATGAAGTATGGGTTGAACCCAAGATGTTGTATTAGACTTAGATTGTTTAATATGAGACGTATTCATGACTTCTATAAATCTATATTCCTATATTATGTATGTGAAATAAAGTACAAGTCTATGTATTGCTTCTTACATTAGGAGTCTATGTAAAATCCCTAATTATATATTATGTGTAAGTGAGAGGTGTAAGTAAAACTCAATGTAGAAGTAATTAAAGAGTTTTAAATTTTTTGATACTTTAACTTATGAAATGTAATGACGAATGCTATGTTGTTATTCTTAGTTCTCTTCGAGGAAGAAAACATCGGTTACTTCTAGGGGTGGCTCCTCAGATGCGACAATGATGTAATGTTCTCACATGATATTGGGTTTGTGATGAAAGGGTTTTCTCATCATATAAGCTATGATCTATGAACATGTTATATGAGGGGTTAAATTCCTAAGACCTATGGTAATTAATGTTAAAGAGACTTGAAGATACTTCAAAAAGAGAATTTAACTTAGCACCTAGTGAACTTGACAAAGAGAGGTGTCCCTTTTAGAAAGAAAGGTAGGCTCACCTAATGTTCTCATGAGGTTGAAACTACAATATGAATTAGCATAATGAGGGTTTTTAGTAACAACCTCCTAGTTTCTTAACTATGTGCCCCCATAGGAACCTTAGCTAGTGGATCCACTAAAAGGTTATATGAATGTATATGCCCTACCTTGTCAAGTAGTACACCTTCCTTTCGCATGAGGGATGACACTGAATTCCTTGTAAGCTCAAATGGTCTATGTCGATTATGGAAAAGTTTTCTGAATGGTAAAATGAATGAATGAAAGTAAAAAGATGAACACTAACTAGGATTATTACTTAAGAGGTGTTACTTAGTGTAGGTAAGAGTATAGAACTTTACCTATTCATTTCAAAATGAAGCTTCAATGGAATTCTAGGGTGGGTTCTTTATGTTCATATGGTATGAATGGTGTTGATTTCACTTGATATGCATGATGTTGGTCTAATTTGTTATGATTGATATTGACTACACTTGTTATAATGATGTATGAGGTAAAATACCATGCTTTGTTGGTTTACTTGGTATATATAGGGTTATGTAACTTCACATATACATTGCACTAGTAGACTTGTATTGGGTAATGAGGAAGGTATTGTGATGTATTTGGTAAAATGGACTCTAAACATGAAATGTTGATTATGGTTTTACTATGATGTCACTTGTGAATATGTCTTATTGGTTTTGTGATATGGACTTGTATGTGTTCTAGGCTTGTGCATAAAGGCTTTTAAAGTGAACTTAGCTTGCTTAGAATAAAAATTCCCTTTGTCCATGTTTTCAAATTTTTTACTTGCATATGTTTCCATACTTAGTACATATGGTTTTTACCAACTCATATATCTTCTATTTTCTACACAAAGTAATGGTTCGGGCCATTGAAGTGATTTTTTTCCTTTTTTGAAGAAACTTGGATAGTTATTCCCAAGTTGGTGAATCCTTAAGTCTGAGAATGGGGATGCTTAATTCTAATTCTTGTTTTATTTTCCATAGTAAAAGACTATATTGTAATTCGTATTATAAGACTTGTTATTGATGGAAGGGATAAGTCCCCATTCTCGCTCTCTTATGTTTAGATAGTTATGTGAGACAAGTATAGATTCTATTTTTGATATATCTAAAGTAAAATCTAACTTCAAATAAAAATTTTAAACTTTTTGATTTTTATTCTATCTATGATGCAATGATGAACTCTAAGGGCTTCTTCGAGGACGAAGACTTCGGTTATGAGTAGGGGAGCTATACGATAATGATAAACTTGGTATCAGACCATGAAGTTGAATAATATTAGGAATGATGTCTCACAAAACCACGTCTATGTAGAGTCTTGTTCATAATTGTGAAGTGTGCCACACTTATGAATGAAAGACTATATGATGCTTAAAACATTTTTTTCCTTTTTGTATTCTTAAGTCGTGCCTCAACAGACTTAACTCTATATGTCCTTTTATTCAAATCATTTTCGTGTTGATAGGCTATGACTACTAGAAGGGAAGCCTCAATAAAGGTTGAAGACGAGATTGCAAATACGGGAGTTCCTTCCCAAGACAACTAAATACCTCATCAACAACAAGTTTCTCTAGGTGGCCAAGCTCTGTTACATCCTACGGTCATGTCGGATGGAGAAATAAGGGCGGCTTTCCTAAACATGAATCAAGTCATAGCTACTCAATATCAAGTCATAATTAGTCAATCTCAAGCAATTACAACTCAAGAAATCCAGAAGTTGAACGTCGTATGAATAAAAATACTAGTACCGTGGCATCACGTTAGAGGGACATCACAAAGATGAAACCTCCAATGTTCTTTGGGTATAAGGTAAATGAATATCCTCAAGACTTTCTAGATGAGGTTTGTAAGATGAGAAGGCCAAGCTAGCCGCTTATCAACTCAAAGATATTGCTGAAACTTGGTAAACTTAATGGAAGGACAATAGGGATTTGAGAGTGGGTCCTATAAGTTTGAATGACTTAAGGAGGGGATTTCATGATAGGTTCGTTAAAAGGGAGAAAAAAGAGGCAAAAGTTGAAGAGTTCATCAACCATCGTCAAAGAGGTATGAGTGTTCAAAATACTCTTTAAAATTCATTAAGTTGTCTAAATATACCTCTTGTTTGTTGACTAATCTGAGGGATGAAATGAGTCCTATTGTGACGGTTGTATTCGATGATCTTGTGGAAGAGTGTTGTGCGACAATGCTTCACAATGACATGGATTTATCTCCTTTGATGGTGCATGTTCAATAAGTTGTAGAGAGTAGGCATAAGAGGAAGAATAGGGAGGTCAAAATGTCAAGGCTCTAAGATGGAGGTATTTCTAAGTGTTAGTTTGAAATCCAAAACAAACAAAATTTTAAGAAGATATCCTCTAACTAAGTTCCTTCTAATTTCTCAAAGGCTAAAAAGGATAGAGTGTATAACCCAAAATCTCAAGGGGGAAAAGGTTGTGGTTCACTAAGTTAAAACACCAATTGTGCGAAATGTGGCAAGAAGCATATGGGAAAATGTTAGGTGGGAATGGATAATTGTTTTGGGTGTGGAATGAGTGGCCACATGGTGAAAGATTGTCACATTGTCAAGACTCAGTGATTGGAGAATAATCAAGAACAAGCAAGTGGTATTAATTCCAATGCTCCTATGAAGAACCGAGTTGATGCTCTCAAATCTAAGTGTGATCAAGACGATTCTTCCGATGTTGTTACCGGTATGTTGCAAGTATTTTCAATTAATGTTTATGCATTACTAGATCAAGGTGCCAAATTTTCGTTTGTAACTCATTTTTTTGCTATGAAATTTAATGTACTCCCCGATGTCTTAGTTGACCCCTTTTCAGTTTCTACCCTGGTGGATAACTTCATCATTGCTAAAAGAGTCGATAGTAGTTGTCCCATAGAGTCACATTGGGTGATTTAGTAGAACATGATATGTTGGACTTTTATGTCATATTGGGAATGGATTAGTTATATGCTTGTTTTAACTCCTCTAACTCCTATTGAAATGCAAAGTTTCTTGGGTTTAGCCAGGTATTATAGAAGATTTATTGATAGATTTGCATCTATCTCTTCTCCATTAACTAACATAACCAAAAATAAAGTTATGTTTAAATGGACGGAAGCTTGTGAGAAAGGATTCCAAAAGTTGAAACATAAGCTTACCTCCGCTTTGCTGTTGACATTACCTAAGGGTACCAAAGGTTTTTTTGTGTATTGTGATTCTTGTCGAGTAGGTCTGGGTTGTGTCCTTATGAAACATGGTAAGGTGATAGCATATGCCTCTAGGAAACTCAAGGTATATGATAAGAACTATCCAACCCATGATCTTTAACTAGCAGCCTTAGTGTTTTGCTTTGAAAATATGAAGACACTATCTATATGGAGTGAATGTAGATGTGTTAACCAAGCAAAAGATTCTCCAATATTTATTCACTCAAAAAGAGTTAAGCCTCTGCCAAAATAGGTGGTTATAACTTTTGAAAGATTATGATATGAGTGTCCCTTAACACCTCGAGATTGCCAATATGGTTACACATGCTTTGAGTCAAAGATCAATGGGTAGTATAGCCCATGTTATTATAGTTAGAAGGAATTAGTAAAAGATTTGCATAGATTTTAGACTTGAAGATTCTCCAAAAGGCGGTTTAATGATTCATCATAATGCCGAGTCATGTTTTGTAGTTGACGTGAAATCTAAGAAACATCTTGATACTCTATTGATGGAGTTGAAGGAATCGATTCTTAGTAAGTCTAATGAGTCTTTCTCAGAAGGGGGATGTGGTACTTAGGTACCAAGGTAGGTTGTGCATTCCGTATGTGGATGACTTAAGAAGAAAATGTTTTGAAGAGGCTCATGGTTCCCAATATTTCATTCATCCTGGTGCCCCCAAATGTATCGTGATCTACAAAGGTATATTGGTGGAACATTTTGAAAAAGGATATAGTGGAGTTTGTGGCCAAATGTTCAAATTGTCAACAAGTAAAAGACAAACATCAAAGACTGACAGGGTTGACACAAAATATAGATATCCCCACTTGGATGTGGGAAGATGTCAATATGGATTTCGATGTGAGTTTGCCTTGTACAAGAAGGAAAAAAATGTTTCGATTTGGGTTATTGTTGATAAGTTGACCAAATCATCTCATTTTATTCCCATTAAAATACTTATTTGGTTGAAGAATAAACTAAAATTGTATCTTACGGAGATTGTAAGATTGCATGGAGTTCCTTTGTCTATCATTTTTTATAGGGGTACTCAATTTACTTCTCTTTTTTGGTAATCATTTCAATGTTGTCTTGGTATCAAAGTAAAACTTAGGACCGCATTTCATCCAAAAATGGGTGGTTTGGCTGAATGAACCATCCAAACCTTAGAATATATGTTGAAGTCATGTGTGATTGACTTCAAGGACAATTGAGATGACTATCTAGCATTAATTGAATTTACCTACAATAATAGCTACCACTAAAGTATCACCATGGAACCCTTTGAGTCTTTTTATGGGAAAATATGTAGGTTTCAGATTGGGTTGTTTGAGGTAGGTGAGTTTCCTCTAATAGGTCCCGAGGCAATTTATGATGTTGTTGAGAAAGTCCGACTCATAAGGGATAGATTAAAGACAGCTCAAAGTCAGAAAAAATCTTATGTCGACAATATAAAGAGGGAGCTTGAAGATATCACCCATGAAAGGGGTGATAAGGTTTGGTAAAAAAGGAAAACCTAGTCACCGGTATGTGGGGTCTAATGATATTTTGAAATGCGCCAAAAAGTGTTACCTATGCGTTGAAATTACATATCGAGTTGGCGCTGGTGAATCTGGTGTTCCATATATCAATTCTCAAAAAGTGCATAGGCGCTCTAGTGTCTATCCTTCGTCTAGAAGGTGTAGAAGTTGATGCTAAACTTTCTTATGAAGAGTTCCCAGTTTAGATTTTATACCAGCAATTGAATAAGTTGATGAATAAGGAGGTAGCATCTGTAAAGGTTCTTTGGAAGGATTATCTTCTGGAAAATGATACTTGGGAGGCGGAGGCTGATATGATGTCATGATATCCTCATCTTTTTCATTCTTCTTCTAATCAAAGTTGAGGTTAGTAATTCCTCCTAGTTTTGATTTATGAAGAGTCATGTGTGTTTTGAACTTGACAAGATTTCTTTATGTATGAATGTTCTTGTGAAAATTCATATTTCATATGTGTCTTGAATTATGTGTTCTTCATACTTAATATCACTTGATTTTATGGTTAGTATAGTTGAGTTATGTGATATTTCTTGATGTGAAATTGTTCGTGTGAAGTGATGAAAATGATGTATTGTCTACTTATTGTATATGTTGAGTTATATGAGAAGGAGAAGAAAATTCCTTCTTATAAAATGTGAAATGATAAAATGTGTGCATAAATGATAGTTGATGTTGTTTCTACTTCATAATGATGCATTGTTGTGATTGAGAATGGAGTGGATGCTTCCTCCTTCGTTGTGGAGTTATTATTACATATCATTTGTTGGTTGGTCTACTAGTTTGAGTCTTTAATTCTAAAAAGGAAATTAAAGTGTCATTCGAGGACGAATGTTCCCGGAGAGGGATCTATGTGTAGTTTAATGCATTAAAAAGTAATATAAAGATTTTAGTGATACTATATTATGCTAACCAACTTAGTTTGGGATGATAGGTTGATAAGAAATTAAAAATGACCATGGCGTCTGTGGAACTTGTAACCTAGACTATTTGTGGTGCTAGTGCTAGTCGGATTGTTTAAAAGTGATGTTTTAGAGGCTTGGCCATGAAAAAGTAATTTACATTTATATATGTATCTAAGGAAGAGATTAAGGTTTACAGACCAAGGGATAAGTTCCAACCTTAGACATTTGGGAAATGATTTAGTTTGGGGAGGCTACTGCCTAGCACACCACGTGCAACTTAACAACTCATTGTGCACTTAACGATAAAGGAGGATTGGTCATGGTCTTCACTTTAAAAAATTAGTATGGTGGTTTTTGAGGGGCACTACTGCCTCACCCTTCACGAGCCACACCACCACTGGTGGTGATCTTTTACGGCTTGTGAAGGTGGTCGTGAAGATTGTACGGTGTCCCAACTTAAGGGACTGGTGATTTTGATTCACCAAGATGTAATGTTAATGTATATGTCCTACCTTGGCAAGTAGAACACCATCCTTTCGGTATGAGGGGATGACACCGTATTCCATTTTAGCTCTCATAGTCAGTCAGTTATTGAAAATTTTTCCGAAACTTAAAACGAATGAATGAAAGTAAGACTATGAACACTATGACTACTTAGAAGGTATTACTTAGTGTAGGCAAGGGTATGGGCTTCAACTATACATTGCACAAATGTACCTTGAAGGGAATTCTAGGGTGTGTTCTTCATGTGAATATTTATGAATGTTGTGGGTTTCACTTTATACACATGATGTTGGTATAAATTGTTATTATTGATATTTACTACACTTGTTATGTTGATATATGATGTAAAAGAACATGCTTATGATCTCTTTGTTGGTTTACTTAGTTTATTTGGGTTATGGATCTTTACATAAATATTGCACTCGTATACTTAGATTGGGTTATGAGGAAGATATTGTGATGTATTTGATGAAATGGATGCTAAAAATTAAATGTTGATTATAATTTATTATGATGTTACTCGTTAACATGTCTTTTTTTTTTTTGATATGGACATGTATATGTTCTTTAATTGTGCATAAAGTCTTTTAAAGTGAACATAGCATATAGGCTATGACTACTGGAAGGGAATCCACAAGAAGGGTTGAAGAGGAGAATGCAAATGCAGGAGTTTCTCCGCAAGACAACCAAGCTCCTCCCCAAGAGAAAGTTCATGTACGTGTCCAAGCTCCGGTCAATCATCCGGTTATGTCGGATGGATATATGAGTAATATTTCCTAAACTTGAATAAAGTAATGGATACTAACGCTAAAGTCGTAACTACTCAAGCTCATGCCATGATGGCTCAAGAAAATCGGAAGTTCCACCCCATGTAAACCAAAATGCTAGTACCATGACTTCACATTTGATGGACCTCACTAGGATCAACTCTCCAATGTTCTTTGCATATGAGGTAAATGAAGATCCTCAAAACTTTCTAGATGAGGTTTGTAAGATCTTGTATGCTCTTCGAGTGAAATTCGAATAAGAAGGCTGAGCTAGACGCTTATTAGCATAAATATGTGACTCAAATTTTCTACACTCGATGGAAGGATAATAGGTCTTTGTAGGGGGTCTTATAATTTGGGAAGTCTTTTGGAGCGCATTTCATGATAGGTTCTTTCCAAGGGAGATAATAGAGACAAAATTGGAAGACTTTATCAACTTTTGTCAAGGTGGTATGAGCGTTCAAGTATACTCTTTGAAATTTATTAAATTGTCTAAATATGCCTCTTCTTTTGTGACTAATCCGAGGGATGAAATGAGTTCCTTTGTGACGGGTGTGTCTGATGATCTTGTGGAAGAGTGTCATGCGGCAATGCTTCACAATGTATTTGTCTCATTTGATGGTGCATTCTCAACAAGTAGAGTAGAGTAGTCATTAGAGTAAGAATACGGAAGTCAAAAGGGCAAGGCATTTTGATGGACGTGCTTGTAGGGTATGTTTGAAATCCAAGACACACAAAAGTTTTAGAAGAGATTCTCCAACCACTTTTCTTATAATTTCTAAAAGGTGACAATGATAGGGTGTATCACCCCAAGCCTCAAGGGGGAAAAGGTGGTGGTTCATAAAGTTAGAAACCCAATTGTATCAAATGTGGCAAAAAGCATATGGAAAAATGTTAAGTGGTAACGGATAATTTTTTTGGTTGAGGAAAGTGTGGCTATATGGTGAAGGATTGTTACATGGCCAAGACTCATGGAAGGGAAAATAATCAAGCACAAAAAATTTGTCTTAATTCTGATGCTCCTAAGAAGAACCGGTTCTGTGTTCTCAAATCTAGGGGTGATCTAGAGGATTCTCCCGATGTTGTTAACGGTATGTTTCACATATTTTCAATTATGTCTTGCAAGATCTCGACGCCACGTTGTCTTTTGTAACTCCTTTTGTGGATATAAAATTTTATGTAATCTGCTATGTCTTAGTTGAACCTTTTTCAGTTTCTACCTCAATGGGTGACTGTGGTTTCCAAAAGAGTCAATATGAGTTGTCCCATATTATTTTCCAATAGAGTCACATTGGTTGATTTAGTAGAACTTTATATGTTGGACTTTGATATCATATTGGGAATGGATTGGTTACATGCTTTTCTTTCTTCCATTGATAGTAGAGAAAGAGTAGTTAAATTCCAATTTCCTAATGAACCCTTTTTAGACTGGAAGGGTGGAAAAATAATCCTAGAGGTCAAATTATTTCATTTCTAAAAGCTTGTAAGATGATTCCTAAGGTATTTCCCTATCATATTGTGAGGATCAAGTACCTTGGGTCCGAGGCTCCTCCTTAGAGTAGATCCTCGTAGTGAAGGACTTTCAGGATGTCTTCCCCCATGATACTCAACTCATTTTAATTCTTCCTTACCGGATTGAAATAATTAGAAGCTCACTTCAAGGATTTGCTAGACAACGGTTTTATACAACCAAGCATATCTCCATGGGCCGCTCCAGTGTCATTTGTGGAAAAAAAAAGATGGGTCTCTTAGAATGTGTATTGACTTCCAACAATTGAACATTGTTTTTTTATGATGTTACTAGTTAATATTTCTTGTTGTTGTTGTAATATGGACTTTTGTATGTTCTTTGAATGTGCATAAAGGCTTTTAAAGTGAACTTAGAATGCTTATAATAAAATGTACCTTTGTGCATGTTTTCATATGTTTTACTTGAATATATTTTCATACTTAGTTCATGTGATTTTTTTTAGAAAAGACATAAAGTTACACCTGAACTTGTCCTGAATTTTTGAAAAAAAACCTAAACTATGCAAGAGTCATTTCACCCCCCTAAAGCAAACTGGATTGATATTATTACATTATTTTTTTGTCCACCTGGAATGGAGAGTATATGCACTCTCTAAAAGAAAGTGGAAAAACATAAAATACGAATACAATTTTAATTTTGCAGGTATAGTTCTATAAACATATTTTCTTATTTTTCTTATATTTACACAAGAAAATATCTAAAAGCTCCTCTAAGCTATTATCCAGTTCTCAACTACACACTTATACTTATGGGAGTCCTACAACCCCCATGAACATTTTAGAAGTATAGTATACACCCCCGTAAAAAATCACGCCCAGTCTTCTATTAAAATATTAAGTGGCACACGCTTGCCGTGTAATTTACCTTTTTTTAAAAAAATTGAAAATATTTTTTTCTTTATTACTTTTCTTTTTATATTACCCTTATTATTTATCTCTTCTCTTTCCTTTCATACTTCTTTTTTCACTTTGATGAAATTATTCTACAAACTAGTTGTCACGACCAAAACTACACTCAAGAAGTTAGGGCATCATTCAAGTCGGAGCACAAAATACTTGACCTCTGAGAGGTCTTGTACAAGACTTTGAACATCATTCATTGCATAATATATGAAAAGTTCACGGAATTAAAACTTTTTTTCCAAAATGTAATACGGAAGCCATTTAATAAAACGAATAACATATATCTCAAAAATCATCTATGATCATGAGTACAATACTCTTCGGTCACATTTCATACAAGTCTAAACATGAGAGAATATAAAAGACAACGTAGTAGTGACGTCCTCGAAAACTATGAGGACTGACCAATCTTCTTCCTTGGAAGCCTTGTGAACTCTACCCTTGAAACAACTCAATATCCTCAAGACCCTATATGGACAACATGTAGGCAATATGAGTTAGTATGATATGTACTAAGTATGGAAACTATCATCCAAATATGAGATATCTCTAAGGGTTAGTCAATATTAGACATAATCATAAGAGGTAAAAACATATGCATAACAAGAATAACATAAGCATAATAAAACAACGTAAAGCATATAAGAGTTCATTTTTAACTCAATGTTTTTCTTACATAAATGAACTACCCCACAATTCACTTCCCAAGTATATAGTGCGATGTGGCTACGGGAGCAGCCCATACGCGACTACCCAAAGGCGAAGAGACACCGCTTGGGTGTATTATTTTCCATAGTCCCACTTCATAATAGACCTAAATGCAGCTGAGCATAGGATCCACTAGGGCCCCTATATCCCCAAAGCATACTTGAGCAAGGCATGTGGAAGCATCGTATACTATCTCCAGACTAAGCCATATCTTGCAGGCTCCCTATCTTGTTTCATGGCATCGGAGGATGTCATCGAAGAGACCGACGTCATATTTACAAAGGACTATCATAAGTCCACTCATTCATGGGAAGGCACCTATAACACTATCCCACGATACAAGTAGCAAGTCATGTTGGGTCATTTCATAGGTAGCTTCAAGTCATACTTAAGCAATGTATTCACAGCACCCTATACTACCATCCATACTAAGAAGTCCTCTAGACTAACCTACTCTAAGCTAACTTGTCTTGCATTCATGTCTATTAAACTCAAATTACTATCATAACCTACATCAACCGTGGAAAGAATCTCAACATACTAACCAATCTAACTAAAGGAAAGATACAACCATCCTAACCACCATGCAACCAATCATGTAGATGTAACCTAATCATAGGGGAGAATGAAGCCTCAACCCTAACTACCATGAGAAATCTATCTCAAGCTATTCCATGATATAAACCTACATGCAAATAAAATGACCATTAGGAGAGTATAGGTCTTTCTTGTAAAGTTACCATGAATTGATTTTTTCCTAACAAAGTCAAGCTAACATGATGAACTATCCTTACAACACAAGACCAAACTAATCATGTGAGAGATTTCTTCCTCCATCCCAAGCTAACATGAGAACCACCAATCCCAAGATGTCATGATCAAGCCTCGTTGAAACACATGACCAAGCTAACCATGAGTAATCTAACCCAAGAATCCATGAAATTAAACATCTAAATCTAACATGGCCTTGGTGTTATCTCACCAATCCTACTACACAAGAAGTTACCATACAAATCATCTTCAAGCTAATCTTAGTCTACCATGTATTTATTCAGTTTAGGTTCTAGAGGTTACCTAAGGTTCATCTATGTGAGAGAACTTGCTTCTTCTAATCATGTACATCTCTAGCTTTAGAAGAGAAAGGAACATCACCACAATTATCCTTATCATGAATTTACCCTAATGCTCTAACGAGAATGTCCATAAACCCTACGGACTACTACTACATTTATTCCTTCATGATTCATACTCAATTACATGTTAGTATATCCAATTAGATTATTAGAAAGCAATTCTAGTAATGTATGATCATATAGGTTCAATTGCAACTTCCTAGGTCAAGATCGTTCTAAATCAATTAGTCCTAGTCCAATTCATATATAGGAGATTCAATCATGATCATATAGTATCGAATACAATTGAAAAATAAGAAGATCAACATAAATCTTAATCTAGCCTCTAATTGCCTAAGATCACTATGATCACCTTCAAATTCAATTAATATAATTCAGCATAAAAACTTCATGAAAACAGCATATAATCATCATATAAACATCATTGAATGTTACCCACTAGATTGGGATCACAATCAAGCGTTACCCACAATGTAATCACAACCCTCTCTTGAATGGGATTCTTTGGATTCCCAATTGAATGGAAACTAGGGGGGATTCATGGATGGAAGAATCCATGAATGAATAATCTTCACATACCTTAGAGTAAAGCCTTAAAGCCAACTTGAATCCTTGATTAATTCATCCTAAAAGCTGCTGCAATTTGTCTTCTTCTTCACTGGTGGTTTTGGGAGAACTTTGGGAGAGAAAGGTTTTAACTTGTCATTTCCTATTGGGTATTGCGTTTTTTTCTTGGGAAAAGGGTTAAATAAAGGAAAAAAATAATTATGTCCCTTAAGTTCAGTTATTACCCTTATCCCCTATTAGTTTTTAAAGTACCTAAAATTCCTCATTTTTAAGTCAAAGGAGGTGGATACAAAAATGTGACAAAAAATGAGGCATATACAAAAATGTGATAAAAAAATGAGACGGATTCAAAACTTTGAAAATGAGACTGATACAAAAATGTAACAAAAAATGAGACGGATACAAAAATATAATAAAATTGAGGTGGATATGAAGATGTAAAAATGAGGCGGATACAAAAATGTGACAAAAAATAAAGTAGATAGAAAAATGTGACAAAAGATATATAATCTATAACCCTATTATGTATTCGTGTTTTTTTTAATTTCTGAGGGCACTTTTGGTTTATTAGAACTGAATATGGAAACAAATGGGCCTTTAGCCTTTTCTAAAGTAAATGTTTGATTTATGCTCAGTTTTCCTTAAATAAATCCTAAAATTGTTTCTAACCGGCTTCTAAATTAACCAATTATCCCCACATCAATTTGACCTTTAGACAAGTCAATATTAACTTAAAATTTCAGAACTTTCATTGGGAAATAAGTACGGGACGCAGAGCGCTGCCGCATGATTTTTGAAAATAAATTCCAGGACGGTGGAGTCCGCCTTGTGTTCACGATGCAAACCCAGAATTTGACCCTCCATGGACCAGGTCTGCGACGCAGACATTTTTTGACAAAAAGCAAAAGTTGTTGTTGCTAGCCCAAGGTTTGGGTCCTCCTCAAGGACCCATATGATTGTCCTTGCGGAGTTGTTCCCGGAAGTTTCAACCCTAAATATGTCCATACATGTGTTAGGAACCTTGCCTATCCATTTGAAATCCAAACACTACCTAAATACTCATGAAACATACTAAGGCACACTAGCACTTCTCAAGGCTAACATTCAAATGTCATTGAACATTCTTGTATGTTTCACCTCCAAACTCTCTCGAACTTTACACACTACTTCTAAACACAATTAGTTGTCCTTTTAGGACCTTATAATATCATGACACACGTGTTAGGCTCTATTTTAACCTAATTCATTTTGGGTCCTTACAATATCCCCTACATGGGAAACTTTTGTCCTCAAATGGCACCTTCTTAATCACTTATTTAGAGTACCTATTGTACACCAGCACCACAAAGTATATGAACTATACCTAAATGCACATACACAAGTCAAGGAAACGATTCTATTCCAAAATATTCATAATACACATAATCATGTAAATGCTTATGAAAAGGGCCCCTTATCCCCCAGTTGGGAATAATCTATACATGCCTTTATAACATCAATTCCTCATCATAAGGAACATCAAATCAACAAAGAAAATCATAATCATATGAAATTGTGAGAATTTTCATAATTCAATGAAAAAGCACATACCGAAAAGGGACACGAGCAGATCACTCTTGATCACCCTTGGATTTGAGAGAAAAGAACCTACCCTTGGCTTTAGGAAAACCTTCCTTACTATTTTCAGCAATTTTCTTGAATTCCCTTAACATTAGCTTTTGCCTTAGGTCAATCCCTCATTATGTGGCCACTTTCACCATATCAATAGCAACCATCCCTACCGACCAAACACCTACCCTCATGTTTTTTACCACACCTAGGGAAAGTTGATCGGGAATACTCATTATTTCTTTGAGGTTTAGGGTTAGACACCCTTTTATACTCATATTTAGAAGAACCATAATATATTGTTTAGAAAACTTTTGTCTATTCTTAGAACAACCATGTCCACCGAAACCCTTCTTGTCCATCCTAATTCTCTTTTTATCCTTTATAATCTTGGCCTCTTTTATTTGTTGAGTAAACACCATGAGTCGGGAGATATCCATATCATCAACAAGCATGGCTATACGACATTCTTCTTCTACTAGTTCAGATACCCCCGTCATCAACCAATTCATCAAGTCTTTAGGATTTGCCACCAAGCTTAGAGCATACTTAGACAAAAAAGTGAACTTCAAAGCATACTCCTTGACACTCTATTAACTTCTCTAACTTAGCGTCCCTCTATTACCTAGGAAAGAACCTATCAAGGAGAGCCAACTTAAAAGTCTCCCACTTTATAGTGCCCGGTCTAAGAGGTCTACAATCTTTCCATTGCTCATACCAAAGTTGGGAAAAATCTCTCAATTGATACAGATCCAACTCTGCGTTTTCAATGGAAGACACTCCCATGATTGTATGCACCTTATACACCTCATCAATAAACCATTCAGATATTCCTCAAATTTAGATCCTCAGAACTCTAGTGGATTCATTCTCAAGAACTCCCATACTCTAGTAGCACTCATTCCTCCTATAGGATTAGACGGAGACACCTCTCCTCTCTTAGCTTGGGCCATTAAGGCTTGAGCCAACAAAGTCATAGAAGCTCTAAATTCCTCCAACATAGCATTCCCTATTGGAGGGTCATTAGGAACTTGAGAAGTAACTTGCTCTTGCACTTTGGGAGGCAAATGCCCTTACACTTGGGGTGGAATCACTTTCTACCCATTCATATCTCCTTCCCTTCTTGAATTAGCCTTAGTTTTATCCATAAGCTAATAAATTATAGGCAAACATTAGAAGAAGGTCTTACTCAAGCCAAACTCTATGGAATGACTTGAAGAATGAAGAAGTGATACTTTTCTAAGCATCTCGTAGCCTCCTACACATAGATGTGTCGCGACTCACACCGATGAATAAGACTCTACTAGACGTTATTTTGAGATATCCTAACACCATTTCATAACCTCATGCTCCGAAACGAAGTTTGTTATGACCCAAAGTACACCCTAGAAGTTAGGCCATCCTTCAAGTCATAACACGACATACTTGACCTCTCGGTGATCTTGTACTAGCCCTTGAACATCACTCATGTCATATAAATGAAAAGTGCACGAAATTAAAAAATTCAAAATGTAATGTGGAAGACATCATTTCATAAAATGTCTAACATATGTCTCAAAAAACATCTATGACATCATAAGTACAATAATCTTAGATCACAACCCATAAAATTCTAAACATGAAAGAATATAAAAGACAAACGTAGTAGTGACGTCATCCGATAATATGACAACTCACCAATCTTCTTTCCTTGAAAGACTTGGAAACTCTACCCTTGAAAGAAACTCAATATCCTCAAGACCTTACATGGACAACATGTAGGAAATATGCGTTATTATGATATGTACTAAGTATGAAAACTATCATCCAATAATAAGATATCTGAAAGGGTTAGTCAATATTAGACATAATCATAAGAGGTAAAGACATAAGCATAACAAGAATAACATAAGCATAATATTAAACCATAAAGCATATAATAGTCCATTCTTAACTCTATGTCTTTCTTACTTAAATGAACTACCTCACAAGCCACCTTCAAGTATACTAGTTCAAGGCTAAGGTAGAATCTCATATTACTACCAAAGCTAAGTACATCACTTTGGTCATTCTTGATCACAGTCCACTTTCATAATTGAGACCTAAATTCATCTTAGCTTTTGATCAATATTCCCCTAGATCACCCAAAGCTGTCTTGTGCAAGTTTCATGTTGGAACACCCCTACGATCAGTACACACAATCATATCTCGAAGTCCTCCTAATCTTGGTTCATTCTCTTAAGGATCATCTAATAACCTACTCTTCATAGTTAGAATGACCATAATGTTAAGTGTCAATCATGTCCATGAAGGCTCTATCAAACACTATCCAACGCTAAAATACATCGGTTTTGTTATTTCATAGGTAGCTTCAAGTCATACTTAAGCCATGTATTGATAGCACCCCATACTACCATCTATACTAAGAAGTCCTCTAGACTAACCTACTCCAAGCTAACTTGTCCAGCATTCATGTCTATTAAGCTCAGCTTACTATCATAGCCTACATCCAACCATGGAAAGAATCTCAACATACTAACCATTCTAACTAAAGCAAAGATACAACCATCCTAACCACCATGCAACCAATCATGTAGATGCAACCTACTCATAGGGGAGCATGAATCATCAACCCTAAGCTACCATGAGAAATATATCTCAAGCTATTCCATAAGATACACCTTACTTACAAATCAAGCTACCATTAGGAGAGTATAGGCCTTTTTTTTCCTAAAGCTAAAGTACCATTAAAATAGTTTATTGTGTTCTCACATACAAGTCTGACAAACAGGGATCAGGTAATCCTCCACTAGTCGCTTCTGAACACCATAAGCTAATCATGGGAGAGCTTGCTTCCTCCATCCCAAGCTAACATGAGAACCACCATTCCAAGGATACCTTAATCAAGCATCCTTGCAATACATGAACCAAGGATACCCATTAGTCATCCTAAACCCAATGATTCCATTGAGATTCACATCTCAAGCTAACATGTCCTTGGTGTTATCCCCTCACTACCAAGCCTACTATACGACAAAAAGTGACCAAATTCAATTCTATCTCTTGCAAGCTTATATTAGTGTAGCAGGCCTGTAACTCACATTTTTATGCTTCTGGAGTCACTTCCTAAGGTTCATATATTGTGAAGAACTTGTTCTCGTTGTCCTCTGCTTCTCCTACTTGATGTTCACTATATGTGTCAGAAGTGGAAAGAGAAATCACCACAATCATCCTTATCAAATCATGACTTTACCGGCAAAACCTTCTAACAAGAATTTCCATAGACCTACGGACTACTAACTACATTTGTCCCGTTCCATGAATTCTACGCAATTACCTATTATCCTAACTCAATTAATCAGTATAATGCAATATTAGTCCATACCTCGCTTGATCCTATAGGGTTCAATTCCAACTTACCATCCTCGGCTTCAAGATCATTTTTTGTAAATCTATATATCTAGTCCAATTTTCTCTAAGAATTCCAACATGTTCACAAAATAGTAATAGAATACAATTGAATTAAGAAGCCCACATAAACTTTCCATCTAGGCCCTCTAATTGGCCTAAGATCACCATATCACCTTCAAATTTAATTACTATAATTCACCCATAAAACATATGAACACAACCATATAATAATCATATAATATTATTGAATGTTACCCACAGAATTGGGAATCAACATGCAAGCCTTCTACCCACAATGTATTCCACAACCCTCCTCGAAATCGTGGGTTTTTAATTCACAATGAATGGAACTTGGGGGATTCCATCAGATGAAAGAATCTGTGAATGAATAAGCTTCACATACCTTGATTATAGACTTAAACCCATCTTGATTCCTTGATTAATTCATCCTAAAAGCTGCTGCAACTTCTCTTCTTCTTATGTGGTAGTTTTTGGAGAACTTTGGGATAGAAAAGTTTTGATTTGTTATTTGTTATTGGGTATTGGGGGTTTGTCTTGGGAATGGGTTTAAATAAGTCCTAAAAATGTTTGTAACTGTAACGACCTGTTAGTCGTTTTGAGCAGTAGAGTTTATTTCTGGTAATAACTTGTCCTGGGTCACTGATCCCTCGACGTACCGTCATGGGCGCTACGGACGGTCCGAGGGTGTCTCGTTTCCAAAACACTTGGATCCGGAAATTTGAGTACTGAGACGACTCCTGATACTCCACGATGGAAGAATGGGCCGGACGGACCATCGTTGGCAACGACGACCGTCACAATCCTTTTCCCACAGAGTTTGAGTTTCCTGAACTCTGTGCGACTCATCATGACGGACCGTCACAGGCGTGATGGACCGTCACAGGACTGCTAACCCTGACTGGTCGATGCCTGTTAAAAGTTTTAAGGGTTGTTTTGGACTATCATGCTCATAATTTAAGTTAGTGGAGTAAGTTAATAAGTCAATTTCGTGGGGTTAAAGGAGATTTAACCTTGAAATAAAAATGGGTTATTTTTATAATCTTTTATACTACATAATCTGACAATTTGGGCAAAGAAAACAGGGGTTTTGAATCCAGGAACGATAGAAGAACAGACTAGAATACGGGGAGAACGAACGAGAGAGGCGGCGAAACGAAGAAGAAAGCCACGCATTGGGAGAGTAGATTGCGTTATCCAAGATTCTTCAGTAGAGTAGGCGTTTATGGTATATCTATTGTCACAATAGTAAACTCTTAATCAGTGAAATGATAATGTATTGTGGGTAGTATTGTAACTCCTCTATATGCTTAATTTGTATGCTTGGCATGGATGTGGATTATGTATGGTTTGGGAAGATGAGGTGTGAATCTTAAAAACCTAAACCCGCTTTGTTAATGATGATGCCTGTATAAAGAAGGCTTGATTAAACTAAAAGAATTAGGTTAGTGATCGGTGTCGTTCCGACACCAGGATAGTAGTAATTGGAAAAAAAATCGGGTGTCACGTTCCGACACAATCTATTAAGTAATGGGACGGGTGTCACTTCCGACACCAGGATAGTAGTAGAGAATCGGGTGTCAGTTCCGCCACTCAGGATAGTAGTGAGGATCGGGTGTCACGTCCGACACCAAGATAGTAAAAAAGTATGATCTTGAATCATGTTAATATACTCAAGAGTTAAAGAACCTATTTCCCAAATGAGTATGGTGTGGAGGCAATTGAGTCCTCATAGTTGTGCTTGTTTTGGTGGCCCAAATTGTTTATGGTTAACTTGTTGTTATAATATCTGGTTTGAGTATGGTATCAATTTTAGTTATTATCTGATAGATATGCCTTCTATTTTAGTTGGCCGATGATACTACTCGTACTCGTGTTTTGTTACTGAACCCCGCTACGTTGATATGTTCTTTCTTGTTATTTTTGGAGGCAGCAGCGTACCATCGACTTGACTCAACCGCAACTCTGCCAGACTTCAGCATAATCAGATTTCAGGGTTGACTATTGTTCCTTACTCGGGACTGGATTCCTTTCCTTCGCGTCTTGATGGTCTTTAAGTTTCGGACATGGACCAGCTCTTTGTATATATTTTTAGTTTCTTTAGATACTCTTAGTTTAGTAATTTGGGGGGAGGATAGATGTCTCTTGTGAGATTTTTTTGACTTCCCAGGTTTTGGGGATAGTCAATTATAAACTTTAGAAGTGATTAATTGGATTTCGTTAATGAGTTTTTTAAGTCTTCCCGCATTATTTGTTCTGTTTTATGGTTTTAATGTTGGGATAGATTGGTTGTTTCGCATCACATAGGAGAGTAAATGTGGGTGCCCTCGCGGCTTCGTTTTGGGTCCGTGACAAACTTGTATCTGAGCATTAGGTTTTGTTGAGTTCTCATCACACAAAAACGGAGTCTAGTAGAGTCTTGAGGACGGTAGGGTGACGCTTTCTTTTCTTGAGAGGTATAGGACTTTAGGAAAAATTCCATTCCTTTCTTCTTTCGTGCAATACTTGGGATCCAACTGGTATCTAGCTAGAGACAAATTAGTACTAACCATCTTCACTCTATTCGCAGATGGGTGAACTAACGAGCACACTGCGCCAACACCGAGCACCGGCAAGACAGATTGCTTCTAGCCCAGCCACTAGGGCGTAACTCAAAGAGGATCATGGCAAGAGGCCGTGGTAGAGGTCGTGGGAGGACGTTCCCCTTATAGTAAGAGGACAGCGAGCTCTGCTCCGATCTGTACTAGGGTAGTGACTCCTCCACCTGACGGAGTTTGAGTAGTAAGAGAGGGGTGAGGAAGGGGAGAATGACAAGTGCGACATGAGGATTACCCCCCACCCTACCCCAGAAGATCGATTAATTCCAGTTCTTGCTTATCTCTAGCGGGTATCTGTCAGGTCCATACACCTTCCAGTGTTTTGTTGCACCAGCACCGTCAGGTTCCCGAGGAGTACAGGGTCAGTTCCGCTTCCTGTGGATTCCCCGCATGTGACTGCCGTTCATTGGAAATAGGTTCAATTGTTCCTCCTGTATCTGAACTTATTAAGCCTATAATGACAAGCGATCATCACGGGAACTATTTTCAGTAAGTTTCTTGAAATTGAAACCTTCCGTCTTCAAGGTGTGCTGTGATATCGTCTTAAGGATGCCTTGTTTTTCTTGGCGTCCGATTGTCATGACTAACTACATCAAGATGGGCTATGTAGACACGATTTGGCGTCGAATTTGATGGACCTATTTCTAATTTCAGTGGAACGTCAAAATGTGGTGGCGATTTTGTTAATTTTTGAGGTGTCATCGCAGCACAAGCCCCACCTATGACTTGGTGCATCGATCTCTAGCTTGTTTAATTGGAGAAGAAATATACCGCCCCGTACCTTTGAGGGTAGGAGTGAGAGATGAGTTCCTGAGGCCTAGTTAGCAAGGCAGGATTGTCGTTTACTCCTGCGATGAGGCTAAGTTTCGTCGCATTAATCTAGGTATGCCACCCATTTTGGCTTCAGTCCACAAGAGGCGGATCGCCTTTGTGGAAGGGAATTGAGGTCAGATTTGCAGAGTTCCAGCCTTACTGTATCTAACTACTTGTATCTACTCTTAACTGGCTCAGCAAGAAGTCCTTTTCATGTAAGTGTAGACGTTTGTGATTAGAGGTGAGGACGTGAGAGCCAGATGACTTCACCATGGCAGTATAAGAGAGTGTTAATGGGATGTGTGGGAATTGGACATTTAAGAGATATTATCCAAAACCGAGTCACAACCCCCCAATAGTCAAGGTATAGGTGGGTCATAGGAAGAGGCTGCCATTCTGGAGGACGGGTTGTGTCAAGGTAAATGGGTGGTCACGCAAACCACCGGGGTGGGCTGGGCAGCCGGAGCGACTGCAACACAAATGGTAAGTGGCACTGCAACAAGGTGATAGGCCCATGGTGTTACGCTTCCCCTGGGCGGGGTGATCGGAAGCGGAGACATCTGATTGCTGTTATCACAGTATCTTTTGGTTGGTGATTGCATGGCTCTATATCTTTGATCCTGGCTCCACTTTTCAATGTATCTTCCTCAATTTGCTACTAGCCTTAATTTACCTTGTGAATTGCTTTGGACGATTCTGTTCTTGTTTTTCTACTTCTACTCTCCCGTGGTGGTCCTGTGATAGTTTGAAAGGGTATATAGGTCCTTGTCTGGTGATTTGTGGGGGAGCAATCTCATTTAGACTTGTCGTTATCTTAGACATGGTGGATTTTCGATGTATTCTGGTATGACGTTTTGGCGTTTCCCTCCGAATTTTTGGCATCTTATATGTAATGCTAAAACTGTAATGTTTGGCCAAGCCTGGGACAGAATCCGTTAGTTGGGAGGGTGACTACACTTCCACGCCAGTTCGTAATCTCTTCCTTTCTTCGTGCTAATTAGAATGGTTTAGTAACGGTTTTTAGCTTTTCTTGGCACACCTCAGGGACATTCTACTCAAGTACCTCAATTTGAGTCGATTCGATAGTCCGTGAGTTTCTGGATATGTTTTCCCTGGCAGACTGTTCCTGGTATGCCACCAATAGATAATGACTTTTGCATTGACCAGAGCCCGGGTACTCTCGCGCCCATTTCCATAACCCCCTTATAGGATGGCTCCCGGCTGATTAAGAGAGTTAAAGGCCCCACTTCAAGATTTGTTAAGAAAAGCTTCATTGACCGATGGCTTGCCCCTTTGGGTGCTCCGGTCTTATGTGTGAAGCAGAAGGTGGGAGTTTTCGGAATGTGCAAGCTACAGCAAACTGACTAAGTAACTGTTTAAGAACAAGTATCCTCTTCCTCACATTGATGATTTGTTCGACTAGTTTACAAGGTGTTTGTACCTTCTCACAACTCGCTTGAATCTGGTTTCATCACAATTGAAAAACGGGCAGCCGATGTGCCAAAGACGGTTTTCGAACCAGGTATTGGCATTATTACTTCTGTATTAATGTCTTTTGGACTACCGAATGCCCCCTCTGCTTCAAGAGTCTGATGAACGGGATTTTTAGCCATACATGGATCTCCTTTTGCATTGTGTTTATTGATGATATACGGGTATACTCAAAGAGCAAGAAAGAACCATGAGGAGCACTTTGAGAATGGTATGTGGAAATGTTGAGGGAGAAAAGCTTTATGCCAAATTCGTCTAAGTGTGAAGTTTTTGGCTAGTGTAAGTGTCCCTTCTAGGGCATGTGTTTTTCTAAGGAATAGGAGTGATGGTGGATCCTTCCAAGGAATTGAAGCAGGAAAGAAATGGGTTTTAGCCTGACTAATGTTACAGAGGTAAGGAGCTCGTTGGTTTTAGCTAGCTACTACCGTTGATTTGTGCAGGGATTTTTCTTCCTTTGCTTCCTCCGACTGACAAATTGAACTAAGCAGAGCGTTTCCATTTGTATGGTTCGGCACGAATGGTGGAGAAAGTTTTCAGAAACTCAAGACGCTTGTTGACTACTTTACTGCACCAATTCTTACCCTGCCAGTGGAAGGTAAGGAATTTCATTGTTTATTGTGATGCATCCTATTCGTTGGGGGGGGGGGGGGGGGGCATTCTTAATGGCAAAGAGAAGAATGTAATTGCTTATGCCCCTCGAGGATTTAAAGGTGCATGAACATAATTATCCGACCCACGATTTGAGAAGGGGAGAGGATATTGGTTGTGTGGTATGAAGAGTAACTACAAGAGATGCTGCAGAAAAATAAAAAAAAAAAAAAAAAAAAAAAAAAAAAAAAAAAAAAAAAAAAAAAAAAAAAACAAAAACCCCCCCCCCCCCACCCCCCCCCCCCTCGTGTTTGCCTTCCCGCCTGGGCCATTCTCGTATCTGGGGTTACCTGTGACAGGCTGAAACGGATCCTCGTAGTTTCCACTCTGTCTTTCCGCAGAAGATGTTTGAATCTGAGAACAGAGGCGATGGATGGAATCTACTGAAGGACTATGAAGCAACGAGCTTGGTATCATCCGGGAAAAGCGAATGTTTGTAGCCAGTGCTTTAAAGTAGAAAAGTCAAGGGAGCATGGAAGGTCTAGCCCATTTGCAGGTTTTCTAGACGCCCATTGGCTAGAGAGGTTCAAGAATTTCGCTAATGAACTTTTGAGGCTAAGTAAATAAGAAGGAGGATTTTTGGCTTGTGTGGAAGGGAAGAATCTTCCTTCTTGAAATAAGATTAATGACAAAGCAGTTTTATCGAGGACAAACTATCCTGATCCGAATCCGAGATAAGGTGTTTTGCTAGGAGATGGCTAAAGAAGCAAAATCCGATGAGGAAGGTGTTTTGAGAATTAAGGGAGGGTAATGTGGTACCCCAGGTCGAGGATTTGGATTCGCACTATTCCTTACGAGGCTCATAGTTCAAGGTATTCCTATACATCCTGGTGCACCAAGAGTTTCCGTGTGGCATCTAAAGCACACACATTTTTTTGGTGGGAGTAGGATGAGCGTGACAATTTGTTGACATTTGGTTCTCAATGCGCTCGAATATTGTCAGCATATGGTAAGTAAATGAACCCCAGAGTGCTCCTCCCTGGAGCGTGACACTTCCTCACAGAATGTAATGCCCATTCCCTGACAATTGGACTGTGGCTGAGAGAAGTGTGTGATGGACTGTTTTCGTGGTTGGTCCTTTCCAAAGACCACGTGGGGGTAAGTATGACTCCGATTTGGTGTAAGTGTTGACAGATTAACCTAAGTCTGCTCATTTCAATTCCGGTCAAGGTGACTTATAATGCAAGAATAGCCCAAAACTTTACATCTCAGAAATTGTTCGATTTGCTTGGGTTCCCACTTTCACTTATATCCAGATAAGAGTTAGCAGTTTACTTCTAAGTTTTGGATAAACATTGCATCCGAATTAGTACGACGTCTATCTTAGTACTGGCATTTCACCCCACGACCGACTGGTCAGATAGCGAATCTTACGTTCCAGGTTTTTGGAAGATATGCTTCGTGCATGGTGTGGATAGAATTTGTGTCGTGGTCATTGGATAACTTCGTACCCTTAGCAGAGGTTTTCTCATACAAAAAAGTTATCACTCAAGTTTATTTATATACCAGCCCCATTTGAGGCAGGTAGTGGAAAAAGATGTAGGTCTTCCCATTGTGGTGGTTAATGCATTTGAGTTTAGACCTTGGGGTACTGACCTTCTGTCGTAGTGTAACGTAGATATAGTGAAATGCATTCAAGAAAAAGCTTTTAGCGGCTCAAAGTTGGAAGAAAGAATATGCAGATCGAAGTTAAGACTTGGAGTTTGGAGGGTGAAAAAGCGTCTTAACTGAAGGTGTTTCACCCATGAAGGGGTGATTGCGGTTTGTAAGCGAGGTAAGCTTTAGTCCGAGGTAGATTGGTCCATTTGGTGTGCTAAGCGCGTGGGGGAGTAGCATATGAAAATTAGACTTGCCCCCAGGGCTCTGTCAGGGTGCACCCTCTTCACTGTATCTATGCTGAAAATTTACCATGGGGGATTGAACATACATGATTCGTTGGGATTCTCAGTTCTTCTTGGATGGATTTGGTCCTATGAGGAGAGCCTCTTCTCATTCTTGAGCTTTTGTGAGATATGGCCATGTTAGAACTCTTTTCCTCCTTGAGTCTCACACAGTTTTGACAGCATCAAGGAGATTGCTGTGCATCCTAGCTCATAAGTTTCCTCTTTCATTCGGCTTCTGGGAACAGCACTAAGCTCTTCGCGTCCTCCCCAGTTAGCCACGTCAGTGTTCCCAACCTGTTTGTGGGGAGAAGGTGCAGCTCCGTTGTGTTGATATGGGCAAAGAGAATACCCGAAACCTATTTACAGATTCGGGCTCCTTTTCGCCCCTTGTGTTTCTTCTATGTTCGTTCAGGACGAACGAGGGTTAAAGTGTAGCTATTGTAACGACCTGGTGCGTTTTGAGCATGAGTTTATTTTCTGGTTCATATTAGCACCTTGTCGAGGTCCGCTATCGCAATTGCCTCCTCGCTCCCGTACTATTTCATCGCTTCTCCTCCTCCCTGCTCGCCTTCATTGGTGCGATGGACCTGTCGAGGTGTTTTTCTCCGTTCCAAACACATTGTATCCTTGAATAATTTGAAGTACTTACTGAGAATCGACTCTCCCCCATGATTCACGCTACTCCGACGGAATGGCACGGACCGGGAAGGTTCCCGGTTTTGGCACGACGGACCGTCGACATAATATTTCCCACAAGTTGAGTTTCTGAACTCTGTGACGACTCAACAGAAGACTGACCGTCACAGGCTGCAATAACCCTGACTGGGGTCGGATGCTCTGTTAAAAGTTTTTAAGGGCATTTTGGACTATTCATGCTCAGCATTATAAAGTTATGGATTAATGTTAATAATTCAATTTCGTGGGATTTTAAAGGAGATAACCTTGAAATAAAAAGTGCAATTATTTTTTATCATCTTTTATACTTAATTATATTGACAATTAAGTGGTAAAAAAAAAAAGGTTTTTGAAATAAGGAAAGATAGAAAGAACAGAGAGAATAGGGGATAAAACGAACGAGAGAGGAGAAACGAGAGGAAAGCAAAGCATTGGAGAAGTAAGATTGGCCGTGATCACGATTCTTCGTAGAGGTAGGTGTTATGGGTTAAAAATAGTCGTATTTTTCAAGTTTAAACGTCTTTCCTACGAATGATATGTATTTATCGTTTTTGGTAGTATTGTAAAGTCTTCTATATTTTCTTTAGATCTTGTATTGTCTTGCATGAATGTGATTAATTGTTTAATCGCTTATGGGTTGGCAGATGATGGTTCGTAAGCTTAAACCTAACCCTCTTTGTTAATGCTGATGCCTGGTTTGTATAAAATAAGGGCTTGATGAACTAAAAGAAGAGGTTAGTGGATCGTGTGTCACGTTCCGAACACAGGATTAGTAAATGGATCCGGGTGGGTCCCGTTCCGACAACCGATATTCTATAGTACAGTAATGGATCGGGTGTCACGTGCCGACCCCAGATAGTAAGTTAATGATCGGTGGCACGTTCCGACATTAGGATGTAGTAGAGTGAGGGTTTCACGTTCCGACACCAGGATAGTAAAAAGTGTAACTTTAATCTTTTGAATTCACTAATATACTCAATTTAAGAACCTATTTCCCAAAAATGAGTATGTGTGGGGCATGAGTCCGCATAGTTGTGCTTTGGGTGGTGGCCAATGGTTTTTTTATGGTACTTGTTTTTTGTTATCTGTTGAGTAATGGATTCGATTTTTTATGGTTATTATCTGATATATAGTGCCTTCTATTTTTTAGGTTCTTTGGCCGGCTATCACCTGCTTCCCAGCTACTTCGTCCTTCTGCTCTGGTTGTAACTGACCCTAACTTGTAATGTTCGTTTCTTGTTATTTGTGGAGTGCAGCAAGCGTCCATCGACTTCGAGCTCAACCCGCACCTCTATCGCAGACTTCATCATATCAGATTTTCAGGGTGGAGCTATGTTTCCTAGCTCGACTGGATTCTTTCCCTTCCGTCTTGATTGTCCCTTGAGTTCTGACATGGACCATCTCTTTTCTATTTAGTTTCTGAGATACTCTTAGATTTAGTAATTGAGGATAGATGTTCTTGTGATGATTACTGCCAGGTTTGGGGATAGTCAAATTGATAAACTTTAGAAAGTTATTTAATTGATTTCTTAATGAGTTTTAAGTCTTCCGCATTATTTTCTGTTTATTATGGTTGATATTTTGGGATTAGATTGGTTGGTTCGCTCACATAGGAGAGTAAATGTGGGTGCCACTCGCGGCTCGTTTCTGGTCGTGACAGTAACCATATCCCAAATTAACCAATTACCCTCACATCAATTTCTCCTTTTTAGAGAAGTCAATCTTAACTTAAAATTTTGAAACTTTTGTTGGGAAAAATGTTCGCAACACGGAGCTTCTCCCGCATGATTTTTGAAAATAAACTCTGGGACAGCGGATTCCACCTTCTAAATGAGATACAGACCCATAATTTGACCCTCCATGACCCAGGTCCACTACGCAGACATGATTCCACCAAGAACAAAAGTTGCTTCCTTGGGCAGTTTGCTAGCCCAAGGTCGGGGTCCTCCTCAAAGACCCCTATGGCTGTCCATGGGGGGTTGTGCTCGTACGTTTCTATCCTAAATATGTCCTTCCAGATTTTAGGAACCTTCAATATCAGTTTAAGCTCCAAACAACCTAAAAACACATGAAACATACTAAGGCGCGCTAGCACGTCTCAAGGGTAACTTTCAAATGTCATCGGACGTTCTTGGACGTTTCACCTCCAAACTCTCTAAAACATTACACACTGCTTCTAAACACTATTATTAGTCATATTATGACCTTATAATATCATGGCACATGAGTTACGATCTAGTTCGTCCTAATTCATTTTAGGTCCTTACACTAGTAAAGCAAGCTCAAATTTAGATATTCTTGAATGAACTTTTCTCATAAACCGTATGTACATAAATTGAAAATTCATCATGATTTTTTTCAATAGAACAAAAGAATTTAAAAAGGTATATTGATGGTAAAAATATTTACCATTTGATGTTGTTTGGTAGGATATGCAATGAATGGGCTGCATTGAAGCTTAGTGATGAACACAAAACACTAATGGTAATTAATATTTGGAGACTTTAGATTTGATTTTTCAAAGTGGGTTTTGGATTTCTGTTGAAATTATTGAGAACTTAGCAACTTAAAAGATGAATGTGGTGGTTGAGTCAGGATAACATAACTAAGGGAACTTATAAATTTCATTCAAAGATTCCTAAATTTTTCCTTAAATGACACTAAAATTTGACCCTCTTAACTTTTTATTTTAAACTATTGTCCAATTTTCAAATGAATCTACCGTGAAAAAATTGTGATTCGAGGATGAATATCATTTAATGGTGGGAGGTTGACGAAGGACTTGGTGGTAGTCTGGTGGAGCTAAGTTTCTGCCTTCTATGGTAAAGTGAAAAAGAAAAAGAAAATAAGTAAAAATAAAAAATAAACTGAAACGGAAAGAAATACTTAATTTTCATTTTTATTTATAAAAAAAGAAGACCAATAAAAACTGGAAAATAATCTAAAAATTAAAGTTTTGATTATTACTTTTACTTCTCCCCCTCCCAAACAGAGTAAACTGCACTTTCTTTGTTACCTCGATATTATGGAGCAAATAACCTCACTTTAAAATATTTTAAGGGGATAATAGGACCCGTAAAGTATAAGTGAGTAGTTGAGAATTGGAGAATAGTTAGGGAGGCTTTTGGATATTTTGCTCTTATTTAAACTTTTTCTCCTTATTAGTTTTCCTTTTTTGTTCCTTCTTCAAAAATTTATTTCATCTTCATTGAAGCTTCACACTTTAAATGTCACTTTTTACGACAACTCAATCTCCCCTTTTTACTACTGTTTGTTTAACTCTCTTTAGTTTTAAAACTATATTTGAATACTTTATTACATTTTATTTTTGATAAACCCAGTAGATTTCAAGATGATTAGTAGGTATTATTTAGTTTTTTCTTTTCCATATTTAAATTAAAATGTTTCATTTTTTGGAGAATTGTGGTTCTTTAGAAATTATCATTTCTAGTTTTGAAGTTATATGAAAATGAGCTGATTAGAAAGTATAATATAGTTTTTTTTATCCTATTTCAATTAAGTTCTTTAAATTTTTTGGGAATTAATTGATTCTTTTTAAATTAAAATTTTGAATTTTGAATTTATATTAAAATGAGTAGTTGATTATACTTCAAAATTTTAAATTTTTTTATAAAGTAAGTAATGGTTTTATCAATAATTTAATAATGTCTAAATAATAGTACGAATTCTACAAAGAATTTAACCACAGAAGAAGAAGAAAAAGACAAGAGAAAAAAATGGGAGTGAGATTTTATTTGACATGGGTGTTGGGAGGCGAAGAAACAAAAAAGAAAATGGAGGGATGAATTACTTGAAAGTGAGAGGTGGAAAATTAAATGAAGTTTAAGATAAACCAAATTAAAATAGAAAAATTGAGAGAGAGAGAGAGAGAGAGAGAGAGAGAAAGGAAAACTTAAAATGAATAAATAAATGAATTAAATCAACACATGTCATGTTATGAATGGTGTGTGAACACTTTTGCTTCTTAAAATTTGGGATTGATCAAAATATGTTATAATAATATATGTTCAAAATTGTTTAGTGGGGTAATAGGACAATTTCAAAGTTAAGGTGTCTTTTTGAAAATTGGGGACAACTTTAATGGTGACTTTATTTCTTTTCTCGTGGTTTTTACTACACATGTATCTTTTATTTTCTACACTAAGTGTAGGTTCGGGTCATCGAGGTGATTCTAGACCTTTCTTAAAGAAACTTGGATTGCTATTCCCAAGTTGGTGAGTCCTCAAGTTCGAGCATCGAGAAGCTTGATTCTAATTATAGTATCATATTCTTTATTGAAATACTATATTGTAATTCGTATTATAAGACTTTTTGTTGATGTAACGGAAAATTCTTAATTCTCTTACTCTTATGTTTAGATGGCAATGTGAGACAAGCATAGATTCTATTCTTGATATATGTGAGGTGAACTTGAACTTCAAATGAAACGTTTTAAATTTTTCGCTTCTATTATATCTATGATGAACTGATGAACGCTAAGGGCTTGTCAAGGCCTTTTAAAGGATGAAGGCGCCGGTTATTACTAGGGGGTGCTCTCTGGCATTGACATTTTTGAGTTTTAGGGACAAAGAGGCTACCCACATGATTACTTGAAAGTTTTTTACCATTCTTGAGGCTAAATATAAGATGTTAACACCCCGAATTCGTTTTTTGATCCTTAAAACCTATTTTTCTTTTTTTACAATCGATGGGGGGAGGGTTTTCATCTGAGAATTATATTGGGAAAATTCCTTATTTGGGTATTAGAATCTTGAGTTTGATCTAGGGTTATTGGATTTGTTATAATTCGAATAATCAAACCTTTGATTGTTGATCCTTGTGTATATTAGTTGTAGCGGGAAGAATAAAGATTCAAGTGCCTTAGGAAATTCAAGTTTTTATTCGAGAAAGGTGATGGTTGTAATTTAATGTTGGTGTGATATAAGTTTGTTATTGCTTCATTATAATTCATGTATGTATGCAAATGTTTCATTATTGATCACACACAATGTAAATGAGTATGAGTGAATAATTCTAAGTTGTGAATTACCTATTGTTGTATGATCTATATGATGTACTTGTGTTTGTCATTGTGGTGTGTTGATGGGATCGGATTTCCACATTATAGAAACCTAACTTGGATCGGATTGCCACTTTCGAACATAAATATAGGATCGGGTTGCCATGTTCCGACACAACTATGGAATCAGATTGACACGTTCTTGCAAACTAACTGGGCTAGGGTACCAAACTGGCGCACTAACAATTTGAGTTTGGGTTCCATGAGAGGACCATTCGATTGGGTTCCGTGAGAGGAACATCTACATGTGTTAATTGTATTTATTTTTTCTGAACTATGACTTCTGACTTCTCAAAGAGTTCCACATAGTGTGAGTGGAGGAGTTGGACTCCATTCCTACATTGCACAAGTAGACTTTTAGAGTTGTTGTGGTGTTGTTCTCTTGTGCTATGAAGATTTTTTTTGTGTTTTTCAATGTTGTTGATATTCAGTATGTTACATGATTATATATTGATGTTTTGACTTATATATGTTTCACTTAGTGGGATAGCCACATGATCGTGCCTGTACATTGTGGTTGTTTACTGATACCGCACTTTCTCTTATTTTTATTGAGTACATGGCTTCTTCCGGTGGCTATTGACAGACATCGTTTAGAATATCATCGTTCATTTTCAATTCAAGGGTGAACTAGTTCTTCCGAGCTTCCTTGAATTCTCTTTTGTTTAAGTCCACTCTTTTCGGACTCAGACTATTGTTAAGGTGTTGTTTAGTTTTGGAGTTGTACCCCTCGTTCTTAGACTTGTCATTAGGGGAGTTTTGGTACAATAACTTTCATGTTCTAGGGCTTGTATTTCCGCATTCGTGTTGGTTCATTTGTTTAGTTCCTTAATAAATAATTAAGTTATTTAAAACTACTTTTATATCTTAAAATGCCTAGTTTTTTTTATGTTAAGTTTTCTTTATTGGGTTGTAGTAATGATTCTCCCTCCGGAGGGTTAGTGTAGGTGCGAATCACGACGTTTTGGATCGTGACAAGTTCTATTTCGGAATTCTAAAGTATGGCAAATCTTAAACTATAGTTTATTCATTTCCGACTAATATATACTCATATAATAGAGTATTAATACTTTGAAAATTATAAAAAAAAAGTTTCAATTGTATCATACTAACACATTGCACATGTAGAAATATATTTATACAAAATAAAGTAAAAGCAAATCCTTCTGCTAATCAATTATATATTAATTTTAAAATAGAAAAGTCAAATATAACTTCTAAGCATTTAGTTTATATAAATACTAGGTTACATATTTGTTAATATTATTATAGTACTAGAATTTAGGCACGTGCGTTGAGCGTGTACTCCATAACTATGAATATGAACTATTAAAAAATAACATATTTTCATTCAAAATTGTATTTGAGTTACAATAAAAATATGAAAAGTAAAAAAAAATACTCCCTTTGGTTACTTTTAGTTGTCACGTTAATTTTTTAGAAATTCAACTTGAGTAATTTTCTATAGCAAAATAAAATACATTAGTTAGATATTTTAAGCAATAAATTTAGATAGTAAGAAAATATATGAAAATTACTACGCATTAACCTTTTTTTTTGCATATCAATATTATGAAAAATATACATCGTATTGTATTAGTAAAAGTAATTATTGTTTGATTCTAAAAATAAAATGATGACAGTTAATAGTAAATAGGTAGTAAATGTTTATATTGTATAGTGTAATCATAAGAACTTTTTTTTGGTATTTATTCCGCCACTTATTATAATTTCGATATTAAAATTTAATATATGTTTTGAAAGAAAAATAAAGTAGCAAAAACAAGCATATCGGCACACTACTTTATGATTAACTTCGTTTAAGTTGTCTCTCTTTATCTCGGAGAATAAATAAAAAATCTATATATCTATATAAATCTGATTCTAAAATTGGTGATGTGGCATGCCTCTAAGAGCTAGAAAAGTATATAATTTTTTTTTTACTATTTTTTAAATTTTAAAATTTAAAAATATTACTTAAATATTGAAGATAATCACAATTAAAGTCATAAAATAATAAATACTTACCTCCGTTAGGTATCTTTTTCATATTCTTGGTGTTTACAACTAATTATTTGACTAACTATAAATCTACCAAAGGCAATGTCTTGCACTACACAAACTTCTGTCCTTTTGTCTTCAGAATTTTTGTAATGACCTGTTTAAGGAGTCGTTTTGAGCAGGGCAGATTGTATTTCTGGAAAACTGGCTGAGTCAGACTGATCCCACGACGGACCTTCGAGGGTGTCTCTTTCAAAACACTTAAAATTTAGAAATTTGGGTACTGAGATCGAACTCTGAACGTCACACGGGGGTGGCAAGACAGACCGCTCATGTCAACGACGGGCCAGTCACAGACTCTTTAATGAATTGGAGTCTCTGAACCGTTGTTCGGAAGCACAGTGACGTCCCGTCGCGGGCACACGGGCCGTCACAGGCTGCGTACCCTGACTTGATTCGGATTCTGTGAATATTTTAAGGGGCGTTTTTGACCTATTTCCTGCTTATATTAAAAGTTAGGGTTTAATGTTAATAATTCAATTACTTGGGGGATAAAGGAGCCAAACTTGGAATAAATAGTGGGTTACTTTTAAACCATCTTGTTTATACTTAATTATATGCTAAATTAGGGTCAAATAAAAAGGGGTTTGAATAAGAAAAATAGAAAGAAACAGAGAGGTGATAATAACGATCCGATCAAGAGAGGGAAGAACGCAGCTTGGGAGATAGTTGTTTATCGGCGCTTCTTCGTGGAGGGTAGGTTATGGTTAGCTATTTCATAGTAAACTCTTAATAGCGAATAATATTTATTGGGTAGTATTGTAACCCTTCTAGATCTTAATTGTGTGTATGCAATGTAATTTGTTTATATAAATTGTGGATGAATCTAGCATGATGAGGCGGTTGATCTTAAATCCTAAATTACTTTGTTATGATGAGCCTTATATAAAAGAAGGCTTGATGAACTAAAGTAATGAGATTAAGAGGATCGGGTGTCACGTTCCGACACCATGATGTAATAGATTATCGGTTCCATCTTCCGGCACCCAGGATAAGTATAATGGATCGGGTGTCACTTCCGGCACCTGAGGATAGTATATGGATTCGGTTCAACATTCCCAGCACCAGGATAGTAATATGATCAGGTGTCACGTTCCGGCACCAGGATATATAAGGACGGGTGTCACGTTCCTCACCTAGGATAGTAAGTATTGGATTGGAGTGCACGTACCGCACTAGAGGGATAAAGATGATGAATCTTTAAATTGTTAATTACTCAAATTAATGAACCTATGTTCCAGATGATATGGTATTGGGGCTTGAGTCCTCCTGGTATACGTGGCGTACTTTATTATGATTGCAAGGACTTGTTGTTGCTACATGTTTAGTTTTGTAGTTGATTTTATGATATTACAACTGGTATATACTGTTTTCTATTTTGAGTTGGCCGATGATACCCTACTCAGTACTCGTGTTTTTTTACTGACCCCCTACTTGTAATTGTTTTTCTTTGAATATTTGTGGGAGTGCCAGGGGAAGCGTTATTGGTGGGGGTGTTTGGGGAACGTACCCTCTTCTTCAACTCAACTGCACTCTAGCCAGTCTTCATACGCGGATCTCAGGGTGAGCTATGCTTCTAGTTTGTACTGGATCATCTATCATCTCTTCATGTCTTGTGCCTTAAGTTTCCGCATGGACTGCTTTTTATTTATTTAGCTTCTTAAGATACTCTTAGATTAGAAAATTTGAGGAAGATTTCTTGTGATGAATAACTTCCAGATTTTGGGGAATAATATTGATAAATTTGAAGTTATTTAATGTGATTGATTTCGTTACTGAGTTGCATTATTTATGTTATTATGGTAGAATTGGGGTTGATTGGTTGGTCGCTCACATGTAGGATAAGTGTGGGTGCCACTCGCGACCCATTTTTGGGTCGTGAGTGACAATTTTCTTTTCTTTCTTCTGTTTCTCCAATTTTTTTTATTTTATTTTAATTTATTGAACTTCTTTTCATGCATAGCCTTTTCCAAGAAGCTTTTTTTTCTTTTTGATTCCTTTTTTTAATTGATTTTTTATGTAGCATTATTAGTGTTTGTCTCTACAATTTTTCCATTTTTTTATGTATTTTGTGATTTTTATTTGTTAGAATATGGAAGAGAGCAACATATATAGACCTTATTTGTGAACGAACTCATCAGACAAGCTTGAAAATATCGAATCATATTGATATAACAAAACTTTAATCTTCATATATTTTTTGTTGCAGGTGTATATAGTTGTATTAGATTCAAATGTAATCAAGTTTCTATTTTCTAGGGATACATGTCTGTTTAAAGTTATAAAATATAATATTTAATTTTAACATCAAATTATTATTATTATTATATTTATTATTATTATTATTATTATTATTATTATTATTATTATTTTATTCACAAATATCTATATACTTATATAGGAGCCTTTTCAAAAAAATATAGTTTATGAACATTATAGTGTTTTTTTGTAAACTATAAATATAGATTAACTTTTAAATTAGTTACAAATGTAAAATGCAGTTCACACAGCCAGCCATTTGTGTAACTACTCTTTATGTCCGTTTTAGAAATTCCCAACTATTTTTTTTAATTAGACGTTTTAGTAGATTTTATAATAATTTATATGACTTTGTAACAATAAGTGACATGTATTTTAGATTTAATAAAAGATTATTTTATTGCTAAAAAAATAATTAAAAAAAATAGAAAAGAAATTAATTAAATAAATGAATAAAATAAAATAAAATAAAATAAAAGGGGGCAAAGTTCCCTAAACTGTTAAAAGCCGCACGGCTTATAAGAAAGAGAAAGAAAAGAACGATTTGAAAAAGAAAAAAAAACGCAGAGAAGAAAAGAAAAGAAAGGGAGAAAAGAAAAGGGAAAAAGAGGAGAAAAATCAATATCTTCATCTCAAAGCGTCAAGGTAATTATTTTCATCTTTTCTATTAAGTTTTTATGTAATTAGAAGAAGATTTTTAGATTAAAACGTGTATAATTTACACTAATATGTGAAACTAATTTTTAATTTTGTGTACTGTATGCATATGTTATTTGGCATAAATGTATAATTTTAGTCATTAGTAATTATGGACCAATTGTGACGATCATGAAACAATAAAACAATTAATGGGCCGAAGTTATTAATTTATTTAACACTGTATAATATTTTGATGCCATATTTATCAAAAATCAAATACTAGGGTTGTCACAATAAATACAGAATTATTTTAATCAAAAAAATAAAGAAAAAAGAGAGAAGGGACGAAAAAACTTACCTGACCAGACGACAAAGGCCAAGGAGAAACAAAAAGAGAAGGAGCAATACCATATATGAGGTAAAAATTAGTAACTAGGAACAAGTCTTTTTAATGGGTATATTGATTGAGTGCTATTAATATTTAATAATAATTGAGAGAATGAAAAGGGCAAAATTACAGTTTTTGCAAATTGTTATTGTATTGCTTCACGTAATCAATTTTTCTATATATAAGATTAAAATGTGGTGGCCAATGGATTGGTTGAAAGAAATAGCAAGAAATAGCTAATGATTGTTTGATAAGAGAATGCTAAAATTTATATAGATCATATTATTTATAATATATTATTCAATAACAATTAAGGTTACTTAAAAGTGGAAATAGAAATGAGGTTTAGGGTTATATGGACATGTTGCGCAGTGGCTTATAATCCTAAGATTATTAGTTATTTTCCCAATTATCAATAAATTTTGATAATATTAATGTAGGTAATTGATATTAAGGGCTGTTGTATTATATGATAGTATTTAAATTTATAATAGTTGGTGGTAATTAGAATTTAACCCTAGACTTGAAAATTTGGAGGACTATGAGGTGTAAATGGGCATGTAATTGGTATTAAGGTTAGAAGTTTGATTATAAAATTTGGAAGAATGAAGCTTTTTGTTCTAAAACTAGGAACATTTTAATTAGATGAGTGTTTTTTTTTGTTTTTAATTTAAAAATCTTAGTATGATTCCTTATTTGAATTAGATTGCTTTGAGTTGTGAAAGTTCACGAAAAGGGAAGATCGATTCCAAGTTCCCGGAGTTATTGTTCTACTATTTGAGGCAAGTGGATTTCTAAACTTTGTTAAGTGTATGGAATGCGTTTTGTGTATTTTCCTTGGCTATTACTGTTTGGGAGTAATGGGATTGGTGGAGTTTTTCGGTTTTTGAACTTGTTCCCAAATTGGATAATTCTAATGATAAAAACAAAGGGTAATAAAAGGCCATGTGAATAATGGGTTGCTGTTGATGTGTTGATAATGGAGAATGAGTGAAAGGCTTGCCTTGTGAAATCATTGTTGATGTTGTTGTGATTGTGCGATGTTATTAAAATGGTGATATCCTCTTTAGTTTTGTATGAACATGTCATGTGCATTATTTGAGCATGATTGTGAAAAGCGTTATTATTGAATGGAGAAAGAATGAGAAGATAAAAGAGGATTGGACCCATTCGAGGGGCCTATCGGCGCAGCCGCGAATGGATAAATATATTGAGGGACTCTTATCGCGCGCCGCGATGGTTACTATATCGAGGGTCGTGTCATGCGCCCCGAACAGATGCAGGAACAGCAGAGATAGTCCAACATTGGTCCGGACTGAGAGAGAGACAGCGGGTTGTGTATCACTAGGTCAGACATGCCATAATTAGTACTATGACTTGCATTCCAGTGCCATTACACATACTTATCATTGGGATTGAACTTGAATTGTGTTCTTGCTTATCTTGGATTGATTTTCTGCAAAATTTGTGATTGATGAAATACTAAGCGTGTTATTTGAGGATATGGTAATTGTTGAATTGTTGTGGTTGAGGGTTATGTAATTTATTGAAGTTTGTTATCGAGGAAGAATTGTTGAAAAGTGTTGTTATTGAGGATATGTAATTGGTAAAGTGCGATTGTAGAGGGTATTATGTAATTTTTCCTTGAGTGTGGTTGTAGGAGTTACGGCTATGTACAAATATGAACTGTTAGGTTAGAACTGAATTGTATGAAGGTTGTAATGTTGGAGGTTCAGTTTGTGGAGTGGTAGGATGTTACTCGTATTTCATAACTTAGCTTGTGTTTAGACATTTATTGCTGAGTACCGATGTGGTTTGTATCTCACCCTTGCTTTACAAACTTTGTAGGTTTGAGCCTTGATTTTTTTTTTGTACTTGTCATCTCTTCTTTTTCGAGGGCTTCTTGCAGATTTGTCAGGTAGTGGTTCCGCAGCAGACTTCTTTACTTAAGTATGATTTGTTCTATCTAGAAAAAAAGTTCATTGAGACTTGAGTTTCTTCTGAATCCAAATTGTAATAATTTAGAGGGGGTACACGTGACACCAGGGGTTTTGGGGATAAATGTAAGGCGATAGTATAAATTTTCCACATTGATTGTATAAGTGGTTTTTAGAGCTGTTTGAATTGTCTCTGGTGGATAAGATAAGACAAACTGCCTTTCACGTCCATGTTTGGGTCGCGTGACAAAATGGGATCGAGCCCCAGTCTCATAGGTTAACGTGTTGTACAAGAGAGTCTCAATAGAGTCTTGATGATCGGTACGGAGACGTCTGTACCTTCTTCGAACGCTTTTGTTGTGTAGTGACTTTTAGGAAATATCTTCAATTCTTGAAGATATCTATTGTGAGTATTGGTCCATTTTGATTTTTATCGCTTCACTCAATCTCTCTCATTTATATGATGACTCGTGCTTAGGTCCTTTGTAACTCATTGGCATGTTGGATGGTTTGCTGTTAGGATTTTGGTATATTTATTAAGGTGATGAAAATGATATATTTATGAAATGGAATGTTGTGATCATATTTGAAAGAGTGAGTAGGGTTAGTTATCATTGTAAAATAATAATAATAAATATAGTTACTTGTCTTGTATAAGCAAAATATGGAGGTGGTCGACAATTTTAAATTAAATGTTCAAGTTGAAGATTGACTAGATAATAAATGGTAATACAATTGAGATAGGTGTATACCATTAATGGTTTTGCTTAGACAATGATGTTGCACCAATTCAGGTCAGAATACTTCTGTGGTTCACAGATTGAGTGTATACAACGAAGGTCATGATACGACTATTACACTGGATACTGATGGGTACTGGGTTTTAGAATTATGAAGTGTGTTACTTTGATATTGACTGTACGACAGAATACATATAGATTGAGTTAGATACAAAACTATTCTGGTAATCTTTTAAGCTATGTGATGGTAAAGTGGTGACCTATTTGTAAATTGATCTTCTAATAGATATATGATAGTTCTAGTGGTGGATATGTAATGAAATTTTCACGATGTATTACTAGGGTACATGAAAAACAGGAACATGGTTAGGGTTAAGTGCAAATATTAACTACTTGAGGATTATCTATGGTTATACCATGCTCATATGAGAAGATTGGTGTGAGACTCAATTGAGACCCAACTAGCTTGTTTGTATGGTGGAGTGTTAAAATTATTATAAGAAGCCTTTTAGTGGGGATCTTTGTATGATATTTGATATGTTCAGATTGTGAAAGATTCTTATAATTTTAAATATGAGTGGTGATTTCAGTCGTAATGTCCAAGAAAATGGATCAATATTGAATGAAAAAACATATGGGTAAGGAAGTCCTAAAGAGGAAAAAGTCCTAAAGAGATACTTATGTTGAAGACCAATAAGAGTTTAGTAAGGAAGTGAGGATAAAAAGGGGGTTAGTTCTTTGGATTGGATTGGTATAACTGGGTTTAAGGATTTCATGTTGAGTGAAATAGTTCGACTGAGTGTGTGATAAGTTTTTTTGTTATAGTTCGAATTTGGTAACGGGTACCATTGCATTTTTAAGAAGGGTTATGGACAAGGTCGATGGATAGGCGATCAATAATAAGCTAAGATGTCCAATATGTAAATATTTTCTATGTTGATGCTCAATTTCCATAGTTTAACCAAGGATCTGAGTTACATAATGAATTCAAAATTCATGTTTTTCATTGTTAGTTTAATTTGTGGGGTAGTGTGTTGTCAAGGTATTGAAGTGGTAAGGGGTAAGAAAGATTGATCACATTTGAGTGTATTGAAGCATTTTGAGGACTTAAAAAATCAATTTGAGTAGTAAACTTTTGGTTACGTTTGGATTGTTATACCTAAATTGGGATTTCATGTTAATGTTTTCTTTTCAAAAGGATAAGATTTTAAAAAATACCATAGGTTGTGGTCCAAAGGAAAGATTGGTAAGCAAGTCAGCAAAGAGAAAAAGAGTTTGGGGTAGTGAAGAGTTCAAGGTATTTAAAAATTTGTGTCATCGAAAAAGAATTGTAGAAGATGTGAAGGAATAAAGAATACTCTTTTTGGTCTAAGTTAAAGGTCCATGAATGGACATATATATGCTAATATGATTATGATTGTGATGAATCAATCCGTTATAGACTTACTAGAATTTATTCCCCAGCAAATTTTATGAAGATGAGTGTTGATTGGTAAAACCCGTAAGATGTGTAAGAGTATGTCGTGTTGTTATGTGGAGCTTAAAACGGTTCAGATTTTGTTAAGTGACTATGGATACGTAATAGTATGGACATACAATTTATACATGGTCATTGATGAATTTTTTTTTTTTTGGAATCAATGTTGTGGATGTGTTACATAGCTACGTGATGGTAAATAGAGATTATGTGCCCATAGTATATAGAATAATGGGAGGAGACCTTAATATTTCTATAAGTATTGGCATGAGGTTATTGTGATGAATAGAATTAGAAAATCGAAAAAGCATGGTAGTGTGAAAGTTGTGTGGAGTTTTGAATTCGGGGTGTGATTTAAGTTGATATCAAGGAAAAAAGAAAGAACTATCATATTTGAAACTAGTGTTCTCAATTTTTTTTGTAGGACTCGTACGTGCCATGGATGCTTTACAAAAAGAAAAGGAGGGATAACCATAGTTTGAAAAGTTGGAGGAAATATGTGTTTGTTAGAAGCTTTTAATACTAGTGACGATTTGACATAAGATAATGGTTGGTGCGACTAGAAGTTCTTTTATGAATTATTAAAAGTGTTGACCTTAGGAAGTAGTATTGTAAGGCAGTTGGGGTCAATAATTACAAGATGTTGAGAAATTATTAATCGAGACAATGGTTGATTGTGGGTGGTACTAGAAAATTAAAGAGATGAGTCCCCCAAATAATCAAATGTTTGATATGGGCACTATGAAAAGAAGTATCTAGTCTATTCAACTCTGATTTTATAAATTCTTATATGAATATCTACTCGTATTGGATAGGTTGAGAGGTGATTTGCTACATATACCCATTACAATTTTCTATACGGGGTGAATTTCTACTGGTGGGCTCGGGGGTGGTAACGATCTTGTGATGCTTTCATGGTTAGAGTGGACATCCTTGGGCAACTTGATCATTCGTCATGGCATATTTGGTGTTGTTTTGGAAAGTAGAAAGAATAGCATATATTACTTTACATGCCACGCCATTTGGATGGAAATTTTTTTTTATAGAGGGCTCTTAATGAAGAGTTACAGTTATATGACAGTGTTGTTAATGCGGTTTGAATCCTACAGATGTACCATTGTTGGTGACTTACTTTATCTGTTCTATTTGATGGATACCGAAGTCAAAGATCAGATTTTTATAAACTAAATTGTAAATGGTTGTAAAAAGATTGTGTTCTGAAAAGCGAATCGTTATAAGATGTGTGATGGTTTGTGCACTATGAGTATGTGATGATTGGTTCACTTCTGGTTGTAACTAGTATCAATAGAACGTTATCTTTGCTATGTGAGAGAGGGTTTGTCATGATTATTGTGTTATGATCCAAGGGGTTTCAATTTAGATTCAGTTCATGGGTTAGTAAGTAGCTGGAGAATCACTTCTGATATGTAGATCTGTCAAATTCTCTATAGTTCAGTTCCTGGTAGTTAGTCTTGATAGAATGGTGTTAAAGATAAGCTTTCATGGAGAGGTGAACGATCTGGAAGATATGCATTAGCTTTTTTTTATAACGTCAATAATTTTTCCTTCTCCTATTTTATGTTCGAGGAAGAACATGATTTTTAGTAGTGGATATGTAAAACGGTCTTCTAGTCGTTTTAGAAATTGCCTCTATTTTTTTATAGTAAGTTTAGTAGATTTTATACATATTTATAGTGACTGGTAACAATTAAGTGACATGAATTTAGATTTAATAAATAGATTATGTTATTGCTAAAAAATAGAAAAGGAATTAATTAAATAAATGAACAAATTATATTAAAAAAAAAGGGGACCAAAGTGCCCAAACCGTTAAAAGCCGCACGGGACTTATAAGAAAGAGAAAGAAAAGAACGATTTGAAAAGAAAAAAAAACGCCGCGAAGAAAAGAAAAGAAAAGGGAAAAAGGAGGGAAAAACTCAATATTTAATCTCAAAGGCGTCAAGGTAATTATTTTCTCTTTTCTATTAAGTTTTCATGTAATTAGAAGTAGAATTTTTAGATTTAAAACCCTGTATAATTTAACTAATATGTGAAAATAATTTTAATTTTGTGTACATGTAATGCATATGTAGTTAGCATAAAAATTTAATCTTAGTGTCATTAAGTAATTATGGACCAATTGTTGATGGATTCCATGAAAAAATTAATGCTGCAGTTATAATTATTTAACACCGTAACGACCTGTTTAGTCGTTTTGAGCAGCAGATTATTTGGAAAAACTGGCAGAGTCGACGGACCACACGACGAACCGTCATGGGCACGACGGACGTCGTGGGGGGGGGTCTCGTTCCAAAACACTTAGAAAATTAGGAAATTTGGGTACTGAGATCCGACTCTCTGAACGTCATGACGGAATGGCAGGACGGACCGTCGTGGGCACGACGGACCGTCACAGAACTCTTCAAGGAAATTGGAGGTCTCTGAACTCTGTGACGGGAGCCGCAGGACGGATCGTCGAAGGCACGACGGCCCGTCACAGGCAGCGAATCCAGGCTGGTCGGATTTCTGTGAATAATTTAAGGGGGAGCGTTTTGGACTATTCCTGCTTTAATTATAAGTAGTGGTTAATGTTAAAAGTCTAATTACTTGGGGGTTAAAAGAGGTAAACCTTACGTTAATTAGGGGGTTTTTATTGCCATCTTTTATACTTAATTATTTATTTACATAATAGGGTAACAGAAAGAGGGTTTGAATAAGAAAAAATAGAAAGAACAGAGAGGAAGAGAGATAACGATCGAGAGAGAGGGAAGAACGAAGAGGAAAGCAAAGACTTGAGAATTTGTGGCTGATCCCTAATCTAGATGGAGGTAGGTTATGGATTTTACGCTATTCGTAGGAACCTCTTAACTAGCGAATCGATCATGTATTGGGTAAGTATGTAAACCCTGTATATGCTTTTTAATTGTATGCTTGTATAAATGAGATTAAATAATTGTGATAAAATAAGCATGATGAAGCTATTGGAATCCTAATCTTGCAAAAAAATCGCTTGTTAATGATTGATGCCTTAGTATGAAAGAAAGGCGGATAACTAAAGTAATGAGATTGATGATGCCTTGTATGAAAGAAGGCTGATGAAACTAAAGTAATGAGATCAGGGGAGGGGTCACGACCCGACACGTAGAATAGGGGATCCGGGTGTCACGACCGACACGTAACATTAGGGGATCGGGTGTCACAAACCGACACGTTAGAATTAGGGGATCGGGTGTCACGAACCGACACGTAGAATTAGGGGATGGAGTGTCACGTTCCGGAACACATAGTATTAGGGGAGTCAGAGTGTAAGTTCCGACCAACATAGTTATTAGGGGGATCGGAGTGTCAAGTTCGACACCAGGATCGTATGATGAGGATCGGAGTGTCACGTACCGACCCGGAGGAATAAAATACCATGAATCTTGAAAGACCGTAAAAAAATACCCCAATCTAAGAACGAATAATTCCCAAAATCGGGTATGCATTGAGGCTTGAGTCATCAGGGGGAACTTGGCGGTGCTTATTAATGAGTCATAGAACATGTGTTGCTACATGTGAGTATGTAGTTGATTATGATATTATTTGATATATACGTTTGCTATTTTGGACTTCGGCCGATGATACCTACTCAGTTACTCGTGTTTTGTACTGACCCCTACTTGTATGTTCCTTTCTTGTTATATGTGGAGTGCCAAGCAAACATACCGTAGTCTTCAACTCAACCGACAACTCCAATCCAGTCTTCATTACACCGGATTCAGGGTGAGCTAATGCTTCCGAGCTTGGACTGGATCTTCTTCTATCTTGATGCCTTGAAGTTCCGGCATAGACTGAGCTTTCTTTGTTATTTAGCGTATTAGGAATACTCTTAGTTTAGTAATTTGTGCTAGATGTTCTTGGGTGATTGACTTCCAGATTTTTGGGGAAATAATGATGTTGAATTTTAGAGTTATTTGAATGGTTTTTATTATGAGTTAAGTCTTCCGCATTACTTTCTGTTTGATTTAAATATTGAAATGTCAGGATTTAGATTGGTTGGTGTCGCTCACATAGTAGGATAAGTGTGGGTGCCAGCCGCGTCCCGTTTTGGGTCGTGACAACACCTTATAATATTTGATCCATATTTATCAAAAATAAAATACTAGGGTTTTTCACATATAATACATAATTACTTTAATCAGAAAAAATAAAGAAAAAGAGAGAAGGGACGAAAACTTACCTGACCAGACGAAAGGCACAAGGAGAAACAAAAGAGAAAGAGCAATACCATAATGAGGTAAATTAACTAGGAACAAGTCTTTTTAATGGTGTATATGATTGAGTGATATTAATATTAATATATAATTTAGACAATGAAAGTGCAAAATTAAGTTTTTGCAAATTGTATTGCTTCACTGTATCAATTTTTCTTATTATATAAAAGAAAATGTTGGTGGCCAATGATTGGTTGAAGAAATAGCTAATGATTGTTTGATAAGCAGAATGCTAAATTTATATAGATTCATATTATTATAATATATTATTATAACGATTAAGGTTACTTAAAAGTGGAATAGAAATGAGGTTTAGGGTTATATGCCAATGCTGCGCCAGTGGCTTATAATTCCTAAGATTATTATTTATTTTCCAATTATCAATCAAATTTTGATATATTAATGTAGGTAATTGAATATTAAGGGTGTTGTATTATATGATATTATTAAATTTATAATATTTGTGTAATTAGAACTTAACCCTAGACTTGAAATTTGGAGACTATGAGAAATGGGTATGTAATTGGTATTAAGGTTAGAAGTTTGATTATAAATTTGGAATGAGCTTTTCGGTCTAAACTGAACACATAGTTATATTGAGTGTTTTTAATTTTAAAAATATTAGTATGATTACTTATTGAATAGATTGCTTTAAGTGAAAGTTCAACGAAAAATGGAAGGATCGATCAAGTCCCGGGAGTTATTGTTTACTACTTGAGGCAAGTGGATTTCTAAACTCTTGGTAGTGATAGAATGCGTGTATTTCCTTTTGTATTGTTGGGAGGTAATGGGACTTGGTGATCGGTGACTTGTCCACATTGAGTAATTCTAATGATTAAATAAAGGGTATCAAAGGCAAATGTGAGATAAGGGTTTGGGTGTGATGTGTTGATAATGGAGAATGATTGAAGGCTTGTTGAATCCATTGTAGATGTTGTTGTGACATTGTGCGATGTTATTTAAAATCGTGAATCCTCTTAGTTTTGTAGGAAACCCTGTCATTTGCATTATTTTGAGACATGATTGTGCAAAGCATTATGTGCAGTAGAAAAGAATGAGACACTTTAAAGAGGATGTACGTTTGAGAGATGTATCGCGACGCCCGAGGATACTATATTGCGAGGGACGTATCGCGGCGCCGCGGATGGTTACTATATCGAGGGTTGTGTCGTGCGCCGAGATTGCAGATTCATGGACAGATATGTCCCCAAGGTTCCCGGACTAAGAGACAGCGGATGTGTATCACTAGGTCAGACTGTATCATATTTCGTGACATTGCATTCCATTGCATTACACATACTTATCATTGTGACTTGATATGGTGTTTGCCTATCTTGTGATGGACTTTCTGCAAAACTGTCGATTATGAATACTGAGCGTGTTATTGAGGAATGTAGTGTTTATTTGTTGAATTGTTGTTGTTGAGGGTATGTAATTTGTTGAAGTGCTGTTATCGGGGATATGTAATTGTTGAAGTGTTTGTTATTGAGGATATGTAAAAGTGCGATTGTGGAGGAATGTATTATGTAAGTGTCGGAGTGTTGTTGTAGAGTTACGTGCTATGTACAATATGAACTGTTAGGGTTAGACTGACTTTTATGCAGGTTGTAATTGTGGAGGTCGGTTGGGGTGGTAGGAGTACCAGTATTCATCCCCTTAGCTGTGTTTAAGACGTTTACTTGCGAGTTTACCGGTGGTTTAGTAACTCACCCTTGCTTCTACAAAATTTTGTAGGTTATGAAGCCTGAATTTTTGTTGTACTGTGTCCTTCTCTTTGTTCCGAGGCTTCTTGCAGATTTGGCAGGTAGTTGTTTCCATCGCAGCAGACTTCTTTCCTTAATTATGATCCTTTTCTATTCTAGAAACAAGTTCATGTGAGACTTGAGTTTTCTTTTGAATTAATTGTAATGCTTAAAGGCTTGTACACGTGACAAACCAGGTTTTGGGGTATATGTACGTCGGATAGTAAATTTTACGCATTTATTGTAATAAATTGAGTTTTTAGGCTGATTGTCGTGGGGGGTATAAACAAATGCATCACGTCATTTTTGGGTCGTGACAATTGTAATTGTCTATTTCTCTCATTTTTTTTGAATATATTATGATTTTTTGCCTGAAGTAAATAAATACATACATGATAATGAAATAAAGATGAAAACTTCCTTTTAAATAAAATTAAAAATTGACATTACTGTTTTTTTAGCCATCTGATGTAACCTTTTAGGTAATCATTGACTTATAAACGTTGCATATTATGTCAACTTTGTCTTTTCATTGTTCTTTTTGATAATTCCAAGTATGAAAGTGACCCATATAAAATTTGAGACAATTAAATATGCATTTTTCATAACTATCCCATGTTCCATCTAATTTTTTTTTCAAATAAAACGAGTGAAATTTAATGTTATAATTTTCTAATATTTTATGGTTTACAGATTGATCCTTCAACTTTTGTCAACTCTACAAATAATTTGATGGTAAGCAAAATATATATACTTTAAGTGTTCTGATTTAAAGTTAGATGAAATTTAGGATATACATTTTGGCATAAACTTGAGCGAATTTTAGCTATTAATTTCTTCTAATATGTTACATATTTCTCCTTTAATTTAATGAGAATTAAATGTGGTAAAAGGAATTTCATATTTATTTTGAAGTGAAAAATTCATTTGGAGTAAAAAAGAGTTTACGCAAATGAGAAGAGAAAGAAGGAGGTGCGGCGGGGGGGGACATGTTTTTTTTAAGAAAAGAAATCTGATTGAAAAAAAAAAAATTAGTGGTACGAAGAATGGGGAGATGAAAATCGAAGCAATCCAAGGTGATGGATTAAGTTCGTCTAATAGTAATAGAAAAATTCATTTAAATTTATTCTTTCGATGAGTTTTCCTAATCTTTTCTTGAAGGTCGTATATGTTAGTCGCATTACACTTTGAAAGGTATTTTTCTGACAATATTTTTAATTGTCGTTTTTATCAGTAATATGGTTTCATCATGTGAAGAAAATAGAGTTCTTCATATTTTGACATACTCTTATTAATAGTAGTTCCTAATTTTTATTTAGTATAATAATTAATAATCACATTTGAGACACATGAGAAATAATACTACCTTCCAATTGTATTTTTTTTGAAACTATATTCATATATACTTAATGTTGGGCGTATACAAACTAATATAAAAAATTTCCAGATGATCAAACATCATATTTGACGAATCTATTTATGTTGTAATAGAAAACAAAAAGTATATAAATGAAAAATCAGTAAAAAAAAAGACTTTTAATCGAATCAATGGATTGAAATTTGATTGTTTGTATAAATAAAATTAATTAGGAATATATTATATATCAATTTTTATTCTTTTACTCAGCAAAATTTAAAATTCAAACATACCTAAAATTGATCACTATAGCAAGTCATGAGAATGAACATTGATAAGAAGTGTTCATTTCTTTCTTTATTACTTTTGATTTTAATAAATGGGACTATATAAATCTTACAATGATATGAGAGGTATTACAACTATCCATTTATCGCCCCTCCACACTTACAAAATAAAACGGAAAAAGGATATTGAATCAAATGGAAAGAAATCAAAAAAAAAGGCAGGATGGAAAGAAAACCAAACATGACCACTACCCATCCTACTAATGTACATAAATAACTAATTCACTAAAACCATAAAAGGCAAGACCATACCTTCGCTCCTTAACTCAGTTTTTCTTTTCTTTTTCCTTTATTCACTTTGTTTTTTTTGCATGGCGCGTCGGGCATAAAGTCGTAAACATTGACTTAATTCCCCCTTCCCCACGGTATCCCCTCCCTTCTCTCTCCGACCCTCTCCTGCCTTTCTTCACGAGAAGGAAAAAAGAAAAAGTCGCAGAAGAGAACGGGAAGAGAAGGCCGGGGGGGGAGGGAGGAGGGGGGGACGGAGGGGGGGGAGGAGGGACGGGAAAAAGAAGGGGGGAGAAACACGAGGAGGTGGGCAAAGCGCGGCAAACGGCGGAAAAACGATGGGGGGACAAAGGACCGAAAAAAGGCGAGCCAAACGAACACGAAAAACACAGAAAAAAAAGGGAAAAAAGGAAAATGCGAGGGGGGGGGTAAATTATTTAAACACAGTTAAATATTATTATATTTGATATTTTGATGCACCTTTATCTTTCCTTTTTATTTTTTCTACTTTTTCTGGATTACTATTTGTTGTTTCGGCCATAGATTTTTCTATATGCTTAATTATTGCTAATAAAAGTGATATTACACTAGCAAAAAAAAGTTATGTATATTTTTTTTTCATTTTTTGTTTTTTTGTTGCACATTAAATTTTAAATATACTTTCCATTAAAATTACTTAGAGAAATATCCATAAAACTTTCGTTACTAATAGATTTTTTCTTTTGATTTTTTTATCTTACTTAAAAATTTGCTTAAATATGTATATATATCATAAATGAGCATAATATTCTTCCATTGCCCTTTTTTATTACGTATTAATTACTACAGTTATTTGAATTATTCATAATACACTATTCAAAATTAAATGCGGACTAAACTATATAAAGTTAGATGATAAAAAAGTGATGTAGCACATTTCAATGGCAATGATCCTATTTATTTTTTTTGGGGGGGGGGAGGATTTTTTTGGAATTTCCTCTATTTTTTTTTTTAATGCTTAAAATCATTGTTCATTCACACCTCTTCAGTACATATGGATAAATTATAACTAATTAAAAATGTCTATAACTCCTAACCCTTTCATATTATAACCTTAAACTTAGTTGTATATAATTTATAAACTCCTTAAAAATCATATTATAAAAACTGTTTTGAGAAATGTATGAAAATTATTTTATTTCATTTTTGCTATTTCATCTTTTATATTTTTGGTGACGATTTTTGTGAAACTTGTTTAATTATTATTATTATAACAAGGAATATTCTATTACCCACTCCACTTAATTGTCACTGTTTATAGTGGTTTATTATGTTGGGAATTTTTTAATTCGTAAAATTAAGTAAACAGAATGGTATGTATATTTATTTATTATAGTAACTTGTGATTTTCTTTATTTTTTTTATATAAAGTTTGGATTGTTATAAATTTTATATTTTATTTTGGTGAAAATAGAAAACTTGGGACTTTAGGAACATAATTATCTGTGCTGTTTTTTATTCCTCAAAAATGTATAAATTGTGATCTTACACTCCCCCTCATTAATAGAGCTGGTGAATGAATTTTCAACTAACAAAATACTATTACAAATTTAATTAACACTAAAACTTTAAAAAATATCTGTGGAGTTTGAATAAGTTTTATCTGTATTATAATACTTTTCCTAAGATTTGTTATTTTTTTTTATTGTTTTACTTTTACAATACTCTATTTTTTATTGTAGAATAATTAATTTGTCAACTTAACTATTCATTTACTATTTGTTAATATAAGGAACTTAAAAGATCATTATTTTTATACTCTAATAATTTTACTATCATAATCTCTAAAAGAATTAATATCTATGCTTGGCATTTTGATTAAATAATGCCAAGAATATGGAATATTTAATGATTTAGAGATTTTGGATAGTAAAATATTCGAGATAATGAAAATAATGATCTTGAAGTCTTATATTAACAAATATAATGAATAGTTCATTACAATTTATTATCACAATAAAAAAATAGAGTATTGTAAAAGTAAACAATTAAAAAAAATATAACACAATTTTAGGAAACTATATAATGAAGATGAAAAACTTAAGAATCAAACATGATATTGTGAACGTTTAGTGTTAATTAAAAATTTGTAAATAAAGTATTTTTTTAGTTGAAATTCATTGAAAAAAAAAACAATTTAGACATTTTAGGAATAAAAAAAAGCCAAGAATTATGTTCAATAAAGTCACAAGTTTACTATTTTCAACCAATTAAAGTTATCAAATTTATAAAACAATCAAAACTTTATATAAAATAAAAAAATAAAGAAATGAAAAATCAACAAGTTAAACATAAATAAATAATAATACAATTACAATTCTTATATCTAAGTATTAAGAATTAAAAAAAATTACCAACATAATAAAACACTATAAACATGACAATTAAAGTGGAAGTGGTAATAGAATATTCCTTTTGTATAATAATAATATTAAAAAGTTAAAAAAATCGTCACCAAAAAATATAAAAGATGAAGAATTAGGAAAACTGAAAATAAAATAATCTTCATACCCTTTCTCAAAAAAAGTTTTTATAAAGTATGATTTTAGAGTTATTAATATTTATTAAAATAAAGTTAAGGTTATTAATATGAAAGGTTCGGAGTATAGACATTTTTAATATTTAATAATTATAATATGTAATTGAAGAGGTGTGAATTAAACAGATGAGTTTAAGCATAAAATGAAAAAATAGACGGAAATTCCAAAAAAAATCCCCCCCCTCCCCCAAAAAAAATAAATAGGATCATGGCATTGAAAGTGCTAATTCACTTTTTATCATCTAACTTTTATAGTGGTCCGATATTTTAATTTTGATAGTGTATGTTATGATTAATTCAAAATAATGTGGAATTAATACGTAATTAAAAAGGGCAAGGGAGAATCTTTGCCTAATTTATTATATCTATAATTAGTTAAGCAAATTTTTAAGTAAGATAAAAAAATCAGAAAGAAAAATCATATTAAGTAACGAAAGGTTTGATGGATATTATATCGATAATTAAGGAAAAAAGTAAATTTTAAAATTTAATGTGCAAAAAAAAAAACAAAAAATGAAAAAAAAAAAAATATACCATAAACTTTTTGCTAGTTGTATAATCACTTTTATTAGCAATAATTAAGATCTAGAATATCGATGGCCCGGAAAAAACAAAATAGTAAATACAGGAAAAAAAAGTAGTAGAAAAAATTTAAAAAGGAAAGAGTAAAGGATGCAATCAAAAATATCAAATATAGAATAATTTATTTAAACTGGTTTAATAATTTAAAACATAGATTTATTTTAAATTTTTTTGTTATGTTGTTTTAGTGTTCGTTTGGATTGACTTTTTTAGGTATTTGTAAACCAATAGTTTTTACGCAGTTTTGAAGAGTTTGAACAAAATCAAATAGTGTTTATAAACACTTATTTTAAAGTCAATATAACAAAAATAAGTCAAAAATCATAACAAAAAAGGCCCTTATATTCACCGTTATATTATGAGATTTTATTTTTAATTATCGTTTAATAAATTCATTATATTTTTCTTATATATAAGTGTATGTGTATATCTTTTGTAATTTGGAATTATTCATGTTACTCTTAAATTCCATTCTCTCAAATTAAAAAAAAACAAAGAGTGGAATAAGTAAAATAAAAAGAAAAATTAAGACATATTTAAGGATTCTAAAATTTATTTTCTTTCTTTTTTGTTTATAAAGTAGTATTTATTTACACTTATTAGATTTTTATTTTCATTTTGGTTTCGTTCCATCCTGCCTTTTTTTTTATTTCTTTCATTTGATTAAATATCATTTTCCTTTGTATTTTGTTAATTTATTATTGCTATAAATTTATATTTTTCATGAACATCTAATATCATTTAATAATTTTTATAGTCTCATTTTTTAAAATCAAAAACAAGAGTATAAAGAAAGAAATGACACTTCTTGTACAATGTTCATTCTCATGATCTGGCTATGTGAATCAATTTTAGGTATGTTGAATTTTAAATTTTTTGGCTGGAATAAAAGAATAAAATTGATATAAATATATTTCTAATCTTAATTTATGTATTACAACAAACAAAATGCAATCTAATTGATTCGATATTAAAATCTTTTTTTACATGATTTTCATTATAGAAACTTTTTGTTTTTCTAGTACAACCATACATATATCGTTCAAATATGAATGTTGATCATCTGGAAATTTTTATATAGTTTGTATACGCCCAAATAAGTATATATGAATATTAGTTTCAAAAAAAACCAATTGGAAGGTAGTTAGTATTATTTCTAATGTGTCTCAAATGTGATATATATTATACTAAATAAAATAGGAACACTATTAATAAGTATGTCAAAATATGACGAACTCTATTTTCTTCACATGATGTGAAAACCATATTACTGATAAAAACGGACAATGAAAAATAGTTCAGAAAAATCACCTTTCAAAGGGTAATGGACTAACATATACGACCTTCAAAAAAAATATGAGGAAAACTCAATCGAAAGAAATAACATTTAAAATGAATTCATATTACTATTAGAAGAACTTAATCCATCACCTTGGATTGCTTCAGATTTCATCTCCCAACTTTCAGTATACAATAATTTTTTTCTCAGATTTCTTTTCTGAACTTATTTCTCTTCTCATTTGAGTAAACTTCTTTTTACTACCAAATGAAATTTTCACTATCAAAATAAATATGAAAATTCCTTTTACCACATTTAATTCATCAGTTAATTAAAGGATAAATATGTAAATATTAGAAGAAATTATAGCTAAAATTCGCTCAAGTTTATGCAAAATGTATATCCTAAATGTCATCTAAACTTTAAATCAGAAACACTTAAAGTATATATATTTGCTTACCATCAAAATTATTTGTGAGAGTGACAAAAGTATTGAAGGATAAATCTGTAAAAACATAAAATATTAGAAGAAATTATAACATTAATATTCACTCAATTTTATTTGAAAAAAAAAATGTAATGGAAAATGGATAGTTATGAAAAATGCATATTTAATTGTACTCAAATTTATATGGGTACACTTTCATACTTGGAATATCAAAAAGAAAAATGAAAAGACAAAGTGACATAAATATGCAAAAGTTGATAAGGTAAATGATTAGCCTAAATGTTACATAAGATGGATAAAAAAACAGTAATTGTCAATTTAATTTATTTTAAAAGGAAGTTTCATCTTTATTCAAATTCATGTATGATTTATTATAAGGCAAAAAAAATCATAAATATAATCAAAAAAATGAGGAGGAAATAGGACAAATTACAAATTGTCACGACCCAAAACAATGGGAAGTGATGGCATTTGTCTTATCCCACCCAAGACAAGTCAGCCTAAAAACTCACTATATTACAATAAAATGCGAAAATTTAATATCGACTTACATTATGTACCCCACAAACCTGGTTTGTCAGTGTACCAAGCCTTAAAGCATACAATTAATTCAAAAGAAAACTCAAGGTCTCAAATTGAACCTTGTTTCTAGAATTAGAACAAGATCATTAATTAAGGAGAAGGAAAGTATGCTGCGATGGAAACACAACTTAGACTGACAAATCATGCAAGAAGCCTCGGAGAAAAAAAGATTGTAAGACAAGTACAACAAAAATTCAGGCCTCATAACCTACAAAAGTTTGTGAAGCAGGGGTGAGTACTAAACCACACGGTACTCAGGCAAGTAAACGTATAACACAAGCTAAGGGATGAAATACTGTACTCCTACCACCCTCAACCGAAACCTCCACAATTCCAACCTGCCTAAATTCAGTCTAACCTAACAGTTATATTACATAGCAACGTAATCTTACAACAACACTCAGACAAATTACATATCATCTCCACAATCGCACTTTACTATCCTCACTAACCAACATTCAACAAAATTACATATCCCGGATAACAACACTCACACAAATTAACATACCCTCAACAAACAACACATTCAACAAATTACATATCTCAATAACAAGCTCAGTATAGTATTAACAATCACAAATTTTGCAGAGAAAGTCAAATCACAAGATTAAGCAAAAACAATATCAAGGTCACCAATGATAAAGTAGTGTAATGCAATGGACTGCAATTGTCACGTATAATGATACCATGTTACCTAGTGATACAATCGCTGTGCCTGTAGGTCCGGGGACCATTGGGGACATATCTGTCCATGCCTCTGTCGCGGCGAACGACAGGCAACCCTAGCATATAGTAACCATCGCGGGCGCGCGATACGTCCCTCGAAATATAGTATCCATCGACGGCGCGCGATACATTCTCGAAACGGTACATTCCTATTTAAGTTCCATCTTTCTTCAATGCACATATGAGTTTCACAATTCTGTCTCAAAATTAATGCAAAAATGAATGTTCATACAAAAATAAAGAGGGAATCACTATTTTAATAACATCGCAAAATTCACAAAACAACATCTACACACTGATTCAACAAGCCTTTCAAAATCATTTCTACATCTATCAAAACAATCCAAACACAACCATTATCACATTGCCTTTTATTACCCCTTTTAATTTTAATCATTAAGAATAATCAATGTGGACAAGTCAACAGATCACCAAGTCCCATTACTCCCCAAAAATATAGCAAAGGAAAAATACACGCACAGATTCTATACGCTTACCAAGGAGTTTGGGAAATTCACTTGCCTCAAATAGTAGAACAATATCTCCGGGACTTGATCGATCCTTCCCTTTTCGTTGAACTTTCAACTCAAAGCAATCTATTCAAATAAATAATCATACTAAGATTTTAAAATTAAAAACACTCATATAACTATGTGTCTAGTTTAGAACTAAAAACACATTCCAAATTTATAATCAAACTTCTAACCTTAATACCAATTACATACCCATTTCTCATAGTCTCCAAATTTCAAGTCTAGGGTTAAGTTCTAATTACACAAATATTATAAATTTAATAATAGTATAACTAATACAACCCCCTAATATTCAATACCAACATTAATAGTATCAAAAATGTTGATTGATAATTGGAAAATTAAATAATAATCTTAGAAATTATTAAGCCACTTGGCGCAGCATTGCCATATACCCTAAACCTCATTTCTTAGTACACTTTTAAGTAAACCTTAATCGTCTATACTAATATATTATAATAAATATGAATGCTATATAATTTAGCATTCTGCTTACAAACAATATTAGAATATGTCTTCACACCACATCATTGGCCACCAACATTTCTTTTATATAATAAGAAAAATTGATCAGTGAAGCATCCCAATTTGCAAAAAACTTAATTTTGCACTTTCATTCTCTAACTATATATTAATATTAAATATCACTCAATCAATATTTACACATTAAAAAAGACTTGTTCCTAGTTAATTTACTCATTATGGTATTGCTCTTATCTTGTTTCTCTGTTGCCTTTCGTTGGTACAGGTTAAGGGGCGTTCCCTTCTCTCTTTCTTTATTTTTTTGATTAAGAATTTGTGATTATCTGTGAAAAACCCCAGTATTTTATTTTTGATAAATATGGATTCAAATATTTATAAGGTGTTGTTCACGACCCAAAAACGGGACGCGGCTGGCCCCACAATACCTACAGTGATCGGAACAAACCAATCTAATCCTGACATTCAATATATATCAAAAAGAAAAGTAATGCGGAAGACTTAAACCATTAATAAAACAACCCAATCAATAACTTCTAAAAATTCAACATCTTTATTTTCCCCAAAATCTGGAAAAGTCATAACCCCAGAACATCTAGAATTCAAAATACTAAACTAAGAGTATTCTAAGAAGCTAAATAACAAAAGCATAGTCTATGCCGGACTTTAAACTCAACCCCTGCCTCTTCTGCTGCGTTTGTTCATTTTTAT